>WNGS01069630.1:172518-243795 GCA_020271785.1 Procambarus virginalis | reverse complement strand
CACACACACACACACACACACACACACACACACACACACCACACCACACACACACACACCACACACACACACACACACACACACCACACACACTTTTACTGTGACCATCGTGTCGAGTGGACGTGGGTTTGGGAGCTCCTGGTTCACTAGTGGCGTGGGAGGGTAATCGGGCAACTTCGAAGTGAAAAAGTGTGTACAAGTGAATGAAAAAACCCTTGGGTTTTGACCAAACCCATAAGGTAGTGAAGAAAAACAGTATAAGTAGCGTATTGAAAATAGTTGATGCAGGAAGTACTGTGGCAGTGGCAGAGTGGACCTGACCTCTGACCGTGACCTCACCCCATCGGCAGCAATACCACGTGGGAGACTCCTGGAGATTCACTCACCTATTGTGTTAGCAGGACGGTAAGATACTTGGAACCCCCTGTGCGTAAAGTTGGATTATAGCAATGACTAGGTCAGGAAGGGCGTCTAGGTCCAGCAGTATTATGATTGAAGAAGAAGATAGGTTTGTGGAGAAGATGATTGGGAAATTTGTAGAGAAGAGGGATGTTTGGGTAGGTGATCTAATCCAGGGGATTAAAAGTGAAATCTTTAACAATACAGGACGAGGTTCAAAGACTCAAACAAGAGTTTATGGAGTATATTCAAGAGGAAATCAGGAAGAGCAGGGTAGAATGGCAAGGAGAAATAACTAGACTTACTAATGAATTTGGCAGGCATAGGGGAGGCTTGGCAGGGGAAGGGGTAGTAGGAGGGTGAGGAGCGGGAGTGGGAGGGGTGGGGGTCAGCCAGGGAGGGGGCTACCAGCATGACCCTGACCTGAGAAAGAGGACAATCATAATTCATGGATTACTTGAAGTCAGGGCACCATCCAGGCAGGAAAGGATGGAGATTGAGGATTTGGAGCTACAGGGGATTTTGAGGGACATGAGAGCCCATATGGCAGGGAATGAGGTAGAAGTCCACCGCCGCATTGGACCATACAACTGTAACAGGAAACGTCCTGTCCTGGTGCAGTTCACCAACGAAGAGGCAGTTGATTACATACTGAATCACAAACACTTGCTCAGAGGTAGCGAAAGTTACTTCAACGTATATATTGACAAATTCATGACAAAGGAGGAGCAGATAGCCCACAGAGCAAGCAAACCCACGATACAGTTCTACCGTTTGAGCGTAGTTACGCACCCCACTGCTAATCCACCCCAGGATAACCAGTTCACAACTGATTCTCAAATCACTCCCTCCCAAATCAGCCCTCCTTCCCCCTGCTTATCTCCCCAACACCTCCCTTGACCCTTCTGACCTCACTGCAGTCAAATTCACCCCACATTCCAAGGACCCCCTCATCCCCCTCAACCCCCAAATCCCATCCAGCCCTCATCCCCTCAACCCCCAAACCCACCCAGCCCTCATCCCCTCAACCCCAAAACCCACCCAGCCCTCATCCCCTCAACCCCCAAACCTACCCAGCCCTCACCCCTCCTCATCCCCTCTCCTTCCATGTGACCCCCCACCCTTGCGAGGGGGTGGGAGGTTCCTCCCACCCCCTCTATCCTTCCCCCTCCCGACCTCTCAACCTCTATCTGACTCCCAACCTTACGCTATCCTCCAACCCCACTATGCCTATCAGACCCTCCCCAATCTTCAGACCCAGTATGCCCTTCCTACCCCAGACCTACCTACCCAGGCCCTACCCCAAACCCTCCTACCTACCTCCCTAGAAGCCCAGCCCCCAGTAGCCCCCCAAGCACCCCTCCCGATCTCTTTCACCCCCCATACCCCCCCGGACCCCCCCTTACACCCCCCGGACCCTCCCCACCCCCAGTCATCCCCCACACCCCCCAGATCCCCCAGGTCCCCCCTCCCCCAGTCACCCCCCCAGACACCCCCCAGATCCCCCCAGACCCCCAGAGACAGGGGGAACCCTGGAACAGGAGTTTCCATGAAGAGTCTCAAGGTATGGTACACCAATGCTGATGGGGTATCTAATAAAGCAGAAGAGGTAAAAGAAAGAGTGAGTGAGGCAGATCCTGACATAGTTGCAATTGTGGAAACTAAAATTAATGACATGATCTCAGATGCAATCTTTCCTGAAGGGTACCAGGTGATAAGAAAAGAGGACACAGAGACAGGGAGGGGAGTGGCACTCCTAATAAAGCGGAAATGGCAGTTTGAAGACCTGGGAAATCAGGTTACCAATGAGAGCACAAGCTTCATACATGGAACTCTAACAGTAGATGGGAGGAAGATTGTGATCTTAGTAATCTACAATCCCCCACCAAACAGTAGAAGACCCAGGCAGGAGTATGATGACAACAACAAGGCATGCATAGATGAACTGCAGAAGGCAGCAACACTAGCCCACAGAATGAGAGCGAAGCTGCTGGTCATGGGGGACCTAAATCATGGAGAGATAAATTGGGAATCAAGGAATCCCCATGGAGGGGACGAAACGTGGGGAGCAAAATTAGTAGATGTTATAGACAGGAATTTCCTAACACAGCATGTGAAGGAAGACACAAGGGAAAGAGGAGGAGATGCACCGAGCCTATTAGACCTGATTTTCACCCAGAACGTAGAAGATATCGAGAATTTGGAGCATGAAATACCTCTAGGGGCCAGTGACCATTGTGTCCTAGTCTTTGACTACATGATGGAATTCAAACTTATGACGATGGGACAAGAGATCTGGGAAAGGAGAGTTGACTACAGGAAAGGGGACTATAGGAGGATAAGGGACTATCTGGGAGAAGTGCAGTGGGAGGAAGAAATTAGAGGAAAAACAGTCCAAGATATGATGGACCTAGTCATACAGAAATGCCAAGAGGCCGAAGAGAGATTTATACCAACAGTAAAGGGAAAAAATAAGAAGGAATATAATAACCCTTGGTTTAATAGACAGTGTCAGGAAGCAAAAAAGGCCAGCAGGCGGGAGTGGAGGAAGTTCAGAAGACAAAGGACAGAGGACAACAGGATCAGATGCAACAGAGCTAGGAACGATTACATTAACATAAGACGAACATCGGAAAGGGACTATGAGAACGATATTGCAATCAAAGCAAAAAAACAACCTAAGCTACTACACAGTCATATAAGAAGGAAATGTCGGTGAACGACCAAGTGACAAGGCTAAGGAAGGCAGAGGGGGCATATACTGAAATGACAAGGAAATCTGTGAGGCACTGAATGCCAGTTTCCATGGAGTGTTCACTACCGAGCCCGAGCAGCTCCCATTGTTGGAAGGGGTTACCCTAGATGAAAGACTATCAGATATAGAGGTGACAGCAGAAGAGGTAATGAAACAGTTGACAACTCTAGATGCATCTAAAGCAGTAGGACCAGACAAAGTATCACCGTGGATACTAAAAGAAGCGGCGCAGGCCCTCAGCGTGCCTCTGGCGATGATCTTTAATGAGTCACTTATGTCGGGAGAATTGCCCAGTTGCTGGAAGAAGGCAAATGTCGTGCCGATCTTCAAGAAAGGCGATAGGGAGGAGGCACTTAATAGACCTGTATCACTGACAAGCATCCCCTGTAAAATACTGGAAAGAATAATTAGGCTACGACTGGTTGCGCACCTGGAGAACGTTAGGTTTGTGAACAAACATCAACATGGGTTCTGGACAGGGAAATCGTGCCTAACAAACCTTCTGGAATTCTATGATAAAATAACGAGGATAAGACAGGACAGAGATGGTTGGGCAGACTGCATATTTCTGGACTGCCAAAAGCCTTTGATACAGTACCGCACATGAGACTGCTGTTCAAACTCGAGAGGCAGGCGGGGGTAGGGGGAAAGGTCCTAGCATGGATAAGGAACTACCTAACAGGAAGGAGCCAAAGAGTTACGGTAAGGGCGAGAAGTCGGACTGGCGAACAGTAACAAGTGGAGTACCACAAGGATCGGTACTGGGACCAATTCTATTTCTTGTATATGTTAACGATATGTTTACGGGTGTAGAGTCCTACATGTCGATGTTTGCGGATGACGCAAAGTTGATGAGAAGAGTTGTGACAGATGAGGATTGCAGGATCCTCCAAGAAGACCTGAACAGGTTGCAGAGATGGTCAGAGAAATGGCTATTGGAATTCAACACGAGCAAATGTAAAGTTATGGAAATGGGACTAGGAGATAGGAGACCAAAGGGTCAGTACACAATGAAGGGGAACAGTCTACCTGTGACGACGCGCGAGAGAGACCTGGGTGTGGACGTAACACCTAATCTATCTCCTGAGGCACATATAAATAGGATAACGACAGCAGCGTACTCGACACTGGCAAAAGTTAGAACATCATTCAGAAACCTAAGCAAGGAGGCATTTAGGGCGCTTTACACTGCCTACGTGAGGCCAGTCTTAGAGTATGCCGCCTCATCATGGAGTCCCCATCTGAAGAAGCATATAATGAAACTGGAAAAGGTTCAGAGGTTTGCAACGAGACTCGTCCCTGAGCTACGAGGGATGGGTATGAGGAGCGCCTGAGGGAACTGTGCCTTACGACACTAGAAAGAAGAAGGAGAGAGGGGACATGATAGGAACGTATAAAATACTCAGAGGGATTGACAGAGTGGACATAGACGAAATGTTCACACGGAATAGTAACAGAACGAGGGGACATGGATGGAAGTTGGAAACTCAGATGAGTCACAGAGATGTTAGGAAGTTTTCTTTTAGCGTGAGAGTAGTGGGAAAATGGAATGCACTCAAGGAACAGGTTGTGGAAGCAAATACTATTCATAATTTTAAAACCAGGTATGATAGGGAAATGGGACAGGAGTCATTGCTGTAAACAACTGATGCTCGAAAGGCGGATCCAAGAGTCAATGCTCGATCCTGCAGACACATATAGGTGAGTACATATAGGTGAGTAACACACACACAACACACACATCCCACACAGGGGTTAGTTTAGACAACCACTCTAATGGAAACGACAAAATGGATCAGAGGATGGTAAGAAACATCAACACAGTTTGAGGAGAGGAACCGGACGAGTCATACATGGAGACTGTTCGTGCATGGAGGGAAATCACTGAGGACTGAAAGACTGAGACGACTCATAAATAACTTCAGAATTAACTAATGGCAGCGCAAGAGGAGAAAACAAACTAAAAAAGGATCTCCTTAGACTGTGGCCCAGGGGACCAACCGCCAGGTACCAGGAGATGCAGCAATGGCAGGAACCCTTACAATGGGTGCCACCTTTGCTGAATGCTGAAGAACCCAGGAGCAATGGCCACAGTCAAGGAAGTTGTAATGAAATCAGTAACCTCCAGGAGGCAGCTAGATGCACACGCCAGCTAATGGAAAGTAAAAGAGCTGTATAGTGATAGGTGCTAAGGAGCTGTAGTAGTGATAGGTGGAAAGGAACAGAGGGTTTCACAAGGGAAGAAGGAGAGGTCTAAGAACAAAGCAGCAGTGGCAGGGATACTAAAGGAGATAGGTCTGGAAGGGGCTGAAAAGACATAGAAAAGTTTTTCCGGATTGGCCAGTACAACAAAGACCAGTTGATCAAAGTAGTGCTCAAAAACGAGTGCATCAAAGAGGACATACTAGCAAAAAAGAGCAAATTGAAATATGTAACGAATTACAGACAGGTATTCCTTCAGAGGAACATGACCAGAAAAGAGATAATACAGCAGCAGATGCAAGGAAAGGCGCAGCAGAGGGAAGGGACCCAGGGATCCTCAACCCCCAACCCAGCAATCCCAGTGGGAGTGTGAACCCCACCCAGCACCTCGGAACCCAGAGGGGACTGCAACATCCCAACTCACCACCCTATAGGTAGGGAGTTCAACCATTCCACCCAATTCCACCCTCCCTCCCTACCCTGAGTACCCTTCCCTCCCACCCCCTAGTCTTCCTCCTGCCCCAAGCCGGCCCAGACACGACTAAGTTCTCCATCCCCCACCTTAGTTCTAAGCCATCCTCCCCTGCTCCTCCTTCCCCCCTCCCACCTCCCTCAGAACCCCTGGTAACTACCCCACAGGAGGATGAGCCTACCCAAGCAACAATGCCCGTGGAACAGCTTCCTGCACTAGTGGGGAGGGTGGGTGAAAATGGATATAGAAAGTGAGCTTCAAGGTAATGTATTCAAACATCGATGGGATTACCAATAAAGCAAGTGAATTGGCAGAAGGGCGCAGGAAGAAAACCTAGATGTAATAGGACTCACAGACACACAAATTGTCCAAAGTCATAACAAATGCTGTGTTTCCAAGGGACTTTTATCTAATTAGGAAAGAGAGAGACGGAGAGAGGAGGAGGAGTAGCTCTGCTGATAAGGAAGGACTGGAGCTTTGAAGATGAAAATTCCGGGCTGCGACGGATTCAGAGATTACGAAACAGGAACTATGACAATGTGTGGACCTAAGATAATAGTGGCAGTCATTTACAACCCTCCATTAAATGACAGAAAACCGAGACAAGAGTTCGACAGAAACAACATGGCTACCATTAGCATGATGGAGAGAGCTGCTTCATATGCCTGCAGGAATGGATCCAGACTCTTAATCATGGGCGATTTCAACCATGGAAAGATAGACTGGGAGAATGGGGACCCACATGGAGGTGCAGATACGTGGAGAGCTAAACTTTTGGAAGAGAGTACAAGGAACTTTCTGAACCAACATGTCAAGGGACCCACAAGAATGAGAGGAAATGACGAACCAGCTAGACTCGACCTGATATTCACCTTGAATGACTCAGAAATAAGGGAAGTCAAATATGAAGCCCCCATAGGAATGAGTGACCACAGTGTATTGATATTTGAGTATCTGGTAGAAGTAGGGATAACCTATCCAAGGATGGGATTGGAAGGACAAAGACTATTACCGAAGAGGAAAAAATGACGAGATGAGGAACTTCCTAATGAGAATACTATGGCAAACAGATCTCAGAGAAAAGACTGTACAGATATGTTGGATTATGTCACCCAGAAGTGTCAGGAGGCTGCAGACAGGTGTGTGTGTGTACTCACCTATTTGTACTCACCTATTTGTGTTTGCAGGATCGAGCATTGACTCTTGGATCCCGCCTTTCCAGCTATCGGTTGTTTACAGCAATGACTCCTGTCCCATTTCCCTATCATACCTAGTCTTAAAAGTATGAATAGTATTTGCTTCCACAACCTGTTCCCAAGTGTGCCATTTTTCCACTACTCTCACGCTAAAGAAAGCTTCCTAACATCTCTGTGACTCATCTGAGTTTCCAGTTTCCACCCATGTCCCCTCGTTCTGTTATTATTACGTGTGAACATTTCATCTATTTCCACTTTGTCAATTCCCTGAGTATTTTATATGTCCCTATCATATTTCTCTCTCCTTCTTTTTTTCTAGTGTCGTAAGGTTCAGTTCCTTCAGACGCTATTCATATACCATCCCTCGTAACCCTGGGACAAGCCTCGTCGCAAACCTCTGAACCTTCTCCAGTTTCCTTATGTGTTTCTTCAGGTGGGGGCTCCACGATGGCGCGGCATACTCTAAGACGGGTCTCACGTAGGCAGTGTAAAGCGCTCTAAAAGCCTCCTCATTTAGGTTTCTGAATGAAGTTCTAATTTTCGCAAGTGTAGAGTACGCTGCTGTCGTTATCCTATTTATTAGATTAGGTTAGATTAGGTGTCACATCCACTCCCAGATCTCTTTCTCGAATCGTTACAGGTAGGCTGTTCCCCTTCATTGTGTACTGTCCCTTTGGTCTCCTATCACCTGATCCCATTTCCATAACTTTACATTTACTGGTGTTAAACTCCAGTAGCCATTTCCCTGACCATCTCTGCAACCTGTTTAAGTCCTCTTGGAGGATCCTACAATCCTCGTCTGTCACAACTATTCTCATTAATTTTGCGTCATCCGCAAACATTGACATGTATGACTCCACTCCTGTAAACATGTCATTTACGTAAATTAGAAAGAGGATTGGTCCCAGCACCGATCCTTGAGGTACTCCACTTGTTACTGTTCTCCATCCCACTTCTCGCCCCTTACCATTACCCTCTGGCTCCTTCCTGTTAGGTAGTTCTTCACCCATTCTAGGGCCTTTCCGCTTACTCCTGCCTGCCTCTCAAGTTTGTATAGCAGTCTCATGTGCGGTACTGTATCAAAGGCCTTTTGGCAGTCAAGAAATATGCAGTCTGCCCAGCCTTCTCTGTCCTGCCTTATCCTTGTTACTTTATCATAGAATTCTAAAAGGTTTGTTAGGCATGATTTCCCTGTCCAGAAACCATGTTGGTGCTTGTTTACAAACCCAATGCTCTCCAGGTGCTCAACAAGTCTTAGCCTAATTATTCTTTCAAGTATTTTGCAGGGGATGCTTGTCAATGATACGGGTCTGTAGTTAAGTGCCTCCTCCCTGTCACCTTTCTTGAAAATCGGTACGACATTTGCCTCCTTCCAGCAACTGGGCAATTCTCCCGACATAAGTGACTCATTAAAGATCATTGCCAGAGGCACACTGAGAGCCTGCGCTGCCTCTTTAAGTATCCACGGTGATACTTTGTCTGGTCCAACAGCTTTGTTTGCATCCAGTGTTGTCAACTGTTTCATTACCTCCTCTGCTGTCACCTCTATGTCTGATAGTCTGTCATTTAGGGTAATCGCTTCTAACAATGGGAGCTGCTCAGGCTCGGTTGTGAACACTCCATGGAAATTTGCATTCAGTACCTCACAGATTTCCTTGTCGCTTTCTGTATATGCCCCTTCTGTTTTCCTCAGTCTTGTCACTTGGTCATTTACCGACATCTTCCTTCTTATATGGCTATGTAGTAATTTAGGTTGCTTTTTCGCTTTGACTGCAATATCATTCTCATAATTTCTTTCCGACATTCGTCTTATGTTAATGTAATCATTCCTAGCTCTGTTACATCTAATCCTGTTGTCCTCTGTCCTTTGTCTTCTGTACTTCCTCCACTCCCTCCTGCTTCTCACCTTTGCTTCCTGACATTGTCTATTAAACCATGGGTTATTATATTCCCTCCTGCTTTTTTCCTTTATTGTTGGAATAAATCTCTCTTCAGCCTCTTTGCATTTTAATATGACTTGGTTCATCATACCTTGCACTGTTTTCCTATAAGCTCTTCCTCCCACTGCACTTCTCCCAGGTAGTCCCTTATCCTTCTGTAGTCCCCTTTTCTGTAATCAATTCTCCTTTCCTTTACCTCTTGACCGTTGGTCACAATTTTAAGCTCCATCATGTGTGTGTGTGTGTGTGTGTGTGTGTGTGTGTGTGTGTGTGTGTGTGTGTGTGTGTGTGTGTGTACTCACCTATTTGTACTCACCTATTTGTGCTTGCAGGATCGAGCATTGACTCTTGGATCCCGCCTTTCCAGCTGTGTGTGTATGTGTGTGTGTGTGTGTGTGTGTGCACGCACGTATATGTGTGTTTGCACGTTTGTGTGTAATCACTTAGTTGTACTCACATAGGTGTGCCTTCGGGGGTCGAGCTTTGGCTCTTTGGTCCCGTCTCTCAACCGTCAATCAACTGGTGTACAGATTCCTGTGTTTACTGGGCTCTGTTATATCTACATTTTGCCCGAAACGCATTGCGTAATAGTGGCTTTAGGCATTGTATGTACTAGCTCTATCTATAAATCCACTTATGTAAAATCACTTTATGTATGTACCTTTCCTGAATAAACATATTTATTTATTTATTATTTATTTGAAACTGTGTAAAGAGTCAGCCTCCACCACATCACTTTCTAGTGCATTCAATTTACTAACTACTCTTACACTGAAAAAGTTTTTTCTACCATCTCTGTGGCTCATTTGGGTACTCAGCTTCAACCTGTGTTCCCTTGTGTGTGTACCACCTATGATATATAATCCATCCTTGTCTACCCTGTCAATTCCCCTGAGGATCTTGAATGTCGTGATCATGTCTTCCCGAACTCTTCTGCCTTCCAGGGACATGAGGTGCAGTTCCCTCAGCCTTTCCAAGTATCGCATGACTCTTAGCTCTGGGATTAGCCTAGTGGCTCCATGCTGGGGCCGCATACTCCAGGATTTGCCTTACATATGTGGTATACAAGGTTCTGAAAGGTTCCTTACACAAGTTTCTGAAGGCAGTTCTGATGTTAGCCAGCCATGCATACACAGCCATTGTTATTCTTTTGATGTGGGCTTCAGGAGATAGGTTCGGCGTGAGATCAATTCCTAGATCTTTCTCTCTGTTCATTTTGTGAAGGACTTCATCTCCCATTCTGTATCCAGTGTCTGGCCTCCTATTCCCCCCCCCCCCTAGTTCCATTACCTTACATTTACTTGGGTTGAACTTTAGAAGCCATTTCTTGGACTATTTATTCAGTTTGTAGCCTCATATTGTCGTACTCAGTTTTAATCCTATTCATAATTTTTGCATCGTCCGCAAACATTTAGAGGAACCAGTCTATTCCCTCTGGGAGATCATTCACATATATCAGGAACAGTATAGGTTCAAGAACTGATCCCTGAGGGACTCCACTGGTGACGTCTCGCCATACCGAGATCACACCTCTCAGAGTGACTCGCTTTCTTCTGTTGCTTAGGTCTTCCCTTATCCAGTGGAGACCCTTCCCTTTCACTCCTACCTGCATCTCCAGTTTGTGCACCAGTCTCTTATGTAGTACTGTGTCAAAGGCTCTCTGGCAATCAAAAAATATGCAGTCTGTCCAGCCCTCTCTTTCTTGCCTGAATTTTGTTGCCTGGTCATAGAATTTAATCAATTCAGTGAGGCTTGATCTGGCATCCCTGAACCCATGCTGATGTTTTGATACAAAGTTCTTCCGCTCCAGAGGTTCCACTAGTTTTTAACACAATTTTTTCCATTGTCGGAAATCCGACACACATAATATCATAAGTTACCCATTAAAGAAAAAAAGAATGGGTATTCCGTGACGTCATACAACAAGACGTATAATATATCTCATCTCTTTTTAAACCTCTGTCTAATATTTAAACTTAATAAAAAAGTGTTCACTAGGACTGAATATAATTTCCAACACCAAACGTACAGCTTGACGCCTTTGCTACTGTTAAATAAAATCAGAAGTAGATCCAGGATATTATTGGAACAGAGAGGGAGACAGCGTCATGGCAGAACACTTGTAAACACAGTCAGAAAGCACTCCCTGACAAATTTTACAACACAAAATGTTTGCTGGTTCAACCTTGATGCCGAGCGGACGTCTGGACACCTCCTCCACCTGGGAGCCGCCGGATCACATCCTGTTTTCGCGTTTTGGCTTTGCTACTGCCGTTTGGCTTCCCTCTTCACCGGTCCGCTTGCACGACGCCTGGCGCACATATCGCCTTGGGTCACCGGATTGTTGATAATTTTTTTTTTTTGCCGTGTTCTGGCTGGTTCTCCTGGCGGGGTGACGGTGTTCGTGGGCCGGGTTTGCTGAGAGGTGCCGGGAGTTGGCGGGTCTTGGTGGGCTACTGGTGTGCCCTCAGCTGTGGTGGGCGGCTGGCTTCTGCTCTGCCGGGGAACACTGGATGACTTTTTGCGTTTTGGTTGGGGGCCGAGTTTTGGTTTTGCTACCTGGTGTTCTCTGTGTGGGGCGGGACCGGTGCTTGTCACCATGAGGGACTCCTGGGACTCCCCAATCATCTGCCTGACTGTGCGTTTATTTGCCGTATGGCATGTTAGTTTCTAGTGCTTGGCATCACTCGTTTCGCGATTAAGCTTGGCGTTTCACCTTTCCTGGCTTCGCGATTAACCCATCCCAGTACGCTGGGGCACATCCGATCCCACGATCGTCGTCGCCCCTAAATCAACAACAACAACAACAACAACACAAAAGTTCTTTCTCCGAGCTTTGACACAGGATCCCCTACGATCCGTCCAACCGAAGATCTCAAGAACAAAGGGAAGATCAATTTTCGGCATTTCTATTGCATTTAATACTGGCCATTATTATTGTAGGAAATATCATTAAGACGTGGGATTAAATCCCCAAAGAAAGAGAGTTTACTCAGCATTACAGACACATATTCCATGTCATACCTGTGCTTATATGTTTGGGGAACCATTATTAATTCCTTACACTCGGCAGGTAACTGTGAGTTGGAGTTACGAGAAGCTGAACAGACCAATATAACTGTGATTGCAGCCACTAGCTGCACATCAAGCCTTGTAGGCCTCCAATCAGCCGCCATTACGCGGCACTCTGAGGCACAAGGCCACACCCAATTCTCATACTACAATTACACAGCCTTAGCAGGCCCCACCAACAGTATCAGCTATGGCCCTCTTTTATTTTACACTGTAGACATAGTATTAGTAGTCATTAATTTAAATTGCTGTAATAGTAGTAGATTAGACCACCATATGTGGTATGATTTATAATTTATATATCAAAGATAAAGTAAACAATTTGTGGTTTATGAAGGATCCACCTCAAAGTGGTTTAAACTACAAATTGTCCCACCCAATTGTGTGTGATAAATTCTTGCAGCTGAATCAGAATATACGGTCTATTACTAACTAACTAAGAACTAACTAAAAACTAACTCAGATGAAAAATAATAAAATATTAAAATCAACTGAAAAATAAATTAAAGTAAATACTTGAATATTCACAGAATAAAAACAATTTAAGATTGCTAGGATTTTCCCACATAAGTTATGGTCCTCAACGAACCGGATAGAATATAAACATTAGTGCAATATTTACAAAATATTTACATATACATTAATTATAGCAGGAAGACACTGCTATACATTTTACATTTTTCTTGCCTAACTTTTTCAATCTCAGCTAATAATGAACAGAACTTACAACAAGCACTATTGTTGTTCCGAGGCTTGAACCAAAAGAAAAATTGTGCTTTTTCATTACAAGAGGTTGATCAGAGGCTAATTTACTCATGAATGTATATGATTTTTATAATTGTAAGTGTTTACATAATATTGCACCATAACAATTACTGCATGTCATTATTTATAACTAATTCTTGCACAAGGGTAGGACATTTTAGGCTGGTGTTGTACAGCAACCTAGTCTAATTTATTGTCCTAACCTGGTGTAAGGGTTAGAATTTACACTTGTCTAGAGTTGAACCTATATTACAACCTAGCAAGCACATATTTTTATGCAGTTTCTTAATACAATCCGAGTTGTGTTGTCTACATAATATTACCATAACTACAATAATAATTTAACTATAATTATTTCACCTTTGAGTGTTAATCTGTGTCTCTGTACCAACTAAGAGTGATATTTGAGGAGCTAACTTGAGGTAAATCCAGCATAGATATAAGTTTACCACTCAAATTATAGTGTGTATGATTATATACTGTGTATTTCAAATGATAAACAGCTCTAGTTCGGAAACTAATAGCTCTAATAATAAATAAATAAATAAATGTTTATTTAGGTAAGGTACATACATACAAGAGATTTTACAAAGAATGATGGATTTATAGATAGAGCTAGTACATACAATGCCTAAAGCCACTATTACGCAAAGCGTTTCGGACATGAAAAACATTAATGACTAAAGCTTAATACTAATTGAGTATAAAGAATAAAATGTGTTGAGAACAAATAAAATTAGAGATAAAAAGGGGGGAACATGGCTGAAAAAGAAGCACAAATAAAATTAGGTCGACAAACAGCGTTGATTAAAAAAACAGACATGGATTGACAATAGAGGAGTGAGGTAGGTTACAGGGAATTTATTAGGTAGTGCTTCGTTTTTATCTTAAACTGGTGGAGAGAGGTACAGTCTTTAACATGGTTGGGAAGGTCATTCCACATTCTGGGTTCCTTGATTTGTAGAGCATTTCTAGTTTGATTAAGTCATACTCTTGGAATATCAAAAGTGTATTTATTTCTGGTGTGGTGCTCATGGGTTCTGTTACAACCATCAATGAAGCTTTTGAGGTCAGGATTGGCATTACAGTTCAGCGTTTTATATATGTATAAAACACATGAGAGAATGTGCAGTGACTTAATATCTAACATATTCAGAGATGTGAGTAGGGGTACCGAGTGATATCTGGGGCCAGAGTTGGATATTGTCCTAATAGCAGCTTTGTGTTGAGTAATTAGAGGACGTAAATGATTTTGTGTAGTAGAACCCCAAGCACAAATACCATAGTTGAGATATGGATAGATGAGGGAGTAATAGAGAGTCACCAGGGCAGGGCGGGGTACATAATATCTGATCTTAGAAAGAATGCCAACAGTTTTTGAAACTTTTTTTTATATATTTAGAATGTGTCCCTGGAAATTCAGCTTGTGGTCAATGAGAACGCCAAGGAATTTGCCATCTAATTTGTTACAAATTTGTGTATTATTTATTCTGAGATTTATTTGATTAGAGGATTTATTGCCAAACAGAATATAGAAAGTTTTGTCAATGTTAAGGGTGAGTTTGTTGGCAGTTAGCCAAAGATGGACTTTATTTAGCTCAGTATTTACTGTGGCATTTAGAGCAAGGGGGTCAGGACTGGAGTAAATGCAGGTTGTGTCGTCAGCAAATAGAATTGGTTTGAGGTGTTGGGAGGCATTTGGAAGGTCATTAATGTAGATGAGAAAGAAGAGAGGGCCAAGTATGCTGCCCTGAGGAACATCAATGTTGATGGGTAGGGTGGGAGAAATTGAATTATTCACAGAAACATATTAGAGCCTGTCAGTAAGGTAAGATTTGAGGTATTGCAGGGAGTGTCCTCTGACTCCATAATGATGTAATTTAAGAAGAAGGTTTTGGTGGTTGACAGTATCAAAAGCCTTACGCAGGTCAACAAATAACCCAACAGGGAACTCATTTTTATCAAGAGCTGCATGAATCAAGTTAATCATACTAATAAGTGCATCGTTAGTGCTTTTTTGGGGGTCTGAAGCCATATTGACAAGACCTAAGTATATTGTGTTTGGCTAGATAAGAGTAAAGCTGCTTGTAGATTAGTTTTTCAAATATTTTTGACTATTTAGGCAGGATTGATATGGGTCTGTAGTTGTTAACATTTGTGAGATCACCACATTTGTGGACAGGGGTTACTCTCGCTTTTTTTTTTAGAATATCTGGAAAGGTTTGGAGTTCAAGTGACATGTTGAAGAGCACTGCAATAGCAGGGGCTAAAGATCTGGAAGCTTTTTTGTAAATTAAAGTTGGTATTTCCTCAAGGGCACTAGACTTGGTTTTAAGGGAAAGGATTATCTCATTGACGTCAGAGGAATTAGTAGGCTTTAGGTACAGAGACGGTGGATAGTTACCTGTAAGATAGTCCTTAACATCAGTACTGGAAGATGGAATGTCATTTGCAAGGGATGACCCAATGGAAGAGAAGAACCTATTGAACTCAATAGCAGAATCAGAGGCTGAAAGCTGACCATCGTTTTTGGACAGGAGTATTGGTTTGTTATTTAATATCTTCTTTGATCCCAATATTTGAGAAATTGTGCTCAAAGTTTTTTTAATGTTGATCTTTATTTGGGTAAATTTATCTTCGTAGTATTTAGTTTTGGCTCTTCTAATTATTTTAGATAACAGTAACGAGTAATTCTTTGAGAATTCTTTGGAGACGGTTCCTAACCTATACTTCTTCTCAAGGTCTTTTTTTTTATTAATGGATTTAAGTATTCCCTTTGTAAGCCAAGGATTTTTAAGCCTTTTGGTTGTGACTTGTTTTGTAAGCATAGGACAGTGGGTGTTATAAAGGCTAAGAGTTTTAAAACTAAGAGTTTTCTACTAGCTCAAGTGCTAGAAACAGTCCAAATCAAAGTCCAACAAGGCTTAGCACTAATACATTTGCAGCAAAGCTAGCAAATAGAGCCATCATGTCTACTGCAAAAAATGTTAAAGTGACCCCTCACTGGTATGAAGGGCCACTTAACACAACAGATAAAAAAATGCGATGATTTATGTAATCAAACTCCAGTTGATTATGTAGAACTGGAAGGCCATCATAAGGTTGCAGAGAGCAAATTATCAGCATGTACAAATGCAAATCCTGAAATATCAGGATATACTTGCTGCTACTAACATAGATGAAGATGCAATGGAAGCTGTAGTACAGGAAAATGCAGTTATGAAGATGCAATACAAACAAAGTTACAACACTTTGACAGATTAATAACCATACACAAGGCCACTACAAACATTGCAGCCACAGTTTCCCTAAGCCAGACACAACCAGACGTCAAATTACCATCACTAAGTCTCCCAACTTTCTCTGATACAAAGGACGAGAGTTGGGAAAACTTCTTAACAAATTTGTCGATTCTGTGAAATCTAATGCCAATATAGCAGAGACAACAAAATTTACGTATTTACAAGATGTCTTAAAGGATGAAGTATTAAAAGTGGTCTGTAATTTGACCTTCATGGATGATGGTTATGAACGCGCAATACCGCTCCTTAATGAAAATTATGCTTAGCCAGAAAGGACTATCAGACTTCTAACCCAGATACTGTTAGCCAGTTAGTTAACCTAGAAACTAACCCTCTAGATGGGTCAGCTGACTTTCTCCAAGCCTTTAGATTGGAGCTCGAGTCCTTGCTCAAGGCACTTAAGAATAAAGTGAATCTGGATGAATCGGACTGGATAATCCATGTCCATATGAGACACAAATTACCCAGTGATGTACTGGATAAGTTGTTTGTCTTATATAACAAATCTTCTCTAATAGTTAAGGAGATAACAGAAGGTTTGAGATCCATCATGGAAAGACAACGAGATAACACAGATGGAAAATCGACATCTAAACCTTCTTTAACCACTAATAGTTAACAACAGAGTACAAAGAGTACTCCAAATAAATCTAAAACAACTTGCCCCTCCCCAAAGTGGAAACAAGGCAGCGTGGGCACATATGCAGTGGGTCCCTCCAAACCTTCATTTAATGTTTCACCCAAAACGGTGACTCCCCAAGATGCTGTTAACGTCTGGAGGCCATGTGTGTTCTGTGAAGAACAACATACCATGTACAGCTGCAAAGCTTACCCTGATCGTGTTACACATATAGAGCAACTCAAGGAGTTACGTAAATGCACCAGATGTAGAAGGTCACATAATCCCGACCCCTGTGCAAGTCAAATATGCACCTGTAATTGGTGCAATAGGGGACAACACCATACAGCACTTTGTGGTGACTCAAGTACAAAGTCTCCCACACCACAGGTGTAGGAAGGAACTTCCACTTCAGTACAGCTTTGTACCATACTACCTGACATAATTGTCTTTTCAACAAGGTCTGATCATAAATCAGCTCTACCCACTGCTCAAATGATCATTAAAAATGGAAAGTTCAAGGTCACCATACATGGATTATTTGACCAAGGACCCCAAATAACCTTTATCTCAAAGAACTGATAGATGCCTTGAAACTCTAACCTGTACAAGACACAAATAGACATAGCAGGATTCCTGACTAACTCAGGAGCCAAAGTCTTCAAGGTAGTACAACCTAAAGTACGTTTAGGCGGTTATGTCTAAACGATTCAAGCTCTTGTAGTAGATAGATTCCCGTCAGACCGTCATGTGTATGGTCTAGGGACAACAGCCAAATTCCTGAAAGAAAAGGGAAATCAAATTGGCTGAGAAAATCATGTAAGACAACACTGGAAAACCTTATGGGATCAGATGTCTACCATAGGTTAATCAAAGGAAAGGATGAAAAACAGGGAATGGACCTCTTACCGTCTGCAGGTGGCTATTTGCTAACAGACCCAGTAACACGGCTGAAGCAACCCCCACTTGTAGACCACCAACATGCCAACCCAGTAATGGTTGCATGACTAGGAGAACAGTCTCCTCTACAATTCAGAGACATATCCAAGGATGAGCTTGATCCCCCTGTACATAAACTATGGGACCTGGCAACTCTCAGCATTGTCCCTGAAAAACCCAGTCCAAATGACGACTGGACTTACAAACAATACCTGGACTCAGTTATCTACAAAGATAATGAATACTGGGTCAGGTGACCATGGAAGCTGAATCATCCTCAGCTACCCATCAACCATTTTATGGTACAAAACCAATTAAAGTCACAGGTATTGCACTTACAAAGACATCCTGAAAACTTGAAATTGTACCATGAAATAATAAAAAAACAACTCAATAACAAATTTATCGAAGTTGTCACAAATGATAACCCAAAGGAAGGACACTACCTGCCACACCATCCTGTACGGAAAAATTCAGCTACTACCCCACTATGGATAGTATTTAATTGCAGTGTTAAGACAAAGCTGAGTAGTGTTTCCTTCAATGACTGCCTTCAAACTGGCCCTAGCCTGACACAAAATCTATACGACATGCTGTTAAAGTTCCGCATCGGGACTTACACATACACGGTAGACATCAGTAAAGCCTTCCTTAGGGTAGGTCTCCAACATGAAGACCGTAACTACACAAAGTTCCAATGGATACTAACGATCCAAACAGTGAAGGGGGCATGACCTCGGTTTCGGAAAAGTTATTCAATGTCAACCAATATTTTTTGACTAGTTGTATATGAAAAGGGCTGCAATTGTTCCAAGTTTCAGTACTGCAGTGTAAATAGAAAGGGAGATTTTGTTTTTTTTGTTTTTTTCAAAATTTTTTTACACATTTTCAAGTGTGAATAAAAAAAACACATCTTTCAGATATAATCATTCTATGGCACTTTTCTGACACATTAGCATTTAATAAAGGTTCGTAACTTATGGAGTTTCCAATACATCTTTAGTTTTCCTAATACAAATATTCAAAGTTCCCTCCAAACATTATGCAAATATGTCATATTTATTGCTATTATAAAATCAATAAATGAACTTAAGAAAAAACAATAAGTTGGGGGTTTAGAGACAAACACTTTACATATAAGGTGTAAGTTCCATGTAAATTGAATAAAAAATAATAAAGTTATTTAAACATTTATGTTATTTTAAAACATTTTAAATATATAAGAAAATAATAAAGTCTAAGGTGCTGCCATCTGTGGCTGAGGTTGACATCAACCAGTTTTCTCCAAAATTGACACCCTTACAGATAGGCTTATGTGCAGTCAGGTGTATAAGTTTCATGCAAATCGTCCGATATATAAAAAAAAATTGAAACATTTTTTGGAAAAAAAACACAATTTTTTTTGTTAACCTAAAGTTTTTTTGTTAACCTAAAGTTGAAGTTTGTTGTGTAGTGTGCTGGAGTGGTGGGAAGAGGAGACGTGAGCAGTGTCAAATGCAATTGAAAATAGGATATTGCATAGATCACTGGGAAGAGAAGAGGACAGAAAGCGTTGATGTTGACGAACAGCTAGAAAAGCCTCGTCAACTTGCTAGGAGGTGGCGTGAATCAGTTCTTGAAGAAGAAGAAGGCGGGCATGTTCAGGAAAAGGAGATCCCGAAGTGTTGAACTGGAGAAAGTGAGATAAAGAAAGAGGGAGAACTTGCTCAGCAAGACAGTCTTTAAGAAACATCCAGTTCAACACTCCAGTTCAACACTTCGGGATCTCCTTTTCCTGAACATGCCCGCCTTTCTTCTTCAAGAACTTATTCACGCCACCTCCTAGCAAGTTGACGAGGCTTTTCTAGCTGTTCGTCAACATCAACGGTTCTGTCCTCTTCTCTTCCCAGTGATCTATGCAATATCCTATTTTCAATTGCATTTGACACTGCTCACGTCTCCTCTTCCCACCACTCCAGCACACTACACAACAAACTTCAACGCCTGATCTCCAACAGTCCTTGGGCCAAATACTCTCTCTCTGGCTGTGTTACCAACCCTTCATCCTACTCTCTTTCTAGGCACCAGCAAGAACTTCTTGGCTTTGGTTTGTCTTTTGCTACTTCCCCTGGCCCACGCTGTGGCATTGATCTCATTAGTTCCTTTGACAGGTTTGCCAGTTCTAACTCTAGTACTCTTTCAGACCTGTCTGCCTTTAGAGGGGCCCTTATCCCCGTTCTTGACAGCTTGTTTTCTAAAAATCACCACCTTCCTCGTCGCTTCCAGCTTGCCCTTGCCTCCCTGAAATCTAACAACTCTATTCTTATCCTTCCTTCCGACAAAGGCAATTGGGTGGTTGTCCTTGACCGTGAGGACTACCTCCGAAAAGCAGATGTCTTGCTCTCTGACTCTCGCACTTATGCTCCTCTGACTTCTAACCCTTGGGATCGCCTCAAAACTTCCTTTAACCGCAAACTAAGACAGCTCACTAGTCTTTGTCCTCCTGACTTTGATCTCATTAAACGTTTCCGTGTCATCTGCCCTTCTCTTCCTTATTTCTATGGTGTTCCTAAGACTCATAAACCTGGTGTTCCTCTTCGACCTATCATTTCTTCACTGAGCTCTGTCAGCTATTCTCTTGCCTCCTGGCTCGCTAAAACCCTGACGCCTTACCTTGGCACTTTTTCCCCTGC
Organism: Procambarus virginalis; assembly: GCA_020271785.1. Taxonomy (NCBI): domain Eukaryota; kingdom Metazoa; phylum Arthropoda; class Malacostraca; order Decapoda; family Cambaridae; genus Procambarus; species Procambarus virginalis. The sequence goes on along the minus strand of WNGS01069630.1, from coordinate 223,462 downwards.
CCACCTTCGTCACTCTCAGGACTTCATAGAAAGACTGCGCCTGCAACCCTCTTGTAAGATGCTTAGTCTTGATGTCGACTCTCTGTTTACTAATGTTACGCTCGATGACGTTCACTCTTTCCTTAGACAGAAGGCGTCAGAGGGCCTTCTTCCTCTCCCTCTTCCCACTGACGTTTTCCTCGATCTCATTAGACTCTGTGTTGACTCTAACTCTTTCTCTTTCAACGGTAAATATTACACTCAAACTTTCGGGGTTGCTATGGGTTCCCCTCTCTCCCCTGTTCTTGCAAATTTCTACATGGAATACTTCGAAACTGTTCTTCTTCCTTCTATTGATACTCGTCCCTCTCTTTGGCTTCGCTATGTTGATGACATTTTTGCTTTATGGCCTCATGACCTTAATTGTTCCAGCCTTTCCTCGTCGCTCTTAACTATCTGGCTCCTTCTATCCATTTCAAAGTTGAGTGGGAATCTAATTCCCTTCTTCCTTTTCTTGACGTTCATGTTCACAGCTCTGTGTCTGGGTTCTCTTTCTCTGTCTACCGTAAACCCATGCATAGTGGCATGTACATTCACTTCTTGATGTTTTGGAGATGTACAAAACTGCGGAAGGGGGACTCTCCACAGGGGCAAAGAAGGAACAACAAGAGGAGAAACATTAGAAACACGAACGGAAAGAGAATCCTGTAAGCGAGATAACCGGACAGAAAGAGGGAGGTGGTGAAGAGGAACAGGAACCGCAGGAGGGGTAAAAGTTAAAGCACGACAGAGGCGAGAGGAAGGATGTTGTAAGGACCGCACAAGATAGCGAAGACAGTAGCGATCACGGCGGTCCTGGAGAGATAGGAAGTCAGTGTCAACATACAAGCTAAGGACGGGAGTCGAACGAAAGGCACCAGAACTGAGGCGCAGCCCAGTGTGGTGCAAAGCATCAAGACGGCGAAGAGCAGAATGAGAAGCATAACCATAATCGAATGAGAATGAGAAAGATAATCGAGCTTAGACAGGACGAGAGGGAATGTAAAGCAAGGAGAGTGCGTCTATCCACTCCCCAAGAAGTATGGGACATTACTCGAAGGAGGGTAAGGGCCTTAGAGCACTCAACACGGTGGTAAGAGATATGGGGAGACCAAGACAAACGAGTGTCAAGGAATAACCCCAAAAGCTTCGCGGAATCTTTGTACTCAATGGGATGACCATAAAGTGACAAAGAGGGACGAAGAACGACCCGTTTCCGAGTAAAAGACATGGTACAAGTCTAAGAAGTAGGGAACTTGAAGCCATGATCGGTGGCCCAAGACGACACGACATCAATCGCAAGTTGAAGCCGGCACTGATGGAGAGGTGAATCATCACCCTGACAGAGAAGGGTAAGATCATCATTATAGAGAGCGGAGAAGACACCTGAAGGAAGAGAGGAAAGAAGACCATTGAGGGCAACCAGAAAAAGAGTAGTGCTCAGAACACTACCCTGGGGCACACCTTCGTATTGCTGAAAAGAGGCAGAGAGAGCAGTACCAAGGCGCACCCGAAAGGAACGACGAGAGAGGAAGCTGCGGAAAAAGAGAGGGAGATGAACACGAAGGCCAAAAGAATGAAGCTGGGATAGAATATGATATCGCCAAGTGGTGTCGTAAGCCGTTTCCAGGTAAAAAAGGACGGCATCAACGGAGGTCCTCGTAGCAAAAGCGATACGAATATAGTCCTCCAAGTTCACCAGAACATCTGTCGTGCTGCAGCAATTGCGGAAACCAAATTGAGAAGGGGAGAGGAGGTGATGGTGTTCCAGGAACCACATCAGACGAACGTTAACCATACGTTCAAAGAGTTTACAGACACAACTTATGAGGGCAATAGGGCGAAAGTCCTTAGGGGAAGTTCCCAGAGACCTTGGTTTGCGAACAGGGAGGACAACGGCATCGAGCCAGTCCTCAGGGACTGACGACGACTCCCAGATTCGATTATACAGACTCAGTAAATACTGAGACGTGCTCGGAGGGAGATGGCGAAGCATCTCATAATGAATACCATAGGAGCCCGCCGCCATAGAACCGCAGAGGGTCAGGGCAGAACAAAGTTCAGAGAGAGAGAAGGGATCGTTATAGGAAAGTCGAAGACGAGTGCAGAAATCTAAAGGACGAGACTCAAGGACAGGTTTACGAAGAAGGAAAGATTGGAGAAGATGAAGACCAGAGCTAACAGAAGAAAAGTGTGAACCCAGTTCGGTAGCGACCTGCAACGGGTCCACCACAAGAGTACCACGGAGGTGAAGGACCGGGGAAACATCGGTAACGAACTTACCCGCTATCTTGCGGATACGCTTCCAGATCTGTGGCAGGGGAGTCTCGGACGTAATTGTGGAGACATAAGAAGCCCAACATTCACGTTTAGCTGTACGGATGGCCCTATGGGCCACCACACTCGCTTTCCGAAAGAAAAGAAAAGAATCGGTGGTGCCGACAGCGGTGCCTCTTCCAGGCTGCACGCTTACAGCGGACAGCCCGAGCACAGTCCGCATTCCACCAGGGAACACACTTCCGTGGACCAAGAGAGGAAGAGCGAGGAATAGAGCGGAGGGCACCGTCGAAGACAGTGTCATGAAAAAGGAGGAGAGCGCGAGGGAGAGGCAGAAGGGAGAGGTCAGAGAGAGCAGCACTGAGGGTAAATAGGTTCCAGTCCGCTTTAGCAAACTGCCACCTAGGGAAAGAGAGGGAAGGGCGAAAAGAGAAAAAGGAAACAAGGATGGGGAAATGATCACTGCCATGGAGGTCATCAAGAACCTGCCACGTGAAACCCAAGTAAAGAGAAGAAGAGCAGAGAGAAAGATCAAGACAGGAAAGGGTGCGAGTCCGAGAGTCCAAATGAGTGGGCTCACCAGAATTCAGAAGAGACAGGGAAGAAGAGAGGAGAAATGGCTCAAGAAGGCGACCTCGGGTATTCGTCAGAACGTCACCCCAAAGAGAGTGCCGACAATTGAAATCACCCAGCAGGAGCACAGGCTCCGGCAAGGAGTCCAGGAGGTGTTTCAAATCAGGAAGAGAAAGCGGGACACTCGGGGGACGATAAATGGAACAATCTGTGTACCATTTCCCCACAAAGATATGAGCAGCAGAAGAATGGAGAGGTGAAGGAAAAATTAAGGAGACAAAGGGAACATCAGTGCGAATCAAGAGAGCAGAAGAATTAGAAGCCCCAGCAACAGCTGGGGGGGGGGGGGAAGAAAGGAATAGCCACGAAAACGACCAGGACGAGCACCAAGCATCGGCTCCTGGAAACAGACACAAAGGGCCGAAAACCGCAAAATCAGAAGTTGGAGTTCAAGGAAATTGGCGTAATAACCTCGAACGTTCCATTGAAGAATAGACATCGACGAGAAGAGAAAGGACATCAACAGAGAACAAGGAAGAAACAAAGGCGAAAAAGCAACATAGCACGTTAAAGAATATAAGGGTCGGGATCAGGGTCAGCAAAGTCAGGGTTACGGGGCATGGGTAAACTGAGCAAAGAGAGAGGGAAGGACGTGGGAGAACAGACCAAAGGCGGGCGGGTGGGGTCCGGAGGAGGAGGAGACAGCGGAGAGGAGCAGTCAAGGACAGCAGCAGGAAGAGGGGGAGTAGAAAGAGGGGAGTGCACCTCAGCAAGGGCAGCAACCGAAAGGGAAGCAGGGGCCAAAGAAACCTCCAAAGCAGGAACAGGAGGCGCAACCACTGAAATGGGAGGGGAAGGAGCAATAGAGTCAGTAGTAGGGGCCGAGGAAGAAAGCGAAGCCTTCTTACCCGCCAGGGAGGAGGAAGGAGAGGAGCCAGGCTTACGCTTCTGACTTAAAGAGACAGGTGTCCCAGCAACTACGTACCAGGCAATGGATTCCAGCGTCTCAACAGGAGAAGCTGAACGAGAGCACACACGACGGCCGTTAGGAGAGCGATGGACATCCGCCTACACCGACAGGCGGCGGGGAGAGTCAATAGATGGAGGAGAAGGATGGGAAGGAGGATCGGAGGGAGACGAGGATGAACACACAGGAGACACGACAAACCGGGTAGAAAGAAGGGGAACCCCAGACAGAGGACCAGGAGGGGGACCCTTCGAGACAGAACTCAAAGGAACAGAGGAGGGGGCAGTGGGCGTATCAGGGTCCAAGGCCCAGAAACGGTTGTGAGTCTGAGGAAGGTGGGAAGGACGAGGAGAGGGAAGAGTGCGACACGCGAGCATAAGAGACGTTAGCATAAGGCGGGAGCTGGCAAACCTGGCGCCTCGCCTCAGGAAAATATAAGCGCTCCCGGTGCTTCAAGTTGAGGACGGCTGCCTCAAGCTTGTAATGGATACAGGCACGGGAGAAGGTAGGATGGGCCTCACCGCAGTTGAGGCAACAAGCTTGGGGAGAAGTGCACTCTGACTTAGAGTGACCTTCACCCCCACACAAAGGACAGAGAGACAATCCCAGAGCAGCGGAGGGCACCATGCCCAAACTTCCAGCACTTGTTACAAAGCCGAAGAGAAGGAATATACTCCTGGACAGAGCATCTGGCACCAGCAAGAATGACAGAGGATGGAAGGTCCTACCATCAAAGGTGATTTTCACAACTCTAAGGGGTTGACGGCGACGACCACGAGGTAGACGAGTAAACGAGTCAACCTGGAGGACAGAATGGCCTTGGGCATCAAGGATATGCCGAATGTCGTCGTGGCAGTCCTGCAGATTCCGAACACGGGTTGCAACATGGGGCGGGAGGAGAATAGTGCCAACACTGGCGTTCAACCGAGCGTTCTTGGAGACCCGAACAGGGATCTCGCCAAGGCAGTATAAGGCAGCCAAGCGGGAAGCTGCATCCTGAGAAGGAGCAGCAACGACACGTGTACCGAGACGAGTGGGGTTGAAGGTAACAGACGCATCCACGGAATCAACGAGATGCCGATGGAGGGAGAAATCGTCAGGAGGTGCGGAATCAAGAGGGAGGAGATTAAAGTATTTGGCCCATGAAGAAGGACCAAACAAGGCCTGATACGCATCAGTACAGGAAGGAAACGAGCGAGTGCAGCCGTGGCGTTGATGGCGTTGAGAACCCCCAGAGAGAGAGAGAGGGGACAAAAGGCACAGTAGTCACAACGAGAGACTTACCTGCACCAAGGGACGAAGTGGTCACTACTGGGGGCTTGAGGCTCGACCTAACCACAGAGGAGGGAGGGGAGCTGGGGAAAGAAGTCAGGAGAGTGAAAGGAGGAGCAAGGTCGGGGCCCAACGCAGCGGAGGCTACAGAGCCCGATCTTCCAAGACAGGCCGACTTGGGGGCTTGGTCGCCCACCCCACGAGCCCGAGAGGGTACAACAGAAACATTCAACGAAATACAGACGAAGAGTGATAAATTCATCCACGAATGTGCCCCCATACCCACCATGGAGCCACAATTAGAGGCAGGACACCCAACAGGAAGCTATCGCCGATCATGCCGGGGCCCCCCCTAGGGGTGCGTCGTGAGTATATGCCCCACAAACGCCACCTTAAGAACCGTCAGTTCATCGAGATCGGGTTCAGCGATGAAAGGGGGATTGACAATAAAAGGTTCCCCTCGCTCAAGACGTTGGGTACTACAGTTCTACGGGTGCAAGAGTTTCCTCCTCAAGCACCCGGGCGTCAAAATAGAAGAAGTCCAAAGGAATAACCAAAACAAGCAAAAGGTCGGCAGGAAACGACAAGCAGATAGGAGAAGAGGGGCAGAAAAACGAAACATAATGAAAAGGAAAAGCGATCCAGCTCAATTAGAGAAGACAGCAGCAGGAGTGCAAGGCCACAAAAGGACAGAGGACTGTCCCACGGAGCATCACACTCCGGCAGCCGTCTACTAAGCCCCCTCACGGCACCAACGGGCCGGATGGGGAGGGGGCGGCTCTGACTAGGTTACCTATTGGCCATACCCGTTTAACTCACGGTCACTTAATGGAGCGCCACCCTGCTCCTTAATGTCCAAATTGCATTGTCCCTCTTACGGTCGTGCATATCCTTGTTGAATGTCCTGACTTCCAGGACGAGCGTGTGTCTTGTTTTCCGACTGTCCCCCGCGGTCACTTGTCGCTCGATTGAATTTCTGGCGACTCGGATACTTTTGATATCGTTCTCCTTATGTGTTTCTGTTCTCGTATTGGCATCCTTGGTGATATTTAGCGCCCTCTGATTATCCCGCACATTTGATGGTGCTACATAGCCTTCCCGGTTTGGTGCCTTCTTTTGATAATTACTTACTTACTTTTCAGAAACTCTCAGTGGATATGCTATGGGAATGATAAGTAAAAATGTCTAATATACATAATGGTAGGGTACTCAATCCGGACGAGCTCCCTCGTAAAATACTAACTAGAGCTAGTGGAAAAGGATAAAAGTTAGTAGGCTTAAGCTGGTTACTTAGTTTATAATATGGTAAGCATTACCCTTACAGCTAGACATAAAAACTATGAAAGATAGGAGCTGGTTCTTCACGAACGTAGTCATCTTATTCTACTTACTGACAGTCAGAAAGTGGGGAGCTGATATAACGCACCTATTGTTCTTTACAGACTGGAACACCACAGTCACACGAGCGTACATCATCAGACTGTTGGTGGTGTACTGTCAAAATAACCGGTCTGGACTGAAGGTTGTATGTGTGAGTACCAGGTGTCGTGGTACCATTGTTCGTGCCTGTGACCAGAGTGGGTGTCACAGTGGTAGGGTCAGTCAGGACGTTGTCAAGTACAAGTACTGGGTTGTCATTGTCAACAGTCAGTCAGGCTAATTTCATGTGATTGAGATGTTCATTTACATGTTCACGTGTAGCTAAGTTTTCCAACTTGTACTTGTTCCTTGTGATATGCTCAAGAACTCTGTAAGGTCCAAGAAACTTCTCAGTCAGGTTGTACATGGGGCCATCTCTTCGCTGGTTGAGGATCATTACTAAAGATCCAGGTACTATTTTCGTAGGTTTAGCATGAGAGTTTAGTAACCGAGTTGAATCGTCAGTAGCTTTAATTAGATGTTCCTTGACTCTCTGGAACACCAATTAAGTGTCTCGTTGTTTGACTTTAATAACATAATCATCATAGTTGTAAAGTGGCACAGGCGGGGAGGATATGAGAGCGTTAGGGGAATCTCATGTCCGTCCCAAAAAGCACAAAGTGAGTTGTATCTCCTATGGAGGAGTTGACAGAGGAATTTATCAAGCTTTGGACAATTGAGATAAGTTCTTCTTCTTCTTGAGAATAGGTGCAGTTTGCATGAAGGGTTTACCCTCCCGATGACTGCACCAGGACAGTTGTAGGAAGACGCGGTGACATTGAGGAGGAGAAGAAAGTAAAAAGCGTTAGATGTGTTGGGCCGTAGAGAGAGGAATGGTGACGAAAACAGAGGTGGACGTAAGAGGGAGACTCGCCGCACTGTAGGGCGGGGTGTCGAGTTCACGGCGGCAGCTGATCCATGCACAGCATAGCGTTGTGCGCAAGACATTTACTAATACTTTTCCGGGAACCTGTATATCGGAAAGCGCAAGCAGTATGCATCCCAAATCACCCACGTGTCGGGGACACCCGGCCACCAGGCGGTGCCCTCGGCTGAGACATCTTATCCGGCACCCTATAGACAAACTCCTTCACCCCCGACACCCAGACAGTGGACGAGCATCCGGGCATCCCAATAAGGGCCCAACACCGGACTCCCACAGGGCACAACCCCAGCAGTCGGGACTAGGCTTCATCCAGACTGGGGCGACGGAGGCGGGGGACCCGCAGGGGAGGCAGGCGCGACATCGACCACACCACTGGGCACAGGAGCCGAGGCCCCCCGGCACACATCTTTCCGCAATACCACGACGAGGTCCCGATCATCAGGGGCAACCCCCCATTGTGGAGATCCAACAGCAGGAGACGCAGGAGGTGGGTCACAGGTAGCCCCCTCGGAGCCCCCTCACAGCACCATCATCCACGGCTATTAGCGCCAGAGCACCATACTCCTCCACCATCTCCCAAGGCACACCACGAAGGGGAGAGACACTCCGAGCCCGCCGAGAACGCTCCGAGACAGGCCGCACCACACCACTCCCACCCGGCCCCTCCGCAGGCACGGCCATCATCTTCACATCCACATAGGCCACACCCACACCGTCCGAAGAGTCCACAGAGGCCACATCACCCACACTGTCCACATCATCCAGGGAAATAGCCTCAGAACACCGACGCGCACGCTTCTGCAAAGAGATGGAAAGAGCAGAACTACAGGCGCCAACACACACAGGCACAGCAGGCACCTGCCCCTGCCGCAGCCCCCCCTCCAAAACAGCAGAACCCGCGTCCCTGGGAGCCGGTATCACATCCTCAGGCGGGGGTGGGACGTGGACCTCCACTGGGAGATCCTTCATTATACGCAGCGCAGGCGATGGCCCGACACCCACACACACTGGCTCAACAACCCCAGGGGCCACAGCAGTCACCTGACGTGTCGCACGGGCCGTAGAACTCGCCTCAACAGGCGGAGTAGCAGATAGGCAATGAGGCGCCTCAGGCACATCACCCACTCCGTCCTCAGAACCGTCCGAACGCAACAGGGGCGGATAATCCTCCACACGAAAAACATGCACCCGACCAGTTCCTCCCACGTTGCACGCTGCAGCCAGAAGACCCTCGTGACCACACCGATAACAGGTGCGCTGTTGACCCCGATACAGGCAGTGGAGCATGTAACACAACACGGACATCGACGACGGTACACGACACTTCAGCGACATCGTCAGGGTGCGGAAGCCGTCATGCATACCAACACAGTGCCCGGCAACGACCTTGTTCCAACGAACACTTAATACTGTCCTAAATCGTTTAAAACAAGAGGTTAAAAAGTTGTCCTGAAATTCGAAGGGGGCACCATACCACCACCACAGACGTCAAGGTGACACTAAGATTCACCACCTTAACTGAGCCAGCAGTATCAGGGAGAGGGTAAACACGCCCCTCACACTGCTCGAGAAACGCCTGAAAGGCAGCCTGGAGGCGGAACTTGACCATAGAACGGTGGCCCTGAAGCAGCTGGATGCCCACCAGGTCCGACAGCTGCACATGCAGCACGTCCACCAGGGCAACACCAACCAATGGATGGTCCACCGGCACCGTGAATGCTAGACCAACCGACAATGTTCTCTTCACTGGAGGGCGAGACGTTCCCATGGCTAAGTCACACGTCACCCTGTCAGTGGCAAACCACCACCAGCAGGGCAAACCAGCAATCACCTAACGTAAACACGAGCCAGGAGCGGAGAGACCTCAGGAGCGTCCGACCTGGCTAGCGGTCACCACGCAATCGACATAAGTTCATCCCATTTGTGACTGACTGATTGATTGTTACTCTGAATTTCTCTCATAAACCTAATGTACCTTCTTGTATATATAAATAAAAAAATAACAAAATAACAAAAATTAACAAAAAAGAGTGTGTCAATTACTTTCTTATTCGGTATTTCAGCAAGGCCATTGCTAGCCTGTTGATAAGGCATTATATTACACTTCTTGATGTGGTACAGTTTAGTCAGTTGTTCCAGAATAGAATTATTGAATTCTGGGCTGTTGTCAAAGAGTATTACCCTAGGAGGACCATATCTACAAATTATGTTGTCATAAAATGCACTAGCTGTTGTTTCTGCAGTTTTAATCGGAACCTAAACCATTTCACAGTGTTTAGAAGTGTTCTACCATTACTACTTATTACCTTCAGGAGTTTCAACAAAATTCGTTAGCAAGTTCATAGAAACATGGTCCCAAGGTGTATTAGTCATAGGGTAAGTCTGAATCGGGTTCGGGCCAGCAACATGGCCTCTGTGAGCTAGGCAGTTCAGACATTGATCCACGTGATGTCCAATCTGTTTTGCCATTTTCGGCCAGTAGTACTTAAGACGAGCCTGCTTTATGGTGTGGGCCTTGCCAGGATGCGCGCTGTGTGGGGCGTTATGGACAATGTTCAACATGGTAGGTACAGTCGACGCAGAAATAATAAGTTGATGTATCACTCTAGCAGGAGATCCCAGCATAACCTTGCGGTGGAACACGGGATTTAAGAGTACTAGTTCCCTGAGCAGCACTGGAGACTTGACTGTAAGAGTCGTGTTCGGGTTCATTAAGGAGCTTATGATCAATGCCCACATTGAGTTTCGTTGTTGTACTATTTCTACATCTTGCAAGTCTAAGGAAGGGTATTCAACTTGAACAGGAGCGATGTAACGGGAGAGGGTATTGGGAACTATATTATGTCTGCCAGGTAAGTATCCAAACGTGGGTAGGAACTCTTGAATTATAAGCGATCAACGGGCAAACGTGCCTATTAGGTTTTTTCTTTGAACAAGGGAATAATGGCATACCTCTTGTAAGTGTATTTGATAGGGGTGGTGAAGTAGTGCAACCCCCTGTGAATAACTCCCTTGTTCGTTAATTGTTAGGACGTTAAGTGTCCTGTACGGTGCTCCGTGTGACTCGGTGCAGTGTTACGTGAAGAATTGGAAATAGTGCTGTGCTCAGTGTTACTTTAATTGTTAAGTGCAGTGTTGCGTGCTCGTACCTAACGTAAGGTGGCCGATATGGCAGAGAATGACTGAAATATCTAGGAAAGTCGGAACTCGTGCTAGTAAGTGCTCATCTAGGGATCAATGATCAGGTTCATAAGCACTCAAAGGCCGACGTAAAGCAGAAAAGCGAGGCACAGAGTAAGAAGGGAAGTGATATGGCTTCCATGGAAAAGGAAGACCGAGGAAGCGACGGTGAGAGTGATGTGGGTGAAATGAATATAAGTTTTCTAACTGTGAAAATGCGTGCCTTAGAAATAAATAGCGAGATAGGGTGGAAATAACTGCGGCTAGAAAAGGAGATGAAAGAGAAGGAAATGGAAGTGAAAGAGAAGGAAATGGAAATGAAAGAGAAGGAAATGGAAATGAAAGAGAAGGAAATGGAAATGAAATGTTTGGAATTGCAGCGATAAAGAGAAAGAGAAGAGGGAGAAAGAGAAAGAGAAAAGCGAGAAAAAGTAAGAGAAGAGGGAGAAAGAGAAAGAGAAGAGCGAGAAAGAGAAAGAGAAGAGCAAGAAAGAGAAGGAGAAGAGCGAGAAAGAGAAGAGCGAGAAAGAGAAGGAGAAGAGCGAGAAAGAGAAGAAAGAAGAGAAAGGGAAAATGAAGAGCGAGAAAGAGAAGAAAGGAGAGAAGAGAAGGAAAGACAAGAAAAGGAGAAGGAAAGAAAACACGAAATGGAAGTGCTAAAGTTAGGTGGTAGGAGGTTAACAAGGGAAACAAGTAGTTTTGATCCAGTAAGGAACATTAAGATGATTCCCAAATTCAATGAGAAGGAAGTCTCCTAGTTCTTTGCTGCCTTCGAAAAGGTAGCCGCGTCATTGGATTGGCCAAACGAGAATTGAGCCATCATGATCCAGTCCGTCCTGACTGCGAAGGCCCAACTTGCCAACCCGTCCTCGCAAATTTGTATAGTCAATATTGACTTATTAGTTACGTGCATAGGTGACATACTAAACATAATAGTTTCCCTTGAAAAGCTTCATAGAAAACACCGACCTTACCTAACCTACTTAGTATGTTAAAATAAGGATCTTATAGCTTTGTAATTACAACTGTTCCTTAACCTATTATAGGTATAGGTTAGGTAATAATTGTAATTACGAAGCAATAAGATGTTTATCGTAACATACTAAGTAGGTTAGGTAAGGTCGGTGTTTTCTATGAAGGTTTTCAACGGAAACTATTATGTTTAGTATGTCACCTATGCACGTATTTAATAAGTCAATATTGACTATACGAATTTGCGAGGACGGGTTGAAATTGCATACTCCACGTAGTCGGTGGATGACTCTAGTGATTACGAAGCTGTCAAGAAGGTGGTGCTGATGGCGTACCAATTGGAACCTGAAGCATACAGGCAGAATTTTCGTAACCTAAAGATGACCTCGGAGCACACCTTCACGGAGTTTGCAAGTCTCAAGGAACGGCTGTTATATGAATGGTGCGCGTCTCGAAAGGTAGAGACAAAGGAGCAACTCGAACAGCTCATCCTTTTGGAAGACTTCAAGGAATGTCTGTCTGGAGATCTCAGGACATACCTAGAAGAACAGCAGGTAGAGACCTTGAGTGCAGCAGCCATCATGGCTGAGGAATATATCCTGACGCATCGGTCTTCTACTAGGGATGTTCAGAGAAACTACCCAAGACTGTTTAGCAAGCCCAAGCCGGAGGAAGAAAGAACCGTCCCACAAGGTGCCTTGAAGACGCCCCCAGGTAGTCCACGATGGGCTAGTCCAAGCAGTCCAAAACGTCTTAGTTCGAGGAGGAACATCCTGTGTTGGACTTGCAGGCAGAAAGGGCACATTGCTGCTAAGTGTAGAGGCAGGGGAGGTAGTGACCTGCGTAGGGAAGTGATGCTGGTGAATTGCGTGACACCGCCAGTAGGAAACCAGTCTCTAGTGACGAGTAGAGAAGGACCAGGAGTGTTTGTCCCTTACACTTCGAGAGAGTATGACGCGAGTGATCATACTGGTAGATCAGTTGTAGTGCTCAGAGATAGTGGAGCAGCCCAGTCCATGATTGTGAGAAACTCGCTTACAAAGGGAATGTGTACTGATGGGAAACAGAGGGTTGTTCTAGATGGGTTTCCCTCGACACGGTACGTTGCCCTCTAAGCGGAGGTATACTTGGAATCACAGTTTTTCAGTGATAAGTGTACCTAGGCAGTAGTTGATCGTTTACCTACAGAAAGGGTAGAGGTCATACTGGCCAACGACCTGGCAGTGGGTTTGGACAGTGACCATCCCCAGATTGTTGACGATCCGGTTGAAGAGCCAGTCAGACCTGTCAGAGTAGCAGAACATGTCAGATCCCAGGCAGAGACGTCTTCCGAAATGTTTAATTCTCCATCTACCCAACAGATTGTAAGTCTTCCAACCGATTCTCATGATTCTTCTGACTCCACTCGTGACCAGAAGCATCAGGCTAGTGCGAAGGGAATAGCTGAACCAGAGGAGGAACCTCGCGTGCAAACACCCACGGATGCCCCAGAGTCTAGAGCGACGGCAGGTGTTCAGTACTTGCGGGATGGCAAGGTACTGTGTTCACGAAACCGGCCAAGGATTTCCCAGACGTCAGAGGTATGTGTAGAGGTAGGTTAGGTATGTGCACAGGTTCTAGTGCCCTCCATGTTCCAAAGCAGGCTAATGGAAGCAGCCAGTTATGGACATCGTAGGCTTGTGAAAGTTGTTCTCCATTTAGCAAAGTGTTTCCTGTTTGTATTTTGTATTATTCTCGTGTTTGCTCTAGGCAAAGGGACCAACGATCAGCAGATGATGGCTCCTGTGAGCACCGTGGAGTGACATCAAGATATTCGCCTCATGAGTGTTACAGACAAAGGAGGGACCCAAAAGATTATTGATGATGTGGGTAGTACCAACAATGTTTTAATGAGTGACCGTTCCGGCAGGTTGACACCACCCTGGAGTAACTGGTACGCTTAGATCCAGCATTATTTGGAACGTTAGTCGACCTGACAATGGAAGAGCGAACGCACTTTTTATTAGCGTGCAGACGGTCATGGACGGGAATATGTGCAGACCTGGTCATCGGTCACACCGTAAGTACATATTTCCAGCCTATCCCTGTCACCCCAAATCGTCAGTCTCCTGTATTCCAGGTTCCTGTCTCTCTGAGGCACCGCCAGATCAGTGCAAGACACGCTTTCTGTATGCAGCCACCAGTAGTGCCACAACGCAGGGAGGTATCGGCTGTTTGCCCCAGTTCGTCGCTCCTTCACAACATCATAATCACTACGCATAAGGTAACTTTGTTCCTAACAACCGCATCAATCAGATCGTTTCCCTAGATATTAGAGTTCACTCTGTTCCCGGCATCTCAGTTAAGGCAGTTCTTCAGACAAGGCATCCCAGTAACATCGGTCCAGGGTCTATATATATCTGATTGATTGTGTTCAACCCTACTAATTTGGTTTCTCTTCCTTTTAGGATCCAAACCAAATTCTTTTTGGTGGGGAGGTGTTACGAACCCGACAACCTCATCGGGGCAGGAAGTAGCCTTCAGCGCCATCTGTGGGTCTGTTCTCCAACTCCTGTGCTATCGGACGCCATACGAATAACACCATCTGGTGATATTAGCCTGATAACAGCAAATGGATCCAGTTTCCTGCCTTGGACAGACAGAGAGGTCCTTGTGGGCGACCTCTGGTGAGGTATCGAATCAAAACCAGCGCCACCTAGGTTGTGCTACACAGCACAATGTCAAAACCCCAGTGGTTTAGTGTTACTTCCTAGTTTCACCAGTACCGGCCAGTTTATTGATGACGTGTTTGTATCCACAGAGGTGACGTCTGGGGGCAGCAGTACTGGAGATGGCAGTTCATCTTGGGCAGTGCATGGTCTCCCGACATGGTCCTGGAAAAACGACCACATAAGCCGCCGCCGTTCTGAAACAGTGTGGTAGCTGCTAATTACATAGTGTTGAAAGAGATCGGTGTGCCTCCCGGAATGGCTTAGGGAGGTGTCTGTTGAGTAGTGCTGCTAGCTGGACGCTAGAGACTGCTGCCAGGGGATCGCTACCCCTGTATTGGTTTGTGACCCCGCTCAGCGTGTGACTGAGGTCCTCTGCCAGCGAGTAGCTGGAGAGTGGTCGTTGGGGTTCAGGTACCTCATGACACTGTCGGTGGGCTGGCCCATGTACGGGTGAACTCGCCAGTGTTCATCCTAGTAAGGTTGGATAAGCTACTGGGCAGTGGACTGGGTTTTGGCGAACTCTGCATGTGGGCGCATTTAATATCCTGAGTGAAAGGACATCCTTGTATATAGGTTTAGAAATAGCCTATCTGTTTTTTTTATATATATTTAACGGTGATGATGTACATATATACTTAACGGTGATGGCAAAATATATAATACATTGGGGAAAGGAACAGTGTTTTGTTCATCCCCTCCCCTTTATTTTGCACTATATAGCCACTCACTTGAAAGCATACTACCGACTCGGGGTCGGATACGACACTCGTAGGTTCCTCCAACAAGAACCCGGTTACTGGTCCTAAGTGCCCAAAACACTAAGATTAATGGAACATTTCATGGGGAGATGCTTTCTTAAATAACACCTCCATGTAACATCTTGGGAATGAGGCCCACCCCCTCCCTGTCCAGCTCATTGCTGCCTGTGGGGGGCTTGGTGGGCGGCTGCCAGAGTGTGATGCTTCTTGGGGCAGTCCCCTTGTCCTTTTGTAGCCTTGTGCTCCTGCTGCTGTCCTCGCGAATTTTGATGGATGCCTTTTCCGTTTGTTTCGCTTTTCTCCCCCCCCCCCTTCACTCTTTTCTTGTTGTCATTTCCTGCTACCCTTGTGCCTGTTTTGATCATTGTTTTGGCCTTCTTTTGTTTTGACGATCGGGTTTGAGGAGGCATACTCTTGCACCCGTAGAACTGTAGTTCCCAACGTCTTGAGCAAGGGGAACCTTTTATTGTCAATCCCCCTTTCGTCACTGAACCCGATCTCGACGGACTGACGATTTTTAATAAGGTGGCGTTTGTGGGGCGTATACTCACGACGCACCCCCAGGGGGCCCTAGCTTGATCGGCCATAGCTTCTTGTTGGGTGTTCTGCCTCTAATTGTGGCTCCATGGTGGGTGTGGGGGCACATTCGTGGATGAAAGTGTTTTTTTTTTGCATCTATGTTAATGAATGTTCCTCTTGTACCCTCTCAGGATCGTGGGGTGGGCGACCAAGCCCCCGAGTCAGGCTGTATTGGAAGACCGGGCTCTATAGCCCCCGCTGCATTGGGCCCCGACCTTGCTCCTCTTTTGACCCTCCTGACGGCTCCCCTCTCTCCTCTGTGGTTGGGTCGAGCCCCAAGCTCCCAATGGTGACTAACTCGTTCCCTGCCACGGCTTATTCTCTTGTTGTAACTACTGCTCCTTTTCACCTCTCTCTCTCTCTCTCTCTCTCTCTCTCTATCCTCTCTGTCTCTGTCTCTCTCTCTCTCTCTGGGGGTTCTCAACGCCGTCCTCGACACGACCGCGCTCGCTCGATTCCTTCCCGTTCTGATGCTTATCAAGCCTTGTTTGGTCCTGCTTCGTGGGTCAAATTACTTTGATATCCTCCCTCTCGATTCTGCGCCTCCTGACGATTTATCCCTTCATAGGCACCTTGTTGGTTCCGTAGATGCCTCTGTCACCTTCAACCCCACCCATCTCGGTACCCGTGTCGTTGCTGCTCCTTCTCAGGATGCAGCTTCCCGCTTGGCTGTCTTATCCTGCCTTGGCGAGACCCCTGTTCGGGTCACCAAGAATGCTCAGTTGAATGCCAGTATTGGCACTATTCTCCTCCCGCCCCATGTTGCAACCGGTGTTCGGAATCTACAGGACTTCCTAGGTGATATTCAGCATATCCTTGAGGCCCAGGGCCATTCTGTCCTCCAGGTTGACACGTTTACTCGTCCCCCTCCTGGTCGTCGCTGTCAGCCCCTTCGGGTTGTGAAGGTTACATTTGATGGTAGGACCCTTCCTCCCTCTGTTATTCTTGCAGGTGCTAGGTGCTCCGTCCAGGAGTACATTCCCTCTCCTCGGCTCTGTAATAAGTGCTGGAGGTTTGGGCATGGTGCCCCCCCCCCCACTGCTCTGGAACTGTCTCTCTCTGTCCTTTGTGTGGGGGCGAGGGTCACTCTAAGTCAGAGTGCACTTCTTCCCAGGCTCGTTGCCTCAATTGCAGTGAGGCCCACCCTACCTTCTCCCGTGCATGTATTCATGACAAGCTTGAGGCAGCCGTCCTCAACTTGAAGCACCGGGAGCGTTTATCTTTTCCTGAGGTGAGGCGCCAGGTTCGCTGGCTCCCGCCATACGCTAACGTCTCTTATGCTCGCGTGTTGCGCTCTTCCTCTCCTCGTCATTCCCACCTTCCTCAGACTCGCAACCGTTTCTGGGCCTTGGACCCTGATACGCCCACTGCCCCCTCCTTTGTTCCTTTGAGTTCTGTCCCGACGGGTCCCCCCTCCTGGCCCTGTGTCTGGGGTTCCCCTTCTTTCTTCCCGGTCTGTCGTGTCTCCTGTGTCCTCTTCTTCGTCTTCCTCTGGTCCTCCTTCACATCCTTATTCTCCGTCTCTTGGCTCTCCCCGCCACCTGTCAGTGCGGGCTGATGTCCATCACTCTTCCCGACGGCCGTCGTGTGTGCTCTCGTTCAGCTTCTGTTGAGACGCTGGAATCCTTTGCCAAGTACGTAGTTGCTTGGACACCTGTCTCTTTAAGTCAGAAGCGTAAGCCTGGCTCCTCTCCTTCCTCCTCCCCGGCGGATAAATAGGCTTTGCTTTCTTCCTTGGCCCCTACTACTGGCTCTATTGCTCCTTCCCCTCCCATTTTGGTGGCTGCGCCCCCTGTTCCTGCTATGGAGGTTTCTTTGGCCCCTGCTTCCCTTTCGGTTGCTGCCCTTTCTGAGGTGCGCTCCCCTCTTTCTACTCCTCCTCTTCCTGCTGCTGACCTTGACTGCTCCTCTCGGTTGTCTCCTCTTCCTCCTCCGGACCCCGCTCATCCACCTCTGGTCTCTTCTCCCGCTTCCTTCCCTTTGTCTTTGCTCAGTTTACCCATGCCCCTAACCCTGACTTTGCTGTCCCAGATCCCGACCCTGATCTTCTTTAACGTGCTATGTTGCTCTTTCGCCTTTGTTTCTTCCTTGTTCTCTGTTGCTGTCCTTTCTCTTCTCGTCGATGTCTATTATTCAATGGAACGTTTGGGTATTTTATACCAATTTCCTAGAACTCCAACTTCTGATTTCGCTGTTTTCGCCCCTTTGTGTCTGTCTCCAGGAGCCGATGCTTGATGCTCGTCCTGGTCGTTTTCATGGCTATTTCTTTCTCCCCCCCCCCCCCCCACCCACCGCAGCAACAGCTGGGGCTCCTAACTCTTCTGCTCTCTTGATTCGTTCTGATGTTCACTTTGTCCCCCCCCCCTTGCTTTTTCCTTCGCCTCTTCATTGTTCTGCTGCTCGTATCTTTGTGGGGAAATGGTACACCGTTTGTTCTATTTATCTCCCCCCGAGTGTCCCGCTTTCTCTTCCTGAACTGAAACACCTACTGGACTCCATGCCTGAGCCTGTGCTCCTGCTGGTTGATTTCAATTGTCGTCATTCCCTTTGGGGTGATGTTCTGACGAACACCCGGGGTCGCCTTCTTGAGCCGTTTATCCTCTCTTCTTCCCTGTCTCTTCTGAATTCTGGTGAGCCCACGCATTTGGACTCTCGGACTCGCACCCTTTCCTGTCTTGATCTTTCTCTTTGCTCGTCTTCTCTTTACTTATATTTCACGTGGCAGGTTCTTGCTGACCTCCATGGCAGTGACCATTTCCCCATCCTTGTTACCTTTTTCTCTTTTTCACCCTCCCCTCTCCTTCCCTAGGTGGCAGTTTGCTAAGGCGGACTGGAACCTATTTACCCTCAGTGTTGCTCTCTCTGAACTCTCCCTTCTGCCTCACCCTCGCTCTCACCTCCTTTTTCATGAGACTGTCTTCGATGCTGCCCTCTGCTCTATTCCTCGCTCTTCCTCTCGGGGTCCACGGAAGTGCGTTCCCCGGTGGAATGCGGACTGTGCTCGGGCTGTCTGCTGTAAGTGTGCAGCCTGGAAGAGATACCGCCGTCAGCAGACGACCGATTCTTTTCGTTTCTTTCGGAAGGCGATTGCGGTGGCTCGTTGGGCCATCCGTATGGCTAAATGTGAATGTTGGCCATCTTACGTCTCCACCATTACGTTCGAAACTCCTCCGCCACAGATCTGGAAGCGTATCCGCAAGATAGCGGGTAAGTTCGTTCCTACTGTTTCGCCGGTCCTTCACCTCTGTGGTACTCTTATGGCGGACCCGTTGCAGGTCGCTACTGAACTGGGTTCCTACTTTTCTTCTATTAGCTCTGGGCTTCATCTTCTCCAATCATTCCTTCTTCATAATCCTGTCCTTGAATCTCGTTCATTAGATTTCTGCTCTCGTCTTCGGCTCCCCTATAACGATTCCTTCTCTCTCTCTCTGAACTTCGTTTTGCCCTGGCCCTCTGCGGTTCTACGGCGGCGGGCTCCGATGGCATTAAATATGAGATGCTTTGCCGTCTTCCTCCGCGCACGTCTCAGTATTTACTGAGTCTGTATAATCGGATCTGGGAGTCGTCGTCAGTCCCTGAGGACTGGCTCGATGCAGTTGTCCTCCCTGTTCACAAACCAGGGTCTCTAGGAACATCCCCTAAGGACGTTCGCCCTATTGCCCTCACAAGTTGTCTGCAAACTCTCTGAACGTATGGTTAACGTTCGTCTGACATGGTTCCTGGAACACCATCGCCTCCTCTTCCCTTCTCAATTTGGTTTCTGCAAGTGCTGCAGCACAACAGATGTCCTGGTGAACTTGGAGGTCTATATTCGTACTGCTTTTGCTGCGAAGTCCTCCATTGTTGCCATCCTTTTTGACCTGGAAAAGGCTTACAACACCACTTGAAGTTATCATATTCTATCCCAGCTTCATTCTTTTGGCCTTCATAGTTGTCTCCCTCTCTTTCTCCACAGCTTCTAATCTCGTTGTTACTTTCGGGGGAGGCTCCGTACTGCTCTCTCTGCTTCTTTTCAGCAATATGAAGGTGTTCCCCAGGGTAGTGTTCTAAATACTACTCTTTTTCTCGTTGCCCTCAATGGTCTTCTTTCCTCTCTTCCTTCAGGCATCTTCTCCGCTCTCTATGTCGATGATCTTACCCTTTACTGTCAGGGTGATGATTCGCCTCTCCTTCAGCGCCGGCTTCAACTTGCGATTGATGCCGTGTTGTCTTGGGTCACCGATCATGGCTTCAAGTTCTCTACTACTAAGACTTGTGCCATGACTCGGAAATGGGTCGTTCTTCGTCACTCTGTCACTTTATGGTCTTCCCCTTGAGTGCAATGATTCCGCGAAGTTTTTGGGTTATTCTCTGACACTCGTTTGTCTTGGTCTCCCCATATCTCGTACCTCTGTGTTGAGTGCTCTAAGGCCCTTACCCTCCTTCGGGTGTTGTCCAATACTTCTTGGGGAGCGGATAGGTGCACTCTCCTCGCTTTACATTCCTCTCTCGTCCTGTCTAAGCTTGATTATAGTTGCCCTGCTTACTCGTCTGCTTCTCCTTCTACTCTTCGCCGTCTTGATGCTTTGCACCATACTGGGTTGCGTCTCGGTTCTGGTGCCTTTCGTTCGACTCCCGTCCTCTGCTTGTATTTTGACACTGGCTTCCTGTCTCTCCAGGACCGCCGTGATCGCTACTGTCTTCGCTATCTTGCGCGGTCCTTGCAACATCCCGCCTCTGTCGTGCTTTAACTTTTACCCCTACTGCGGATCCTGTTCCTCTTCACCACCTCCCTCTTTCTGTTCGGTTATCTCACTTACAGGATTCTCTTTCCGTTCATATTTCTAATATTTCTCCTCGGGTAGTTCCCTCTTTGCCAACGTGGAGAGTCCCCCTTCCGCAGTTTTGTACATCCTTGACCCACATCACTAAAGCTTTTACCCCTCCTAAAGTTCTAAAACGCCTTTT
This sequence comes from Procambarus virginalis, assembly GCA_020271785.1. Lineage (NCBI taxonomy): Eukaryota > Metazoa > Arthropoda > Malacostraca > Decapoda > Cambaridae > Procambarus > Procambarus virginalis. The sequence continues at coordinate 202,903 of WNGS01069630.1, read as the reverse complement.
CCTTGAGCACTTTTCTTCTCCCACTCCGTTTCAGTCTTCACCGATGAGTCTAAGTCTGCGGACGGTGTTGGCTACTGTTGTTTTTCCTGATCGCATTTATGTGTCGCTTACCTCCGGAGACTAGCATCTTCACAGTGGAGCTTTATGCTATTCTCTATGCTCTTCGTCTCCTACTTTCTCGTTGTCAATCTTCCTTTGTAATTGTTGTTGATTCTCGTAGTGCCCTCATGGCTCTCGGGTCCTTTAATCCTGTTCATCCAGTAGTTGTCGAGATCCAGCATTGGTTGTTTCTTGTTCCACAGGTTATTTAAGTAGGTTGAGTTTTGTTGGGTTCCCAGCCATATTGGTGTGTCTTTAAATGAGAGTGCAGATGCTGCCACCAGGGAAGCTGTTCGCTCGTCTCATCTCTCGTAAAGGTATTCCTTTTTCCAACTTTTACCCAGTTATCCATTCCTCCATCCTTGCCTGTTGGCAGGCTTGTTGGTCGTCTGTTACTGGTAACAAACTATGTACTCTTAAATGTTGTTTCCTCGTGGCCGTCCTCCTACTACCGTAACCGACGATGGGAAGCGATTCTGGCGAGGTTGCGTATTGGCCGTACTCGCTTAATTCATGGTCACTTGGAGCGCCACCCTGCTCCTTATTGTCCTAATTGCATTGTCCTCTTACGGGGCGTTCATATCCTTCTTGAATATCCTGACTTCCAGGACGAGCGTGTGTCTTACTTTCCAACTGCCCCTCGTGGTCACCTGTCCCTCGATAGAATTCTTGGTGACTCGGATACTTTTGTTATCATTTGCCTTATGCGTTTTTTTTCTCGTATTGGCATCATTTGTGATATTTAACATCCTCTGATTATTCTGCACATTTGATGGTGCTACATAGCCTTCCCGGTTTGGTGCCTTTTGATAATTACTTACTTGGGAATGAGGCAATCTGTATGCAAGGATACATAAATTGATAGTTCCTGGTTCCAGAGGAATTTTGTGAGTGATGAGGTACGTGTGTCATCTTATCTTGAGGTCATCTTGAGATGATTTCGGGGCTTAGCGTCCCCCGCGGCTCGGTCCTCAAGCAGGCCTTCTTTTTGTTAAACCCCCCCCCCCCTAGGAAGCAGCCCGTAGCAGCTGTCTAACTCCCAGGTACCTATTTACTGCTAGGTAACAGAGGCATCAGGGTGAAAGAAACTTTTTGCCCATTTGTCTCTACCTCCATTGGGGATCGAAACCGGAACCTCATGACTATGAATCCGAAGCGCTGTCCACCCAGCTGTCAGTCCAAGTTGTTCTGTCAGAGCAACAACCATACGATGTTGAGGATGGTCAGCAAGTGAGCTTGGGCGTCTGGGAAGTCAGTGGGACTAAGATGCTTGGTGAGATCGCTAAATGATTTCGATTCGTCGCATCAGAGTGTGCATGTACCAATTGTTCAGAAGAGGCTTCATGCACCACCCGCACCGGTAACGAATAATAGGTGAAGTCTACAATGTGTGTGTGACCGATGCGAAGTGAATGTTGGCATTGGTGACATTTACAACATGAACAGAAGTAGTGTTATTCTGTATCTGATGTAAGGACGGTTCTTGTAGGTACCTTCAATGTGACATGTGTCACTGTCTGCTATTACGTGATCTAGGTCAGGTACACCAGGAATTTTGACAATAACCTTTGTTAGTGTGTGAGAATGTAGTACAGTGTCTTGGTGTAAGATGCCTCTGACTTGATTGATGTTAGACTCTAGCCAAGTAAGTTAACGAACAATTACTGGGGCCCCTTGCAAAGATTCATTGACCTCACCGACCTGTGAGTCTGTGGAATTGTGCGATGGACTGGTGTCAGTTAGTGATTGAGTGACGGCTTTGTTTGGGTGTGACTGGTAAAGTGTATTTTGGTTACTCCTGGCTTTTATGTAACTGATATAGTCCCTATGGTTGGTGAACTCGTGTCCCATGGCGTATGCACCACAAAGAGGTATTACTGTGTCACCAACTGTTGTTTCCCAACGGTAAGCATCGATAGTAATTCTGTAGTCTGTCATAGTGTTTAGTCCTAGTAAGCTGTCTCCTGGGAACCGAAAATTATCTACTAGTAAACATGTCATGGCGAGTGATCTGTCATTAACTATTAACTCTGTCAGCTTCACCAAACACTGCTGTCATTCCCCTAGAAATTCCACTAAGGTTGGGGACAAATGGCTGGCGTACGACGAGACTGTAGTGTTTGTCATGCGAAGCGGCTTGTTTGATGATGTTGACTCTAGCTCCTGTGTCTAGGAAAATTTTAACTTGTCGACCTTTCATAGTGGCTGAAATCAGAGGTCCTTCTGTGTCCTTGTTAGGTATGTTATTACGAGACTGGTGTGGTCGACGTGGTGTCTGGAGCACATGACTGTGTGTTCTGTCAGTGTGTTGGTGGTGTACGGTATCCTCTACCAATACATAAAACCTGTTATAAGTAGGCACTGAGTATGCAGGGAGGTCGTCTCGCTTCCCTATGGCATGCTGTTAACGAAGGATGCTATGGCTTCCCCCGATTCGGAGTCATAGGTCAGGTCTGGGTGTAAGTCTGGTCTGTGTTATGCATGAAGGCCGTAGCGCCGTTTTTCATCTGCGAGTCACAGTGCCCATCTGTGTTGTGACTGTCTGCTGTCGCGAACCTAACATGGGCAATAGATCAGGTTAGGTAGAACCTAACATGGGCAATAGATCAGCTCCTACACATGCCGGAGCATGTGTAGGAGCTCGGTCTGTGCTGGTTAGGGGTTGCAACGTGTGGATGGTTGTGAGCAGGAGGAGCAGGGCTATAGCGGTTAGCTTGGTGAGAAGGAGCAGGGTTATAATGGATAGCTTGGTGGGAGGAGGAGGGCTAGCGCGGTTAGCTTGGTTAGTACCACGGGGAACTCGACAGTCAACAGTGTCATGAGCAGGTTGCTGGTGGTAAGTGCAGAATGGCGCACGAGCAGCTCTGCATTCTGACTTGTCATTGTCCAGGTCAGTGGTAAAATGTGCAATAAGGATGGTTGTGATAGTATGACCTGCATTGTTTTGTCTGGCATGCTGTTGGTAACGAGTGTCGTTTGATGTGCATTCTGCTTTACGGTGGCCAGGTTTGACACTGTTAAACCATTCTGGCGTTCGCGGGCATGGAGGATACTGAGGAGAGCTTGTCCTGAAGTAGGATCTGGGGCCATATGAGGGTGGAGGAGAATTATCATGTGTCTGAACGTTACTAGGGAAAGAACGTGTGACAACGTTCACACGGTTATGGTTACTGTTGGCACTAAAAACGACAGAGTGCTGGACAGAGTCCCGGTTCTTTAGCCTTTCAGTGGAATCTACCATCTCGTCCAATCATTCCAAAATTGTATTGTCTGGAGCAAATTCCTTAGCTTCTATGTCCTTCAGTATGGTCTTGCGGGCAGGACGCTTCATGGTACCAAACGTCAGTAATCTACACACATTGTCTAAGGTGAGGCTTCCATGTTCTTCGCATCTAGAACCCGCCAAAGCAGATCTCAGTAAGCTATGTAGATTATCTAGGCGTCTGCCGAAAGCGTTGCGTGTCTCATCAGGACGCATTACTGCAGTAGCTAATTGGCGAGCAATGCCAAAGGGGTCACGATCGACAGCTGATGAATATCTCTTAAGAAAGAATTGCTAAAATTCTTCCCAGTTCACAATTTTCTTTAAGTCGTATGATTTTGCCACGAGATATGCATCACCGGTTCTATAGTCCAGGGTGGACGTCGCCATACCGATAAAGTCTGCATCTGTGACAGCAGAACTCCCCGTACTCTACCTTTTACACTAGAGAACCAAGATTCCAGGAGGGCTGGATTCCTTCCACTAAATGGGTGTATGTCAACGGACTGGGTAAGAATTGTAGTGGGTAGCAGGTCCTCGAGTTAGGACCCACTACATTTGATGAGTGAGTCAAGTTTGATACTGAGTAACTGCCGTTTGAAGAGCAAATAGAATCTAAGGTACCGTGAGATGATGGCAAGCGAGTATTCACAGGTAGAGCACTGGCTAACAGTAAGTTTCTCTCAGAAATGAGGGAGACTGCAGACAGTAAGGGCAGTTGCGCAAGCGAGGAATAAGTAATGTAGGCGATATCGGTTGTCCATAATGTCACAAAGTTTATATCATGCCTATAACAGTCTATGGTTTATTCTAGTGCACAAATAACAAAGGGTATTTAACTAGAGTAGAAGGCCGCTGGTGCTGCAATCCATTCAATGAGGTAGAGATCAGGTCATCGCAGGTCTGGCATCGTGCTTTGACGTCGTCGGAAGGCGGCAGGAGACGCCAGGAGGCGGCAGGAAGCGGCAGGAGACGTCAGACCAGGCGGGGGGCGGCATCTGGCCGGGTGAGAGGCGATGAGGCACGGTGAGTCAAGATAAGTCGTAATGAGTCAGCTGTAGGTGCGTGGTGAGTCAGCTGGGAGCACGACCTGAGTGAGGCATACACAGCGAGTCAATGTCGGGGGGGGGGGGGGGAGTGAGGCGTGAGGCACGAAGCTGGCGAGCCGGCTGGCGAGCTTGGTGAGCCAAGCACGGGCAGTGAGTAGTGATGTCATTAACGACACGCTGATATTACCAGAAACACGCTGAAGTCACAAGTGAGGTCACAAACGGCGAGCGGTTTTGTTGCTGGCTGCTTTGAGGCAGCTGCTGTGGGGTGTGCCGGGAGCTGGAGAACGTCAGGAAAATCCCACTAAGCTGCCAACAGAATTATCAGCTGTTCTGGTCGTGTCTGTAGCTCTCTGTTTTTATTTGTTTTATTGTGAAATATAAATGTCTACTTGCCACGAGCTATCATGTAAAGTGTGTGAGTGGTGCTGCTGCTCCTCAAGATGGTCTGATCGTGGGCTGTGTTTTCATCTGCAGTTCTGCTGACTCCGGTGTTGATTTTGCATTCGGTATATGGTGTTGAGATGAGGGTATTAATGGTCATCACATGTGTGACTGATGTGCGTCCAACATGACTGTGTGTACTCACCTAGTTGTACTCACCTGGTTGTGCTTGCTTGGGTTGAACTCTGGCTCTTTCGGCCAGCCTCTCAACTCTCAATCAATGATTTTTTTCCACACACACACACACACACACACACACACACACACACACACACACACACACACACACACACACACACACACACAACAACAAAGAAGTGTGCGAGGAACTCAATAAGAAATTCCAGGAAATATTCACAGCAGAGCAAGGAGTAGTTCCAGAGATTAGAGAAGGAATAATTAACCAGGCACCACTAGAGGAATTTGAGATTGCAAATGGAGATGAAAGGAAGCTTTTGCTAGACTTGGATGTGACAAAAGCTTTAGGCCAGGATGGAATATCGCCATGGATACTAAAGGCAGGAGCAGAAGCACTGTGCCTGTCACTCTCCAAGGTGTATAACAAATCACTGGTAACAGGTGAGCTGCCAAAAATTTGGAAGACGGCAAACGTAGTCCCGATATACAAAAGGGGGATAGACAGGAGGCACTGAACTATAGGCCAGTGTCCCTAACTTGCATACCATGGAAGTTACTGGAGAAAATTGTGCGAAAAAAGCTAGTGGAACATCTGGAGTGATAGAACTTTGTGACACAACACCAACATGGTTTCAGTGAAGGAAAGTCATGCCTCACAGGATTAACTGAATTCTACGATCAGGCAACACAAATCAGGCAAGAAAGAGAGGGGTGAGCAGACTGGATATTTTTAGATTGCCAGAAAGCCTTTGACACAGTACCCTACCAGAGATTAGTGCGAAAGCTAGAGATGCACGCAGGAGTGAAAGGGAAAGTACTCCTTTGGATAAGGGAGTACCTAAGCAACAGAAGACAACGAGTCACTATGAGGGGTGAGGTCTCAGATTGGCGAGATGTCACCATTTGAGTCCCGCAGGGTTCAGTCCTTGGACCAATACTGTTTCTGATGTATGTAAATGATCTAACAGAGGGTATAGAATAATTCCACTCATTGTTTGCTGATGATACAAAAATTATGAGGAGGATTAAGACGGAGGAAGATAATATGAGGCTACAAGATGACCTAGACATACTGAATGAAGGGGTCCAATAAATGACTTCTAAAGTTCAACCCAAATAAATGTAAGGTAATGAAACAAGGCAGTTGAAGTTGAAACAGGAGGCCGGACACAAGATACAGAATGGGAGATGAATTCCTTCATGAAACGGAAAGGGAGAAAGATCTGGGAGTTGATATCACACCAAACCTGTCTCCTGAAGCTCACATCAAAAGAATAACATCTGTCACGTATGCGAGGCTGGCTAACATCCGAACTACCTTCAGGAACCTGTTTAAGGAATCATTCAGAACCTTGTATGCCACATATGTAAGACCAGTCCTGGAGTACGCGGCCCCAGTATGGAGCCCGAACCTTGTCATATACAAGGCGAAGGTTGAAAAACTTTAGAGGTATGCCACTAGGCTAGTTCCAGAACTAAGAGGCATGAGTTACGAGGAAAGGTTGTGTGAAATGTACCTCACGACACTGGAAGACACAAGAGTCAGGGGAGATATGATCACTACCTACAAAAGTTGTAAGAGGAATTGACAGGGTAGATAAAGATAAACTGTTTAACATGGGTGTTACGCGAACAAGGGGATTCAGGTGGAAACTGAGTACCCAAATGAGCCCCAGAGACGTTCGAAAGAACTTTTTCAGTGTAAGCAGTTAACAGATGGAATGCATTAGGCAGTGATGTGGTGGAGGCTGACTTCATACACAGTTTCAAATATAGATATGATAGATCCCAGTTAGGCTCGGGAATCTGTACACCAATTGATTGACAGTTGAGAGGCGGGATCAAAGAGCCAGAGTTCAACCCCTGCAAGCTCAACTAGGTGAGTACACACAGACACACGCGCACACACACACACACACACACACACACACACACACACACACACACACACACACACACACACACACACACACACACTGTTAAGATGTGGGACCAAAGAGCCAGAGCTCAACCCCCGCAAGGACAACTAGGTGAGTACACACACACACACACTCCCAGGAAGCAGCATGAAGCAGCTGTCTAACTGCCAGGTACCTATTTAATGCTAAGTAACAGAGGCATCAGGGTGAAATGAACTCTGCCCATTTGTTTCCGCCTCAACAGTGGATCGAACCCAGAACCTCAGGACTACGAATGCAAAGCGCTACCCACTCAGTTGTCAGGCCCTTTTGACAGTGTATGGGCCTGGTCATCTGGAGGATGTTCGATGTGGTGATTCTGTGCCTGTGCCTGTACCGGTGGGTGTTCCAGATGTGGTGCCTATGGCACCGCCTCTCGTGGCACCGCCTCCTGCTGCATCGCATCCCGTGGCGCCTCCTTCGGTGGTGCAATCTGTGGTGGCCGTGTCTAACGAGGATGACCTGAACATTCCAGCTATTAGTGAGACCAGGAAGTCTTGAAAGTGGCTATGATGAAATTAACTCAGGTTCATCAGGATTCCAATGAGGACCTCGTTGATTGTGTAGACATATCAGCCCTTCCTCCGCATAGACAGTACGTTTTAATAATAAGTGTAATAAGTACATTCCTGACTGTCTACATAGTACATAAATACCCTTAATTGTGCCCTTTTCATTTACCTCCCATATTTTCTCCCGAAACAATGAATTCGTTTTCTCTAATGAAACAGGTGAGCCATTTTCTTTTCTAAAATTTTGGGTATACTCAGTCAAGCCAGTTGTTATTAATTGTTAATATGTTCTGCACAATTTTGACCTTTATAATTTAATGTATCGTGTAAAGTGCACGCTTTTGAGGGAATTAGGTATAGCAGAAGCACAGTCACTGACATTCAAAGAACTGAAGGTACGAGATAATGATTTAAAGGACGATTTTAATGCTTCCATATTTTGCTCATTCGTCAATGAGGACTGATGCCAACACACACAGGTCCATAAACTGAATAATACTGGCCACTAAACAATAACCTGAACCTATCATAAAGAAGAATGACCATTGTCCGTATAGTGCTCACGTCAAGTCTAACATTAAGAAACAATGCTCAAACTTTGTCTAATAGTCAAATATTTATCGATCAACCTCGAAGCGTCTTCCAACATCACCTCTCATACCATCATCTGGTGGAAAAAAACTTTTCTTATTTAACCTAGGTTTACCTGAGATCCACTAACAATAGTAGCATTGACGAAGAAAGGAAATCGGCAGCTTGTCGAAGGTTTGTCTTGATGATCTTTTCCAGTTATACTTTAAAAGATAAGTTAACAGATGTTTGTCTTTTACGGCTTTGCCGGGAAGGCTGTTCCACTGATTATTAACCAACCCTGTGGGGTGAATAAGAGTCTCACATAAACTACACCTATCATTAGGAAGAAAACTAACCTGTGTCCAGAGAGCAGGACAGGATTCGTTCAGCATGAACATATCCATTTTCCGGTGTCTGACTTTAATTCTTCAGCTACATTTACAAAATATGAAGAGGCACAGCTTGGTGCATTCAGATGATAAAGCTAAATGACATTTAGGTAGTCCAGAATGTGTGAATATTTATACGTAGACATCTTGTACATGTGAAGATAAAAGTGTTATATATTTATTTATTTATATTCAAGAAGGTACACTGGGTTGAGCAAGTAAAATATTAATATAATGATTTAAATGCCTTGCTACACTTCACCCTTTCATATTATCTGATATGTTAGATAAAGGACCTGCCCGAAATGCTATGCATACTAGTGACGTTGCATGAATGTAAAAATAACAACATTATTGAATCTCACATAAGTCTAGAACTAGATTCACATAAGTCTATAACAATTGAATATTTAGTATTCATTACTTTATAATGAATACTTCATTATAAATATTTATAATAGTTCATTAAGTAATGAACTCGGCATCTCTCATAATTTCCACCTATTATTAAGAAGAAAAGTAACCTGTGTCCAGAGAGCAGGAAGGTATTTGGTATTTACAGCTTTGGCGGGTAGGCAGTTCCATCAGTTAATAAATACAGTAACCTTGTGGGTAAAAAAGTTTCTCATTAAGAAGAAAACTAACTAGTATCCAGAAGATAGAAAGGTTTTCGGTCAGCAAGGATATATTTACCGTATTCGGGTGATATACATCACAAGTGTCTAGCTTCCGCCATCTTGGAAAATATGCAAAGGCACAACGTGGTGCATTCACATGATAAAGCTGGATATTCAAGACATTCAGATTGTCCAGATTGTGTGAATCTGTGTATGTATACATCTTATACATATGAAGATTCGTATGTTATTTATTTATTTATTTATATACAAGAAGGTACCTGTCCTATTTATATATACAAGAGAAAATATATTAATAAATAATTAATCCATATATCCCTTCTGTTATCTGTGCCTGGGAATCTACCACTCATAACTACCTCTGACTCCTAATTACTCATGGTGGCCCTAAGGAAAACTTGATCATTACTGACCTTGCTATTTGTAGTGTTGATTAGAAATAAAATAATATTTTCTCAGTGATTTTTTTTTATAATACTGAACTCACAATAAGGTATTCACTGTTGGGATATTATACAAATTTACACTTGCAACCTGTAAAGAAAATTGTAAACTTTGTGGACAAGAGCTGGAATATACTGAACAAAACTATATCTTTGATTACCATATTATAAGTGACTTCAGACCAAATGGTATGAGATACTTTGAGTTTTGTAATTACTTTATACACTCAGGAATATTGAAAGATATACTTATGCTGTACCCAGATTTTGCTAGTGGGGGCTAATAGATCAGCCTTACATTCTATGTTCTCACTTGACTTTTAGTTAGAGTTGTTTGTTTTTTATTTGAAGCTGGTATTTTCTCCCCTGATGGGAATATTTGATGAACTTATAACTAGTTGTTTAGTCAGAATTGATTTGTTTTTGTACTGTGACAGGTAATTTTTCCCCAGATTCCATGTATGACTAACCATACTGTAAGATGAGAATATTCATCAGTCATCCTAATGGGAAAATCTCTACACAAACTGCACTTGTCAGAATGGTACATAAGGTACATACAGATGAAAGACGTTTTGAGTGTGGTGTAAGTGGCACAAGATTTATAGATTGTGGAACCAGAATACGGCACATAGTAGTGCATATAGATATTAAATCCCAAAAGCATCCATAGTGTTTGAAGAGATTCAGTCTGCTTGCAAATATACCAGAGCCTGAGAGCCACTAACGCTAGTGGCCATGATGAGGACAGGAAGCCGATGGTTTGTCGAAGGTTCCCAAATTTGGTCTGATGATCTTTTCCTACTTTATTTTTAATGTTGACAGAGTTTTGGCATTTACAGCTTCGGCGGGTAGACGGTTCTATGGGTTATGAACCCTTTGGGTGAAAAAGCATCTCCTGTTCTCAGTCCTACAGTGTGGCTTGTTAAGCTTGTTACCATTGCTCCTTGTGTGCGTTACAACTGATTTTCTGAAGCAAATATCCAATCAACTTCCTTAACTTTCATTTTTTTATTTATACCTCACACATTCTCTTATATCAATTACATTTACAAAACCATGTTCTTAAATGCAAACCCTGCTTAGAAACTCTCTCTGGACAGATGTAATAGGACCCATTATCACCATACCAGAAATAAATATCTCTTCTTTATCTATTTATTTATTTATGTACAAGAAGGTAAATTGGGGGTTAACAGAGAACAAAGAAATTAAGTTGATTTTACATTCTTGTAAAGACACTAGCACGCATAGCGTTTCGGGCAAGTCTTTAAACTAACAGATAATTTTAAGTAGAATAATTATAGTGAATTAGTGAATGTAAGATCACTAAGCAAACACTTCGATGATGTTTGTGCCTTCAATGAAACTATTGACAACAAATTCTCTTTTATTATACTTTCTGAAACGTGGTTAAAAAGAGGATACTACTCAACTCCTTAACATGCCAAACTACTCAACAATTCACAACTGTCGACCAATTCAGAGAGGTGGTGGTACTGCTCTTTACTACCACCAAAAACTAACATGCTTAAAAGTAATTAGAACTTTCTTTTTTTTTTATTTTTACATGAAAACATGCTTATAAGTACAATAAAAAGAACAGTTACATCATAAAACAGAACAAAATGACAAAGCACAAACGGGCAAAACTAAGGAACAAAAGTACTAAACACAATAACGCCGGCCGGAAGGGCCGATCACAAAACAACAACAATGACAAACAGAATACAATAATTAAGTTAAACACAGTGGAAGACAATACAGAAATAACACACCAAAACCTGAGATATACAGAACAAGGCTACCAGCACCGCAAACACACACGGAGAGGCACCAACACAAAAACAAATTAGTAAATAATAAATAACAATAACAAGAAAACAATATAGTTATACAATAAACAAAAGGAAAAGCTCAACGGCAAAACTCGACAAAAAGCATAAACCCAGACTAGGTCACGCCAACAGCCTGAAGGGCACTCAACACCACACAAATAAGCGCACAAGCAGCATCATAAAAACATAGAACCACAAAGCATAACATAAGAACATGACACCCACAACCAGACACACACACAAGCTACACAAATAAACCCACAACCACAAACCGGAGCACGCAGGAACCGGGAAACAAACCCGCTCCACCCACGTACACACACCCGACCCACACCCCACACCCATGCACACTAGTGGAAATACCCACAACACACAACACACAAAGGAATCATGAGTGAGGAACACATTCCTCAGAGACAAAACTACACGACTCCGCAGCCCCAGGATACCTGCGATTGTAGGCTTCCCAAATCATATATTCCCTATCGGTAGGGGGACGATCCACCTGCCGCCGTGGGCCCTTCATAAACTCGGGAACCACCAGATCAGGCGGAAATGGCCACTCCTTAAGCTCACTGACGCAAGTCGCATAACGAGGCTGGGGAGCGCAACCCACGTCCTGCGAGGAAGCAGACGAAACCGATGAAGCGTACGAGGGCTGCCGAGACGGCCGCATCGCCGTACGCACAGGAGCAGGGGACAATCGACGAGATGGTAACTCCACAGAGACCGCAGGAGACACTGAAGAGACGGCCGGAGATGGAAGAGGCGTTGAAGCTGCAGCCGATGAAACGGGGACCGAGGCAGGGGTTACAGAATCCCCAGAGCGAGCAGACTTTTTCAACACCATCACCAGGCCAGCCCGCTCACCACGGACCTCAGCAGGGGAAACCACCCCCCATGAAGAACCGGAGCCATCCGACGCAGGCGACGCACCCGAAGCAGGAACCACAGACACCATATCCGCAGTGGAGGCCAAAACACTGGCACTGGCATCCTCAGCCAAATGCACCTCTGCCGTCACCGTAGTATGCAACGCAGCCGGAGCACCTCTCCGTCGCCGGCAGATCCACAAGCGTCGAAGTCGCCAACGTCTGCCCATGCTGAAGACGAACGCCAGGAACGCTTAGGCACGGGCCGCACATCATCAGACCCGTAAGGCCGACTCAGACACACGCTCAACACAAGCCAGGCGAACCGACGCACGCCGCAGTACTGCAGCATCCTCAACCACATGGGGCACCAGGCCAGACACAGGAGGAAGCGCCGGAACCACCCCATCACCCAGCACAGCCGGAACAGACGTCGAGGGTGCAGGGACAGGGTCAAATGCAGCAGAGAAAGACGGGGGATTCGAGCACAATGAAGGCTGAAGAATCCCAGAGACACTAGGCGGAGCATGACGATCACTAGGAGATGACACAACCTCCGGAGGAGAAGCCACCACTGTCATGTTCACAGAAAATGGTACCATCCGTTTTCTATGTGCGGCGGCTGGACGCCACTAGACTAGAAGACGTAAACAAGAGCGCACAGGACGCCTGCCAAGCTTGGGAGCCATAGTCATGTAATCGTTCATTGTTATTAAAGTCAGTAACCAGGAATGACTTTACATCAACCTTACTACCAAGACTATCTCAGCTACACACAGACACCACACTGGCGACGAGGATGAACTGGGAACGCAGGTATTTTGTTCAACAAAACACAAGGAAGGAGCATGCTGTCTCGCCCAGAGAGGGAGGAAGCTGTCTGTGAGCGCCATACCCGATGCTGTATGCAACCCCATGCTGTGTGCTGACTGTTGCTGTGTGCTGATCGTTGCTGTGTGCTGGCCGTTGCTGTGTGCTGGCCAATGCTGTGTGCTACCCAAGCTGTGCTGATTGTTGCTGAGAGGAATCTGCCGACGCTGTGTACGAAACGACGCTTTGATGCAGTGTACAAAACCTGATGTTTTGGTTACGAAACGACGCTCCGTGCTACAAAATTCTTCAAGCTGTGAACCAACTGCTGCCTACTGCTGACAACTGCTGCCTACTGCTGTACCAACTGCTGACAATTGCTGTACCAACTGCTAACAACTGCTGTGCTGCTGTGAGTAGGAGTAACAACACATGTACACAAGGGCTAGGTAAGAAATCAGTTGCTGCTGTGTTGTGCACTGTGAACTTTTGCATTAAAATGCTTGTGTGCTTTGCAAAATTAAAGTAATTACAGTGAATTCTTGAATAACATATACAGTGCAGTAAGTGTTATATATTCTGAGGAACATTTTAAGTGATAAGTTTAAATTTATTCAGTAAAAATGGCAAATATACCTCAGTTTCCTGCATTTGATCCTGACTGTGACCAGACAAACCTGTCACAGAGGTGGGTCAAATGGCTTAAAAGGTTTGAAAATTTGTTGATAGTTTCTGATATCAAAAGTGCTGAAAGAAAGCGTGCCTTTCTGCTTCACTATGCAGGTGATAGAGTTTGTGATATCTTTGATACACTGAAAGATACTGGTGGTGCTAAAGATTATGACACTGCCAAGGCCAAATTAACTGAGCATTTCAAACCAAGGCAAAATACTGCTATGGAAATTATGCATTTCAGGAGAGCAAAACAACTCTCTAATGAAACTGTTGATCAATACCATACACGTCTGCAGGGTTTAGCAGCCCACTGTGAGTTTGCTGATGTTGACAAAGAAATCAAACAGCAAATAATTGAAACATGCACATCTACACGTCTTCGTCGAAGAGCTCTAGAACTTGTTGATGATGAAAGTTCTCTTAACAAGATACTGGATATGGCTCGTCGAATGGAAGATGCTGCACGTGATGCTCGTGTCATGGAGTGCAGTGCCAAGAACGGTTCTGCCACTGTTACTAACAGTCAAGAAGTATGTAAGGTTCAGGGAGTACACCATGATCATAGAAGATATCATGCCAAACCTAACATTAAATTGAGCCGAGAACCACATCACAACTGGAGTCATGGAACAAGACTCAAGCAGTCACAACGACTCACATCAGAGGTTGTCAATAATAAATGTTACAATTGTGGAGGAGACTACCCACACCAAGATAATGTTTGTCCTGCACAAGGTAAGAAGTGCTATGAGTGTAGAAAACTAAATCATTTTGGTGCTATGTGTCGTTCCGCACTAAAGAAACCACAATCAATAAATAAAAGCAATGTACGAGGATCAAGTCATAGGAGTCGAGGTGGCAAACACAATATTGCACCTCAAATCAAGAATGTTAATAATATACAAGACAACATTTCATTACAACCAGTCTCAGATGACAGTGAATGTGATTATATTTATGGAGTACAATCAATCACAGAATGGAATGATCTTCCAAACAACCCAGAGACTATAGTATACATTGCTGGCATTTGTCTCAAAATTCTCATTGACACTGGATCAAACATTGACACCATTGCTGAGTGCCACTATGAAAAATTTAAAAAACAGTTCCCAAAGCTTGAAAACTATAATGGCAAAGCCACTGCCTATGCTTCAAAGGTAGCCTTACCAGTGATTGGAACTTTCACTGCAGAGATTAAGTCAAAGAATGCAATGCTCATTACTACATTCCATGTTGTTAGGAATGCAAAGGAGTCTTTACTCAGTTACAAGACTTCAACCAAATTGGGGCTACTTCAGCTTTCTAATGCTGTAGCAGTGGAATCTGCAAACAATGTTGATGCTATTGTTGCTGAATTTCTGATCGGTTTAAATCCATAGGTTGTTATACTGATAGCAAGGTACATCTGCATATCAACCCAGATGTAATTCCAGTTGCCCAACCACATCGCCGACAACCATTCCATACTCGCAAGAAAGTCGATGCCGAACTGGATAGGCTGATAGAACTAGATATCATTGAACCGGTAACAGGCCCAACACCATGGGTAAGCCCAATTGTCACTCCACCAAAGCCGAAGAATCCAGATGAGATACGCATTTGTGTAGACATGCGTGTTCCCAACAAGGCAATAATGCGTGAACGCCATCCTACACCCACTGTAGATGATATGATATACCGCTTGAATGGTGCAACTGTATTCAGCAAGTTAGATTTAAACAAGGGCTATCATCAGCTTGAACTTGATGATGAGAGTCGATTCATCACAACGTTTACGACACATCGAGGTCTGTATAGGTACAAGCGCCTGAGTTTTGGTATTAACAGTGCTGCTGAAGTATTCCAGCACATCATCAGCCAGGTATTGCAAGATATACCTAATGCTGACAACATGTCTGATGACATCATTGTTTATGGCCGTACCCAAGCTGAACACGACAAAGCTCTTCGTGCAACATTGCAACGCTTACGAGAAAAGAATTTGACGCTAAGCCGAGCAAAGTGTGAGTTCAATCAACATAAAATTGAATTCTTTGGACATGTACTTAGTGACAAAGGTCTGTCTCCAGATCCTAAGAAAGTTGCAGATATCAAGAATGCTGCACCTCCTTCAACATCCACTGAAGTACATAGTTTTCTGGGAATGGCAAACTACTGTTCTCGCTTCATTCCAGATTTTGCTACCATTACGAAGCCTCTACGTGAGCTCCTGAAGAAAAATGCATCATGGTACTGGAGCGATGTCGAGCAAAATGCATTTGATGCTGTGAAAGATGCACTAGTAGAAAATGCGACTGCTGCATACTTTGATCCATCAATGGACACTGAGTTAACGGTGGATGCTAGTCCTGTTGGTTTAGGTGCTGTGTTAGCCCAACACAAACCTGGTCAACCAGATTCAAGAGTAGTAATTGCCTACGCCAGCCGTTCTCTCACAGATGTTGAGCAACGATACAGTCAGACAGAGAAGGAAGCTCTTGCTCTTGTATGGGGCTGTGAACACTTCAATGTGTATCTGCTTGGTGCACCCTTTACCACGATAGTCACTGACCACAAACCGTTGGAGACCATCTTCAATAATCCAAAGTCCAAACCACCAGCTCGCATTGAGAGATGGGCTCTTCGTCTGCAACCATACAACTTTACGGTGAAATACAAGCCAGGTGCAGGCAATCCCGCTGATTACATCAGTCGACATCCTGCCAACAGTTTCACCATCACCAAGCATCAGCAAGTTGCCGAGGAATATGTACACTCTGTAACCTGTGATGCAGTCCCTAAGGCTCTCACTCTTGATGAAATCCGTACTGCAACCCTAGAGGACCCAACTCTGCAAGCAACAGTGGATGCATTGACTAAGAAAAAGTTTCCACGCATCCCACCCTCAGGAGTTGACCAAGATGCATTCAAAGCACTTGAACGCATCCAGACAGAATTAAGTGTTACGCAACAACGCGACACCGTGCTGCGAGGTACTCGTATCGTCATTCCAGCTGTTCTCCAGCAACGTGCTCTGAAGCTTGCACATCAAGGACACCAAGGTCTTGTAAGGACCAAACAGCTGCTACGAGAAAAGGTGTGGTTTCCTGGCATTGATCGTCAAGCTAAGGACATGCATGATGCCTGTGTCCCTTGCCAAGCTGCAGTGGATACTTCAAGACCAACACCTCTACAACCTTCACCACTACCTGCTGCACCATGGATGGAAGTATCGATGGACTTCTGTGGACCGCTACCAACTGGAGAGTACTTGATGGTAGTCATTGATGATCACTCACGTTATCCAGAAGTAGAAATCATCACTTCCACATCTGCAAAGGCTGTCATCCCGAACTCGACAAGATCTTTTCAAACTTTGGCATTCCTGAAGTTGTCAAGACGGACAATGGACCGCCATTTAATGGACAAGACTTTGTCAACTTTGCTGAGCATATTGGATTCAAACACCGCCGTGTGATGCCACTACATCCTCAAGCAAATGGAGAAGTCGAGAGATTCATGCAACCTCTCATGAAAGCTGTACGCTGTGCTCATGCCGAAGGACGATCCTGGAAACAAGCTATGTATGCTTTTCTCAGGAACTACCGTGCAACACCGCATGGAACACTGGGCAAGTCGCCTGGCGAACTTTTATTTGGACGTCCTATGAGAATCGCACTACCTGTCATGCCAGCCAAGTAACGGATAAACGTCTCGCTCAGAAGGATGCACTAGCCAAGGGCAAAATGAAAATTGCTCATGATCAACGTGCAAAGGAACAATTCATAAAGGTTGGAGATACTGTTCTCGTTAAAAAGAAAAAAGAGGGAAAGCTAGATATGCCGTATGATACAAAACCATATAAAGTGATTAGTGTAAAAGGAACTATGGTAACAGCGAGTAATAGAGATCATAGTATAACACGTAATATGGCTTATTTCAAAGTGATTCCAAATAGTGTAGAAAATGATGAAGTGCAAAGTCGTGCAAAAGAAAAAAAAATGAGTTATAACTCGATAAACAATTCATCGAGGGATATTCTTGTATTTAAGGACTCTCGTCCAAAACGACATGTTAAACGCCCTACACGATATGATGATTAATTGTGTTCCTATGTAATGCAAAGTATTTACTTGTTATGCTGAACTAAATTTAATATTGTTTGAATAATGCAGATCTCTCATTCAATATTTTGTAACTTTGTATTACAGTTTCTTTCATGTTTGTTTAACATTGCATATGTATTTTTAACATTGAAATCCTTTGTGGTAAAGATTGTTTAAATTCTTTGTGTGTTTAATTAATGTTAAATGTATGCAATATCTCTTGACATGTTAATAACTTACTTTGTGTCAATAACTTTGCTTTGTGCTACAAGCATGGTAGACATCCTGTATTCATTCTTTTTAAAGAAAAGGAGGGATGTCATGTTCACAGAAAATGGTACCATCCGTTTTCTATGTGCGGCGGCTGGACGCCACTAGACTAGAAGACGTAAACAAGAGCGCACAGGACGCCTGCCAAGCTTGGGAGCCATAGTCATGTAATCGTTCATTGTTATTAAAGTCAGTAACCAGGAATGACTTTACATCAACCTTACTACCAAGACTATCTCAGCTACACACAGACACCACAACCACCACAGGGGGCGACACAGGGGGCATATCCGCGGCCGGAGAGTCGTCCATAGCCACAGAAACCTCCTCCACAGGAAGCGGTGGAAAATCCTCCTCACTGAAGAGGTTCACGGGTGCAGCGGCCGGCGCCGAACAGTCAGCAGCCTGATGGCCCAGTAGGCCACAACGATAACACATCCGAGGCTGGCGGGCGTAAAGCACACAAACTGTGTACCCCATCAGACGCACAGAGGACGGAATATCCTCCCGGAGCCTCATGCCCAGGGTGCGAATGTTCATCCTCACACCCTTAAGTGGGCTCGATGATACCACGTTCACCCGCACACTAATCACAGCGCCAAAACGGCCGAAGTACCGCCGGAACACCCTCCGGAAACTCCAACGGAGCCCCATGCACGCTGACGTAGGTGAGGGCACCACTCCGATCAGAGATGGAAACAGTGCCCATACCATCCGGCAGAGGTAGTGTCCGCCTCTCGTATCGACGGAGAAATTTGCGGTATGCCAACTCCGCTGTGAACTTAATGATCACTCGACGTGCCGTCACCAGCTCGACACCGTAAATGTCCATCAC
Source organism: Procambarus virginalis (assembly GCA_020271785.1). NCBI lineage: Eukaryota > Metazoa > Arthropoda > Malacostraca > Decapoda > Cambaridae > Procambarus > Procambarus virginalis. The sequence continues at coordinate 184,010 of WNGS01069630.1, read as the reverse complement.
AGGTATATTCAGCTGCTCACAAACCCGCGCGATCACCGGGTACCCAGCCCGGCCGGAAAATTCGAAGCCCACAGACTGAGCCCGCAGTACAGGTGGGAGGGGGACTCCCATCGTGAACGCCACGTCAACACAGGCAGGCAGACACACCTGCCCCCAACCGGCCAATTATGTAAACACTCCAACAGCCGGAGCGCCGAGCTCACACGTCCGTCCCCTACCTAAGCTAGGGCCAGACTCAAAGTAATTAGAACTAGAGACTTCTGTGGGGAGTATATTTTCGCCAGTTTCAGAGTCAAGGGTGCTGAGTCTGTCCTGATGTGGGAGCAGTCTATAGAATTCCTAACACTGATGTGTTCGAATTCAACTCTAATCTTAGAAATCTAATACTAGATAACAGACTGAACAAAAACCATCTAATTATCGCAGGGAACTTTAATATTGACCTCTGTGAGCCTGAAAACCCTACTGCTGCCAGCTTCCTCAACTGTATGAATTCCTGCTTCCTCATACCCTTAATCACTAAACCTACTAGAATCACTGATAGTACTGCCACAGCTCTTGATCACATCTGGACCAACATAACCTCTCTGCTTAGGTCAGGGATAATCATCGATAGCACTACAGACCATTACCCCACATTTCTCCTAACTAACGTTAACAAACCACCTCTAGAGACAAGGGAGTTAAGCTTTAGGCTGCACATTGAAACTACCATAGGCAATTTTATAGCTGCTGCTGCTAATGTCAACTGGGAGTCCGAATTAGGTAACATAGGTGACATCAGCCTAGCAGTGCAATCTTCAAAAAACTCTCAGCCTTTATAACACCCACTGTCCTATGCTAACGAAATGCCACAACTAAAAGGCTAAACAATCTTTGGCTTACAAAGGGGATACTTAAATCCATTAATAAAAACATGACCTTGAGAAGATGTATAGGTTAGAAATCGTCTCCAAAGAATATTCAAAGAATTACTCATCATTGCTATCTAAAATAATTAGGAGAGCCAAAATTAAATAATACGAAGATAAATTTACCCACACAAAGGGCAACATTAAGAAAACATGGAGCACAATTTCACAAATATTGGGATCAAAGAAGATTTTAAATAACAAACCAATACTCCCGTCAAATAATGATGGTCTGCTTTCAGCCTCTGACACTGCTTTTCAGTTCAATAGGTTCTTCTCTTCCATTGGGTCATCCATTGCCAATGATATTCCATCTTCCTGTACTAATATTTAGGACTGTCTCACAGGTAACTATCCACAGTCTCTGTACCTAATGCTTACTAATTCCACTGATGTTACTGACATAATCCTTTCCCTTGAGGAGATACCAACTTATATATTCAAAAAAGCCTCCAGATTTTTAGCTCATGGCATTGCATTGCTCTTCAACAAGTCAATTGAACACCAAACCTTTCCAGATATTCTAAAAAAAAAAACGAGAGTAACCCCTGTCCACAAATGTGGTGATCCCACTGATGTTAACAACTTCAGACCTATATCAATTCTGCCAAACTTGTCTAAGATATTTGAAAAACTTATCTACAAGCAGCTTTACTCTTATCTAGTCAAACACAATATACTTAGCTCTTGTCAATATGGCTTCAGAACCCAAAAAAGCACTAACGATGCACTTATTTGCATGATTAACTTGATACATGCAGCTCTTGATAAAAATGAGTTCCCTATTGGGTTATTTGTGGACCTGCGTAAGGCTTTTGATACTGTCAACCACCAAAACCTTCTTCTTAAATTACTACATTATGGAGTCGGAGGTCACTCCCTGCAGTACCTTAAGTCTTACCTTACTGAGGCTCCAATATGTTTCTATGAATAATTCAATTTCTCCCACCCTACCCATCAACATTGGTGTTCCCCAGGGCAGCATACTTGGCCCTCTCCTCTTTCTCATCTACATTAACGACCTTCCAAATGCCTCCCAACATCTCAAACCAATTCTATTTGCTGACGACACCACCTTCATTTACTCCAGTCCTGACCCCCTTGCTCTAAATATCACAGTGAATACTGAGCTAAATAAAGTCCATCACTGGCTAACTGCCAACAAACTCACCCTCAGTATTGACAAAACTTTATATATTTTGTTTGGCAATAAATGTTCTAATCAAATAAATCTCAGGATTAACAATACCCAAATTTGTAACAAAGTAGATGGCAAATTATTTAGTGTTCTCATTGACCGCAAGCTGAATTTCCAGGGACACATTCTAAATATATCAAAAAAAAGTTTCAAAAACTGTTGACATTCTTTCTAAGATCAGATTTTATATACCTCGCCCTACCCAGGTGACACTCTATTACTCTCTCATCTATCCTTATCTCAACTATGATATTTGTGCTTGGGGTTCTACTACCCAAAATCATTTACGTCCTCAAATTACTCAACACAATGCTGCTATTGTGTTGAAAACTATGGTAGAAAGGTAGGTAGAAAACTATGGTAGAAAACTATGACGATGAAATTAGGTACTTTTTGGTTTTATTTTTGAATGAGGTAAAAGTTGGACAGCTTTTCATTTTATTAGGGAGTGACTTCCATAGACTAGGCCCTTTATTTGCATAGAGTGTTTAAACAGATTAAGTTTGACTCTAGGGATATCAAAGATATATTTATGTCTTGTGTGGTGAGTATGTGTTCTATTACATCTGTCCAGGAAGAGTTTCAGAACAGGCTTTGCACTTAAGAAAAGGGTTTTATAAATGTAATTGACACAAGAGAATGTATGGAGTGAATTTATATTTAGTATGTTTAGGGATTTAAACAGGAGAGCTGTGTGTTGTCTGAAAGCGGAGTTTGTTATTGTCCTGATAGCAGATTTTTGCTGGGTGATGATGGGCTTGATTTAGTTTACAGAGGTTGAACCCCATGTACAGATACCATAAGAAAGATAGGGATAGATACGTGCATAATAGAGTGAGAGGAGAGCAGAGCAGGGTACATAATATCTGTTCTTAGAGTGTATACCAACTGTTTTAGAAACCTTTTTAGTTATGTGTTGTATGTGAGTGCTGAAGTTGAGTCTCTTGTCTTTGTATAGGCCAAGGAACTTTCCATAATTTTTATTGCTGATGTTTACATTATCTATCTGAAGCTGAATTGTATTTGTTGATTTGCTTCCAAATAAGATGTAGTAGGTTTTTTTTATATTTAGTGTGAGTTTGTTGGTTGACAACCATAAGTGGACTTTTTTTAATTCATTGTTTACAACGTTATTTAATATGAGGGGTTTGGGTCAGAGTAGATGAGAGTAGTATCATCAGCAAACAATATTAGTTTAATTAAGCATGTTAGAGACATTAGGCAGATCATTGATGTATATAAAAACAAACAGGAGGCAGTCCCAGGATGATGCCCTGTGGCACCCTACGGTTAGTGGTAGAGTGGGAGAGGTTAAATCATTGATGGCTACATATTGGTGTCTGTCACTAAGATAAGATCGGATATAGTTCAGGGCAAGGTCTCTGATTCCATAATGGATGGAGGTTAAGTAAGAGGTAGTTATGGTTAACAGTATCAAAAGCCTTTCTTAGGTCAATGAAGAGTCCAGTTGGAAACTCACTTATGTCAAGGGCTAAGTAGATTAACACTTTGGCGGCCCAACCTGCCAGCCCTAAACTAGGCCAAGTGGGTAACAGCGTTTCACGGGAGCGCGCGGCAATTCTGAAGTGTATGAAGTCACTGTGAAGTCAAGCAGACTAACAATTGCATCATTGGTACTCTTTTGGGAGCGGAAGCAAAACTGACAGGGACTTAGTATATTGAATTTTACGAGATAGGAGTAGAGCTGTTTGTAAATAATTTTTTCAAATATATTTGATAATAAAGGTAGATTTTATTTGGGTCGGTAATTATTTATGTCTGTCGTGTTACCTTCTTTATGAACTGGCGTTACTCTTGTTTTTTTAAGGATATCAGGGAACGTATGACACACTAGAGATTTATTGAACAGCAAAGCTATGGATGGTGCAAGGGCATGGGAGGCACTCTTGTATACCATCGATGGTATTTCACTAATGTTCCCAGCTTTGGTTTTTAGTGAGTGAATGATAGACACAACATCTGTAGGGCTGACCGGTGAAAGAAGAAGAGAGTTTGGGTAGCTGCCTGAATAATATGTGGTAACATGGGTCTGTGGGATTTTTCGGGCAAGGTTAGTCCAATCGATGAAAAGAAGCTATTAAATCCCGTTGCTGTTTCAAGATCTTTTGCAGGCGTATAACCATCCTACGAGATTTTTATCTGGTTATGTGAATGTTGTTTAGCTCCAAGGATGGTAGAGATGGCTCTCCATGTGCTTTTTATGTTACCTTTTGCTTCTTTGAATTTATTCTCGTAATAGGAACGCTTTGCTCTTCTTATTATTCTAATTATACTGGTAAGCACTGACGAGTACCTCTTAACTACTTCCTTTTCAACTAGGCCAATCCTAAGTTTCTTTTTCATATTCATGTTTCTTGTCGATTGCTTTGAGTATGCCATTAGTGAGCCAGGGATTATTTGACCTTTTGCCAGTTACTTGCTTGGTGAGGAGAGGACAATAAGTATTGTAAAGGCTTAGAATTTTGGAAAGGAAGAGGCTTGTTAACGAATTTATATCCAGTGTATTATTAAATTCAGATTCCCAGTTTATACTGAGAAGGGCATTTGTGAGATTGCCTATTGCTGCTTCACTGTGTAACCTAAAGGTAATTTTCTTATTAGCTGGTGGTGTTATGGCCATGTTCGCTATGAGGAAGGTAGGATAGTGGTCAGTTGTTCTGTCATTGATTATACCTGATGTAAGGGGAGCTGTTATGTTGGTCCATAAATAATCCAGGGTAGTAGCGGATGTTTGAGTGAATCGAGTGGGCCTGGTGATTATGGGGATGAGCATATAGGAATTCATGCTGTTAAGGAAATAGTCGACTTGAGGGCTACCTTGTTGCCCTAGGACAATATTGAGTCACCTCCCAGAACTATGTGATTTTTGTTGAAGTTGTTGTTTATGATAAGATTCCTCAAGTTATCTGAGAATGCAGCGATGTTAGTATTGGGAAATCTATAGTTGGCTCAATTGTCAAGGAGGTTTAAAGGATTTAATTGAAAATTGAGCAAAATTATATTCACAGTAGTCATCTCTATCACTAGTGATACTGTTGCAGATGAAGGTATCTTGGTAGTATATAGCTGTACCACCTCCTTTTTTGATAGGCCTACAGTTGTGAATGGCTCTATAACCAGTTGAGTTTAAAAGTTGGGTATAGACTTTATTTTGCCAGGTTTCTGTTAAAATAATGAACGATATTTTAGTTCCTAGCGCTGAGAGTAGTGCATTTAAGTCATCATTGTTTACCAAATGATCTGACATTTTGGTTGAAAACTGATAAGCAAGAGATATTTCGAGTTGGTTTTTGGCTGGTGTGCTGTGTAATACCTGCAGTGGTGATGATCATATATGTTGGTCATTGTATATTTGAGATAGTAATTTTATCAGCTGCATGTGGATGAAATGGAGTCAAGGTACAAAGGAAGCAAGTACAGAGCAGTAAAATAATAAATCTGCTAAAAATATATAATAATTAAGGTAAACAGGTAAAAAAACATAGATGAAAATATGCAAATATATATTATATATATATAATATAATATATATATATATATATATATATATATATATATATATATAATATATATATGCAAACAAGCCTGAATGGTCCCAAGACTAGATACAACTGAAAACTCACACCCCAGAAGTGACTCGAACCCATACTCCCAGGAGCAACGCAACTGGTATGTACAGGGACGCCTTAAACCACTTGACCATCACGACCGGACATAAGGAAGTGATAGCCGGGCTATATGAACCACTTCCCCGCCGGCACTCGGATGGTAATCTTGGGCATAGCATTTTATCAAATCACCTCATTTTTTGGGGCACACGTGAGGAACACAAATGCAAACAAGCCTGAATGGTCCCCAGGACTAGATACAACTGAAAACTCACACCCAGAAGTGACTCGAACCCATACTCCCAGGAGCAACGCAACTGGTATGTACAGGGACGCCTTAAACCACTTGACCATCACGACCGGACATAAGGAAGTGATAGCCGAGGCTATATGAACCACTTCCCCGCCGGCACTCGATGGTAATCTTGGGCATAGCATTTTATCAAATCACCTCATTTTTTGGGGCAACACGTGAGGAACACAATGCAAACAAGCCTGAATGGTCCCCAGGACTAGATACAACTGAAAACTCACACCCCAGAAGTGACTCGAACCCATACTCCCAGGAGCAACGCAACTGGTATGTACAGGGACGCCTTAAACCACTTGACCATCACGACGGACATAAGGAAGTGATAGCCGAGGCTATATGAACCACTTCCCGCCGGCACCCGGATGGTAATCTGGGCATAGCATTTTATCAAATCACCTCATTTTTTGGGGCAACACGTGAGGAACACAAATGCAACAAGCCTGAATGGTCCCCAGGACTAGATACAACTGAAAACTCACACCCCAGAAGTGACTCGAACCCATACTCCCAGGAGCAACGCAACTGGTATGTACAGGGACGCCTTAAACCACTTGACCATCACGACCGGACATAAGGAAGTGATAGCCGAGGCTATATGAACCACTTCCCCTGGCNACAAAATGTTGAAAGGTTTTCAGCTTGGAAAGTACAACAAGGACAGAGACCGAATGATAAAGGTGGTATTCATGAGCGAAGCACGAAAGAGAACTGTTAGAAAGGAAGTGCTGTCTAGCAAATGTAGAGAAGTTCAAAAAGTATTCCTACAGAGGGATATGACAAGGGAAGAGAGAAAGCAGGCAGCAGACGCGAGGAAGGAGCGCAGGGAGAGAGAAAGGAATCAGGAGCCACAACCCCGATCCACACAATCCCAGAGGGGAGTGGGGAACCCTTCAAACAGTGCACTAGCCACAGGGAGTGCGACACCATCCCCACATTCTACCCAACAGACACCCTACCTGCCCCAACCCCTGTCAGCCCTCCAATAAGTACCCACCTAAATCACCCTTCCCCCACCCACCCCCCTTCTCCCACTCACCTCCCTCCTCCTGCTCATCCCCCTCCTCCCACTCCCCCCTCCCCCCAGGACCACCCTTCTCCCCCATCCCCCAAGCCCTCCCTTCTCCCACATGCCCTCCAGTCTCTCCCACCCACAAGCCCTCGTTCTCCCCTGCCCCCCTAAGCCCCCCACTCTCCCCCACCCCACCTAAGCCTTCCCCTCTCCACCACTCCCCAACACCCTCCCCTCTTCCTCACCCACCTCAGCCTTCCCTTTCCCCCCAAGCCCCCCAAGCCCTCCCCCCTATACTGCCCTCCCAAACCCCCCCCTTCTCCCCCATCCCCCCAACCTTCCTCCTCTCACCCCCCTCAACCCTCCCCCTCTCACCCACCCCCCCAACCCTTCCCCTCTCACCCACCCCCTCTACCCTCCCCCTCTCACCCACCCACCCTTCCCTCCCCCTCCCCTCCACCCCCCCAAGCCCTTCCTCCTCCACCAGTCTCCCCATACCAGATCCTCCAAGCTCCCCTCACCCCAGACCCCACAGGTCCCCCCAAGAGGAGAAGCAGAAGAGAGTCAGTTTCAGGGTAATGTACTCGAACATAGATGGGATCACAAGCAAGACAAGTGAACTAAGGGAAAGAGCACAAGAGGTGAACCCAGATGTAATCGGACTCACCGAGACAAAACTCTCTGGAATCATAACGAATGCTGTGTTTCCCCAGGAGTACACAGTAATAAGGAAAGAGAGGGAAGGTAGGGGAGGAGGCGGAGTGGCCCTACTCATGAGAAAGGAATGGAGTTTTAAGGAGATGGCTATCCCGGCTGTGAGGGTTTCAGAGACTACATAGCAGGCACCATGACAATGGGAGGACCAAGGATAGTAGTAGCAGTAATATATAACCCTCCACCAAATGACAGAAGACCCAGTCAAGAGTATGAAACAACAACATGGCAGTTAACACTATAATTGAGAGGGCAGCCTCTGCTGCCTGTAGAAATAGATCCCACCTGCTCATCATGGGGGACTTCAATCACGGAAGAATTGATTGGGAGAACAAGGAACCGCATGGCGGCGAGGATACGTGGAGAGCCAAACTACTCGAGGTGGTGACTAGAAACTTCTTAACCCAGCATGTCAGAGAACCCACAAGGATGAGAGGAAATGACGAACCAGCGAGACTCGACCTGGTCTTCACCCTGAACGACTCTGACATAAGAGAAATCGGTTTTGAGGCCCCAGTAGGGATGAGCGACCACAGTGTATTGGAGTTTGAGTACCTGATTGAAGAAGGGTTATTGAACTCGAGGAGAGATACTGAAACCAAAAGGTTAGCATACCGAAAGGGAAACTATGAGGAGATAAGAAAATTCCTAACAGACATAGCATGGGAAACAGAGCTCAGGGAAAGACGGCCCAAGATATGATGGACTACATCACGCAAAAGTGCAAGGAAGCAGCAAACAAGTTTGTCCCAGCCCAAAAGGAAACAGTGAAATGAAGATGAGAAACCCATGGTTTAATCAGAGATGTAGGCTAGCTAAGCAACAAAGTAAAGGGCATGGAGAAACTATAGGAATAACAGGACACTGGAGAGCAGAGAAAGATACCAGAATGCCAGGAATGAATATGTCAGGATGAGAAGAGAGGCGGAAAGACAATACGAAAACGACATCGCAAGCAAGGCAAAGACTCAGCCTAAATTGCTGCATAGCCACATCAGGAGAAAAACAACAGTAAAGGAACAGGTTATGAAATTAAGGATAGGGGCAGAAGGATTCACTACAAACGACAAGGAAGTATGTGAGGAACTGAATAAGAAATTCCAAGAGGTCTTCACCCTAGAACTAGGAGAAATCCCAGAGTTAAGAGAGGGGATAGCTAACCAGGAACCACTGGAAGAGTTTGAGATTACAAGCGGGAAGTAAGAAAGTGTTTACTAGAGTTGGATGTGACAAAGGCTATAGGCCCAGATGGAATCTCTCCTTGGATACTTAAGGAAGGAGCAGAAGAACTGTGCCTACCACTCTCCATAGTGTATAACAAATCTCTGGCAACAGGGGAACTGCCAGAAATTTGGAAAGCAGCTAATGTAGTCCCGATATACAAGAAAGGGGATAGACAGGAGGCACTGAATTACAGGCCAGTGTCCCTAACCTGCATACCATGCAAGCTGATGGAGAAGATTGTGCGAAGAAAGCTAGTGGAGCACCTGGAGCGAAAGAACTTTGTAACACAGCACCAACATGGATTCAGGGATGGCAGGTCCTGCCTCACAGGGTTACTTGAATTCTACGACCAGGCAACAAAAATAAGGCAAGAAAGAGAAGGGTGGGCAGACTGCATATTTTTGGATTGTCAGAAAGCCTTTGATACAGTGCCACACAAGAGGCTAGTGAAAAAGCTGGAGATGCAGGCTGGAGTGAAAGGGAAGGTACTCCGTTGGATACAGGAGTACCTAAGCAACAGGAGACAAAGAGTCAGTGTGAGGGGTGAGGTCTCAGATTGGCGAGACGTTACGAGTGGAGTCCCGCAGGGGTCAGTCCTTGGACCTATACTGTTTCTGATATATGTAAATGATCTCCCAGAGGGTATAGAATCGTTTCTCTCAATGTTTGCCGATGATGCAAAAATTATGAGGAGGATTGAAACTGAGGACGATAGTAGGAGGCTACAAGACGACCTAGACAGACTGAGTGAATGGTCCAACAAATGGCTGTTGAAGTTCAACCCGAGTAAATGCAAAGTAATGAAACTAGGCAGTGGAAACAGGAGGCCAGACACAGGATACAGAATAGGAGATGAAGTACTTAATGAAACGGACAGAGAGAAAGATCTAGGAGTTGATATCACACCAAACCTGTCTCCTGAAGCCCACATAAAAAGGATAACATCTGCGGCATATGCGAGGCTGGCTAACATCAGAACAGCGTTCAGGAACCTGTGTAAGGAATCATTCAGAATCTTGTACACCACATATGTAAGACCAATCCTGGAGTATGCAGCCCCAGCATGGAGCCCGTACCTTGTCAAGCACAAGACGAAGCTGGAAAAAGTCCAAAGGTATGCCACTAGACTAGTCCCAGAACTAAGAGGCATGAGTTACGAGGAAAGGCTGCGGGAAATGCACCTTACGACACTGGAAGACAGAAGAGTAAGGGGAGATATGATCACAACCTACAAAATCCTCAGAGGAATCGACCGGGTAGACAAGGACAAACTATTCAACACTGGGGGACGCGAACAAGGGGACACAGGTGGAAACTGAGTACCCACATGAGCCACAGAGACGTTAGAAGGAACTTTTTCAGTGTCAGAGTAGTTAACGGATGGAATGCATTAGGCAGTGATGTGGTGGAGGCTGACTCCATACACAGTTTCAAGGGTAGATATGATAGAGCCCAGTAGGCTCGGGAATCTGTACACCAGTTGATTGACAGTTGAGAGGCGGGACCAAAGAGCCAAAGCTCAACCCCCGCAAGCACAAATAGGTGAGTACAAATAGGTGAGTACACACACACACACACACACACACACACACACACACACACACACACACACACACCACACACACACACACCACACACACACACACACACACACACACCACACACACAAACACACCACACACACAACACACACCCACACACACACCCACACACACACACACACACACACACACACACACACACCACACACACACACACACACACACAACAGTAAAGGAACACAATATTTTCTGCACAAAATATTGCGCAGAATATTCTGCGCAATAGGACGCTGAGCGTCGCATCTCAGATGCCATTTGCGCAGAAATATATGCGCAGAACCCACCAAGGACACCGGATGTGGGAGGGGTTTCGGAGGTGTATATAAAGATGTCGGATGGGGGACACCGCTCAGTCTCGCCACAGAGGCGGCACACACAGGATGTCCCTGGATATTTCGGATACACCAGAAATAGAAGAAATAAGCTCAAACTCGGAAAGTTCAAATGAAGACGAATTTATAGAACACTTAAAAAGACAGTTATACAAAGAAATAGAAAAACCTGAAACAGACTTTAGAACCATCGACAACTACTGTGATACCTTATACAACGTTCATCCAGATTTCCAACCAAAACTGCACACACACAAGGGCGAATTACTGGGACGAATGTGCACAAATCCAATTGGGGGAACAATTCCAAGTCATGTTGACCCAAGAAACTATCCCTATTACTACTGGCAACATTGAAAATGGGAGGTAAGTAATTGGTTTCGGTTACCTTATATTATTAAATTTGGAGTATCGGATGATAAACAATATATCACCCGACATTTGAAATCCATCACTAGACAGAAACCAATTCCGACACTAATATATATATATATATATATTACAGGAAACGAAAGAGGGACACACAAGTGCAACCACAGAGCAACCATCCTCATCACGATC
>WNGS01069630.1:143199-167138 GCA_020271785.1 Procambarus virginalis | reverse complement strand
TTTCCACAAGGGTGGTTGTACAGTTGGAGTCACTTCTTACCTACCTTTCCCTAATGTTGATGTAATATTGGGTAATGATTTAGCCGGGGATAAGGTAGGGGACTCAAGACTGCCTATTATGTTGCCTACCCCTAAGGTTTGCCTGGATCCACCCGCCACAGAGGATAATGTTGTGTACCCTGCGTGCGTGGTGACCAGGTCTATGGGACATAAATGTAAGGGCAGCCCTGTGCTTGCCAAGGTGGTAAATCCCGAGGACACGAGGGACCTTCCGAGTGGTGAAAGCGCAGTGGACCTTGTGGACACATTCATGGCCCGACTCGAAGACGTGACCGAGGACATTGTGGAGAGCCTGCGACTGCCGCCTACTGAGAGTAGTGGGGAGGTGGAGGAGAACACTGTTGAGCCTCGGCCAATGGCATCTGACCAAGGCCTGGACGCCTCCTTGAGTGTGTTACAGAAAGCTGACCCCAGTCGTGCAGATTGTCATGAGGCAGCCGTCTCTATGGAGGAAATTGTAGACGCAGCAACTGGGTACTACAACAATGATCAGATTTTGATGAGAAAATGGAGACCACAGAGTGCTCCCTTGTCAAATGAGTGGGAGGTAGTCCACCAGCTTATGTTGCCGACCTGCTATAGAGAAAGAGTTTTGTCAGCTGCCCATGATGATCCTATGGGGGGACATCAAGGCATTAATATTACTTATCGCAAAATCTGCAAGTATTTTTTCTGGCCCAAGCTGAAAAGCGATGTGGCAAAATTTTGTAATGCATGTATTGCTTGTCAACTTGTTGGGAAACCAAACCAGACTCCACCTAAAGCTCCTCTAAGGCCTATTGTCATGCCGGAGGAACCATTTTCTCATGTAGTAATGGACTGTGTTGGTCCATTACCTAGAACTAAGTCTGGTAATATTTACCTAATCACGATGATGTGTATCACGACTCGTTACTCAGAGGCTTTTACTGTAAGGAACATCCGAGCAAAGACTGTTGTTGCTCGTATGTTGCAACTTTTTTCCACTTTTGGACTGCCTCGGGTCGTGCAAACTGACAATGGTACTAACTTTAAGTCTGATACTTTTGAACAATTTTGTAAGGACCATGGAATAACTCATAAGGTTTCCAGCCCATACCATCCACAGAGTCAGGGGGTAATTGAACGGTTCCATCTAACTCTGAAGCAGATGTTGAAGACATCGTGCAAGAGTTCCCATACCTTCTGGGATGAAAACTTGCCGTATGTTTTGTTTGCTGCTAGGGAGTAGTTACAAAGTTCACTGGGTTGTTCTCCTTTTGAGTTAGTCTTTGGCCATAAAGTTCGTGGACCCTTGCAAATGTTACAGGAGAATCTGTTAGGGAACGTAACGTTAACCGATGGTACGGCTTTCTTTGCGCAACACCACCAGAGACTCAAGGACTGCAAGGCTGCTGCACTAAAGTTTCTCGAGAAGGCCCAAGAGAATATGAAAGAACGAAACGATGCTAAGGCTAAGTTGCGGGTATTTCAGCCTGGTGACCCTGTCCTGGTATTAAAGCCTCGACTAGGGAGCACTATGTCCCACAAGTACGAAGGCCCCTACATTGTGACAGAAGAGACTGGGGACCTCACGTACAAAGTGAGACACTCTGACAAGCATAACCAGGTAATGCTCGTACACGTGAATTGGCTGAAGAAGTTCCAAGGCCCCAGGCCCATTGCACTAACCAATGTTCCCATTTCCAGTGAGGGAGGGGATGATTGTTCTGGGGACCCAACTAATCTCATTCTCCATAATTCTAGTTCTGTGAATGCTGTGGAGGAGGGACTGTCCCATTTGCAGATGTCCCAACGTGACGAGGTGCAGTCGTTGCTTGACGAATTCTCCAGTCTGTTCGGGGAGGTCCCGACCCAGACTGATGCCATTTACCATGATGTCAAGTTGACGGACTACACCCCCATTAGTCTTCTACCCTATCGGATGAGTCCGGAAAAGAAGGCCATCGTACGGAAGGAGGTCGACTTCTTGCTCCAGCACGGCCTCATCAGGCCGAGCCAGGGCTCTTGGTGCTCGCCCTGCCTCTTGGTCCCCAAACCAGACGGCTCCTGGCGATTATGCACCGACTACTGGCAGCTCAACAAGGTGACCATTGTGGATGCCTATCCGTTGCCCCGTCTCGAGGACTGCATCGACGAAATTGGGAACGCCACATATGTCTCGAAATTCGATCTCTCAAGGGGGTACTATCAAATCCCGCTCACTGAACGTGCTAAACAACTAACTGCGTTCGTGACTCCCGAGGGTGTTTTTGAGTATCAAGTGTTACCTTTCGGCTTGCGTAATGCCCCTGCCACGTTCCAGAGGCTAATGAACTCTTTGCTCGCTAATGTGCCAAATTGTCGGGCGAATTTAGATGATATTGTGCTCTTTGATAGTAATTGGGCTGACCACATAGCTAGGTTACGCCAGTTGTTCACAGTGTTGAAACATGCAAATCTAACCTTAAATGCAAAAAAGTGTCATTTTGGCCAAGGCACAGTGACGTACCTCGGTTATGAAGTAGGCCAAGGAAAAGTGTTACCTCGGCGAGATAAAATCAAGTGCCATTCTGGACTATCCAGTGCTCCGGTCTAAAAAGGACATTCAACAATTTATCGGTATGTGTGCGTACTATCGACGCTTTTGTCAGAACTTTTCCAGTGTTGCCACTCCTCTCACAGACTTGTTGCGGAAGGCCGTTAAATTTAAGTGGTCATCGGACTGTGCAGAGGCATTTAAAAATTTGAAATTGATCTTAGCTTCCGCCCCAGTGCTTGCTAGTCCAAGTTTCGACCGTCCATTTAAAATTCAGGTTGACGCGTCTGACTCGGGTGTTGGTGCAGTGTTGTTGCAAACTGGGAATGATAAAGTGGAACACCCAGTATATTATTACTCTGTGAAATTTGACAAGGCGCAACGCAATTATTCAGTGATAGAAAAAGAGGCGTTGGCGCTAGTGTTAACATGTAAAAAGTTCGAAGTTTACCTCACCGGTAATATAGTGGAAGTGTACATGGACCATAACCCACTAGTTTTCATGAATCGGATGAAGCAGAAGAATAAACGCATCCTCAGGTGTGCATTGTACCTACAGGACTTCAATCTGTCTATTATGTACCTACCGGGCCGGCTCAACGTAATAGCCGACGCTCTGTCCCGGTTGCCTGAGTAGCATTCATCTGAGCCACAGGAAGCCATATACCAACTGTCATTCTTTAGTTATTTTTTTGTAGGTTCTCCTGTGACATTAAATATTCCGTGTCCAATTTATTTACTTCCCTGTTTTTTTTTTTGTATGTGGTTTTTTTTCAGATAATTCCTTTGTACTTTTCTTGCAGAGAAATTGTTGTTTTGATTGATTTTCTTTATGTCATGGATTTTCCTTATTATTCTCTGTATACTCTTACAAAAAAATATGACTACTATTCTAGTAGTCACATTTTTTTTTCTCTGAAGGGAGGAGGAGTGTTACGACCTTGGGTGCCTCAGTTGGAAACCAGAGGTCAAATTTGAGCTAAATAAAATATTTTATAGAAGGGGACGCATGACGAGACGTCTTTGTCCCTATCTTCCCTGCCAGTCGTAAGACAATTCTTGTTTCTCACAGAGCATGTAAAGACTGAGCTTGGGGTTGATAATTAAATAATAAAATAGGTACCAACTATGTTTACTAATACTTTCTAATCATTTGTAAAGTAAACCTGAGTAAACTTGGTATAGGGCGCCGGTACGATTAGTTGAGCAGTCTGCCAGCAGCTAGCCAACTGAGGGAGGAGACTGGAGACGAGCGGTCTTCTATGTTAGGCGTTCGAGGTGTCAACAGCTGGACTCTGTGGCTCGGCGTCTCTCTCTCTCTCTACCCTTCTACCCGTCCTCTTACTTATTTCCTTTACCCTAAGTTAAGTTGTATTTATTGTACTTGTAAGTGTGCCTACTCTGGAAGTTGTAGATTGGTGTAGACCTGTGGTAGTAGTTGCCAGTGTTTTGGGTACCCCTAGTGTAGGGTTTGTTGTGTTGTGTGAGGTACCACGTGGGCGCTACCCTAAGCTACCCAAGCTTCAAGTGTTTCACCAGTAGTACTTTACCCTAGCTTGTGTTCAGTGTAAAACCTTGTATCCTGCTTAAGTGGACCTAAGCTTTTAACATAAGATAGTGTGGTAAAGTTATTATAATTATTGTTATTGGTGTGAATGTATATGGGGGGTTGTGAAGAAGGTTTAATAAATAAGTTACATTTCAGGTGTATCGTATCCATTACTCCTCTTGTAGTGTCGTAGTTGATTGTATCTCAGACGATAGATCTGTTTTAAAACCTTACAGTATAAACAGGAACCGATGTTCCTTGGGGGCCGGGCCTAATTGTGTCACTACCCAGTTACACCTTGATTCTAACTGATGACCCTGCTCCATAATACACTAGATTCCCCATAGTACAAGCCACCTTTTTTTATAACACTGTAAAAGAAACTGAGGTATTTTCTGCTGGGAAGGAAATTTCTTGCTAGAACAGACCATAAACACATGCTAGGATTGTTTCCAGTGGTAAACAAATTCCAGTTAATGCAAATACTAGAATTCACAGATGGGCATTACTACTCTCGCAGTTTGAGTATGATTTAGAGTTTAAGCCAGGCAAGGATTATGTAGTATCTGATGCATTAAGTAGATTGCCTGTGACAGAAGAATTGAATTCCAGTATTCCAGTGGAGTATGTTAACCTGGTGGAATCTATGTTTTTTTAGAATATTTCATTCCAGACTATTAAGAAGGCTACTGGTAGAGATCTCAAATTAAATCTGCTGTTGAAATACGTTAGATATGGTTGGAGAGGCCTATCAGGGGAAAGCGCCAAGCCATTACGACTATATAGCACTGGGAAGGGTTCAGGATAAGGATTGGGATGGGACGGGGGTAGGGAAGGAATGGTGCCCAACCACTTGGACGGTTGGGGATTGAACGCCGACCTGCATGAAGCGAGACCGTTGCTCTACCGTCCAGCCTAAGTGGTTGGACTAAATATGGTTGGAATGATAATTTATTATTGTCAGAGTATGCTGCAGTAAAGGCTGACCTTAGTATTCACCAGGATGTACTCTTGTATAGGAATAGAGTGGTGGTGCCTGGGGAACTGAGATGTAAGATTTTGGGACAGCTGCATGTAGGCAATAATGGCATAAATGCTATGAAAACAGAAGCTAGAAGTTGGGTTTGGTGGCGAAAAATAGACCAGGATATTGCTGAGGTAACAAAAAATTGTCATATTTGCTTTAAGAATTATCAGAAACCACAGGCCCCACTACTTTCTTAGCCATGCACTGGAAAACCCTGGTCTAGACTTCATATAGATTATGCTGGACCTATGGATAAGAAATATTACCTGGTGGTGGTGGATTCCTACACAAAATTTCTGGATGTTCATGTGTGTAATTCCACCTCATCATCTGTATCTTGTGAATTGCTAAGGAAAACATTTTGTAATTTTGGAATACCAGACATGGTTGTGTCAGACAATGTTCTTTATTTTGTTTCTCTGGAAATGGAGGATTATTTTTTAGAGAAAATAGTATTAAACATGTAACACCTGCCCCCTATAATCCTTCTTCAAATGGTCTAGCAGAGAAAGCAATGAGATCCATAAAGGAAGGATTAAAGCGGCTTATAGAAGGTACTATTAATACAAGGCTTTGTAGATTTTTATATAATCCTAGGAAAACTGTTCATTCTACTACTGGTAAATCTCCGTCTGAATTACTGTTTAGGCACTTTAAATAGGCAAATGGCACTTTAAAGTGCACATGGAAGCAGTAAAGACAGATCCCGATAAAGAGAAATTGCCAACTAGCTTGAACAATCAGTTGGCTCAGGGAGAGGAATTGTTGTTTAACGAGGGAATGCAGTATATGAAAGGAATTTTGGAATTGGGAAGCCCTGGGTAGAAGGAAAAATTAAGGAAGTCTTGGGATGCAGGAATTTCACTGTGCAAATTAAGAGTTTTGGGAACATTAATTGGAAAAGGCATTCAGATCAATTCATGCCAAGGTTCACAGGAAGATTTGAAGACCATTCAGGTGGGAGTGGGGGCAACTAGTAATACCCATCGTAATAATGAAGGGGTAGGAGCACCTGCAGGAGACAAGGAGGCACAGCAAGGGGCAACAGAGGGAAATGGAGATACAGTTAACCCTATCGACTCTACAGAGAGTAATTCAGAAGAATGTTTCCCAGAAGTAACAGGTCAGAACTCCCAGTTGATAAAATCAGGAAGAGTCATACGACCGCCTGATAGACTTATCCTGTAGAGGGAAGAGTTTAATTAAATGGAGTGGAATGTTGGGATTGAGTACTACAGATGTTGGGTGTAGCATGTTTGGAACAGATTCTCTTTTGTTTATCATTTTGTAAATAGTAAGTTATGTACCTTATAATTGTTTTGTTGTTGTAGTTGGTTGTTGACAATAAACCATGTGGACGAAGGTTGTTTCTCTTCCGCCTTCAAACGTAACAATTTGAGTATACTCTCTGTGGCTCATTAGTTCAGGACGGTTGTGTGACTGGAGAATCTACTGCTCACCTTTGACAGGTAAGCTACATTTTTTTGTATTCTAATATTTAATAGAAAACTAACCCAGCTAATAATTTAATAGTTTATCGTTATTTCCAATGACTTGGGATATAAGCTACATATATAAACCTCATCTAATTGTGTGGGGTGGATAGCACCAAGTAGATGAGTAAATTTCCATACAGTCTATTTCATAACTACAATAATGAAATGAACTTTATGGAAATTAAGTAAGAAATTAAATTATCCACTAAGTAGTATCAAGTAAACATACATGTAATTATTTTATATAAATATTATAATTACCTGCAGGGAAATTCACCACATCCTCAGCTACATCTTTTAGTCTCCACAAATAACATTTGTTGCTTACTGTAAGACGGTGGATAAGAGTTTATGAGTCATATGTTGCCTAGAGAAAGGTGGTGAATGAGTGTTTGTGACTCATATGTTGCTTAGAGTAACGTGGTGGGTGAGTGTTCGTGATTCTTATGTTGGTTCAAGAAAGTCAGTGTATGTGTGCTTATGGTCCGAATGTTATAATAAAGCTAGATACAATGTGTTAACAACTTTATCTGAGTCGTTAAACCTTCTGGAAAATCTGATTTAATTTGTAGCTCTCTATTAAAGTACACTTCAAATCAGCACTTGCATCGTCATGTGAATGTCTGAGTGTTTGTTTGTGTTGGTGTGTGTCTGTGCCAATTATGCCTGGACTATACATATATAGACATCATTTACGTTACTTTCACGTTATCAAACTCATTCCAAGGTTCATGAGAAGTAAAAATTAAAAAAAAGTTATTCATATACAGTTTGCTTATCTATTAATTTGGTAACTCTCTAACCCACACAAAACAAGCAACACTAGATTTCATTAGCTTATTAGATTCTTGGTGTTTATGCAAAATAAGATCTGTGTTTATGAAAGAGTAATCAGAAGCCGTCCTAACCCAGCTGTGGGAGCGTCCTCCGTGGACTCGCAGTCCGGAGATCCACCCAATGATGATAACGACTTCTTTTACTGTTGGTGTAATAATTTGTTTTTATTATTTCCGTTATTATTAGGATGTGAGTATTAATTTGGAAATAATATAGTAAATTATCACTTTTTTCAGACAATTTGAAGAGAAAATTGGAGATCAAATTAATATGGATGTGACTGTGGAACATTAGTAAGTCTGGGACACTGCATTGCCTAGATAATAGTCTTTTTGTCACCTAAAAGTTTCTCACAACTTTGATGTACATTATCAGTCGATGTGCCTGTGTACCTTCCTAGCAGTCTTTACCTTGTGTTAACAGAATCAAGAAAGAGCTTTCTAGCCATTACTATTCCTGCAGGAATAGTAATGGCTGGAAACACAAACCGAATTTGTCTCTATTTTCTGCTTGTTACAACTTGTAATAAAGTTATTACATTTTCACTTAACGTGTTTATGACGTATTAGAATGTTGTTACAACTTGCTATATTGGTTGTTATAACTGGTTAGGAGGTGTTAAAACTTGTTCGAACGTTGTACCAACGTCGTAGTTTCGGTGTGTGTTTGGCGGGGGCATGGTGCCTTCTCTTCGCCTGAGATCTCTATGAATTAAATACCTACACATTTCTTGGACTCCATTGTTGGTGATATATCTGAATTCAGTGATTTTTTTTCACATTCCATTATATAAGGATGCAAATTATATGAATAGTTCTGCTGACATTGTTGACATTTAGTCAAATCTACATCAGCAGATGTACAAACTCCCAGAGGTACTTGTAGCCGAGCTTAAGCCAAGCAGTGGTAACAACTAGAAGTCTACTAACTTTATTGGATGACCCATAGACGTGTGGTTCTTCCTTCATAAAAGAATGATGAAAGATGGAGCAACTCGTGTGAATTTCACTTTTCATAACCATGATACAGGTTCGAACCCTCGTCCCGGCCCTTGTGGATTTGTACATTTGATGCATCGCACTACTGTATTTTCTGTGTGTAATGAAGTAAGGGCGAAGAGGTAGAAGGGCCTGTTGACAGAGCTCGAGTGCATGGGGGTATTGTGTAAAATCCTGGTTTGTGTCTCAGAGAGGCTGCAGGGTCCAACAAAGATCAGTAAAACTTCTGGTTGCATTTCTTTTTCCATGTTGTAGCTCAGTTCATTAAGGTAGCGTCTGGGATGCTCAGGAACGTAGGTTCGAATCCTTGTCACGGCCCTTGTGGATTTGCTCCTTATTCAAGTTTCTGAAGGATGTTCTGACTTTTGTCAGAATAGAGAATGTGGTTGGTGTTATTCTATTTATATGAGCTTTTGAAGTTAGGTTTGGTATTATGTCCACTCCCAGGTCTTTTTTCTCTAGACGTTATAGGGAGGTAGTTTCCCTTCATCGTATATTGGCCTTTTGGTCTCCAGGCCAATATACGCCTGGGGCCTCCCTGTTTCCATCACCTTGCACGTGTTATTGTTGAACTCTAGCAGCCATTTCAAGGACCAGCTCTGCAACCTGTTCAAATCATCCTGGAGAATATTACAATCATCATCTGTCTCAACCCTTCTCTATTAGTCTTGCATCATCTGGAAACATTGACATTAAAGACTCAACTCCTGCAGTCAAGTCATTTACAAAAATGAGGAATAGTATGGGTCCCATCACCGATCCTTGAAGCACCCAAACTGAGTGGATGAGTACTTATGGTCCGAATGTCATAGTAAAGTTAGATACAATGTGTTTTTCAACTTCATCTGAGCTGTTAAACCTTATTGGTAATCTGAATTAATTTTTATCTTTCTATTGAAGTACATATCAAATCAGCACTTGCATGCTCATTTGAATGTCGGAGACACTGTTTGTACTCACCTAGTTCTGCTTGCGGTGCTTGAGCTCTGGCTCTTTAGACCCGCCTCTCAAGTGTTTATCAACTGGTTAACAGGTTCCTGAGCCTAATGGGATCTATCATATCTACATTTTAAACTGTGTATGGAATCTGCCTCCACCACGTCATTACTTAATACATTCCATTTGTTAACTAATGTAACACTGAAAAAATTCTTTCTAATATCTCTGTAGCTCATCTGGGTACTAAGTTTCCAGCTGTGTCCCCTTGTTCGTGCTCCACCCGTGCTAAAGAGTTTGTCCCTGTCAATTCCCCTGAGAATTTTGTAGGTGGTTATCATGTCTCCCCTTACTTTTCTGCTTTCCAGGGTTGTGAGGTTAAGCTCCCTTAGCCTTTCCTCATAGTTCATACCTCTCAGTTCCGGGACTAGTCTGGTAGCATATCTCTGAATCTTCTATAAATTTGTCTTGTGTTTAACAAGATATGGACTCCAGGCTGGAGCTGCATACTCCAGGATTGGTCTTACATAAGAGATATACAAGGTCCTGAACGATTCCTTACACAAGTTTCTAAAGACATTTCTTATGTATACCTTTTGATGTGGACCTCTGGGGGCAAGTTCAGTGTGATATCATCCCGCAAATGTTTCTCTATTTGACTCATGCAGGATATCATCTCCCAGATGGTTCATTGTGTTCAGCCTTCTGCTCCCTGATTGGCTGGTATCGCCGACAGCACCTGCACACCTGCACTCACGCCATCTAGCCGAGTCAACGTCTGGGCTAGCTGCAGCCGTCCTCCTCACAATATTCTCGTGCTCTTAGCTGTGAACAACTAACTGATATACGTCCTGTATCAGGTGCAGGTTCTAAGCTTGCGCTCATATTCTCAGCACCTATATAACCATTTTTGTCTTTACAGTAATTATTCACATAGTCATTTTTACGTTGTCTTTTTTTTACTTGTTTGTTTGCACTGTACATAGCCAAGGGATTGTCTTTAATTTTGCTTTGTTAATTTAAGTTTCATTGTTTATATTTTGTGTTTTGCGTGTCTTCCCTTACCTTACCACAGACAAACAGGCAAGCATTCTCTTTTTTTTTGTAAGTGTGACCAGGCATTGACACCTGCCATTGGAGGACTGCCGAATATCAACACTCCAACTCTATACCGTCACAGCATCATCAGCAAATATTGGGAGGAATGAGTCTATACACTCTGGAAGGTCGTTTACATATATTAGAAACAGGATGGGTCTAAGTACAGAGCTCTGTGGAACCCCGCTGGTAGCATCTCGCCACTCTGATGTCTCTCTGCTCGTAGTTACTCATTGTTTCCTGTTGCTTAGATACTCCCTTATCCACTGGAGCACCTTACCTTTTACTCCTGCCTGTTGCTGCCACTTTTGTAACAGCCTTTTGTGAGGTACTGTGTCAAAAGCTTTCTGACAGTCCAAGAAAATGCAGTCTGCCCACCCTTCTCTTTCCTGCCAAATTTGTGTTTCTTGGTCATAGAATTCTATTAAACCTGTGAGGCACGATTTACCATCTCTGAACCCATGCTGGTGGTGTTACAAAGCTATTTCCCTCCAGATGCTCTACTAGCCTTTTCCTCACGATCTTCTCCATCAGTAGTAGGAGGCGTCCGTCATCCCCGTGGGGTTATGGAGTTGTGCCCTGGGTCTCTAGTTGTTCTAATCTAGTTTCATGCAACGCCTGCTGTGGCTGTGAAGGCCAACCAGGGAATGACAGTCCCGACCGCAGTGAGCGCAGATAAACGCCGAAGCGGGTGTCTGACAGTGAGCCAGACCTCCTCTGAAATCTGTTATCCTCCACCTGCCTCTTCAGTTCACCCTCGAATTTCTGGAGTCCCTTCTGCACTTTCTGCAGCTCTGTCCGCAGCTGCTGCCTCCCAAATGTTGATGTCAATGTTCATCTGCTTGAGGTCGCGTTTGCAGGCGTCTTTGAAACGCAGCTGAGGTCTTCCCTTGGGTCTCTTTCCTAATGTCAGTTCTCCATATATGAGGTCCATCGGTATGCGGCCATCTTCCATGCGTGTGACATATCCCAGCCATCGCATGCGCCTCTGCTTCAGGAGAGTGAACATTGAAGGGATTCCTGTTTTTTCGAGTATTGCATTGTTGGTGACGTGGTCTTTCCATGTTATGTCAAGGATGCGTCTCTGGTTCTGCATATGAAAGGTATTGAGCCGTCTCTTCTGGCGAGAGTGAAGGGTCCAAGATTCCGAGCTGTAGAGAAACGTACTCACCACACATGCCATGTAGACTTGTACCTTGCTGTGCACGGTCAGTTTGACATTTGCCCAAACGTGCTTTGTGAGCCTGCCCAGTGTTGTTGCGGCTTTCCCGATACGCCTGTTGAGCTCAGTGTCCAGGGGGAAAGGGTGTCTGAGATTGTGCAGCCCAGGTACACAAACTCGTGGACCGCCTCCAGCACAAATTCTGCGATGTTTATACAGAGTAGCTCATTAACGTTTTGTCCCTTCATCTGTGTCTATTTCAGGTTGATTGTCAGGCCGAATACGGAACAGGCTGCGACAAAGCGGTTGATTAGCTGCTGCAAGCCTTCTGCTGTGTGTGTGTGTGTGGTGATCGCTGCATCGTCGGAGAAGAGGAACTCCCTGAGGATTCGCATCTGTAGTTTCGTCTTTCCTTGGAGTCTGGATAGATTATAGAGCTTTCCATCAGATCTTGTTCGGAGATAGATGCCGTCTGTGGTTGTTCCAAAGGCATACCTGACGAGGATCGCGAAGAAGATGCGGAACAGGGTTGGTGTATGATCGCACCACTATTTAACACCACTGTTGATGTTGAATGGTTTAGAAGTTGAGCCGTCGTACACGACTGTTCCCTTCATGCCCTTCTGGAACGATTGTATAATGCTGTGTAGGGTGGATGAGATGCCAATTTTGGCCAAGATCTTAGAAGAGTCCGTCCCTGCTCACGAGATCGAAGGCCTTTGTAAGGTCAATGAAGGCGATGTACAGGGCTTTTCTCTGCTCCCTGTACTTTTCTTGAAGATGTCTCAGGGAGAACACCATGTCAGTTGACGACCTCTCGGCTCGGAAACCACACTGTGACTCGGGGTACACTCTTTCAACAAGAATCTGAACCCTGACCAAGTCGATCCTGGCGAAAAGTTTGCCGACGACGCTGAGGAGGGCGATGCCGTAATAGTTGTTGACATCGCTTCTGCCACATTTATTTTTGTAGAGAGTGATGATGTTTGTATCTTTCATGTCTTGTGGCACCGAGCCCTCCCTCCAGCACTGGCACAGAAGTTCATGACACTCAGTTTTAAGTGTTCCACGAGCGCACCTGAAAACTTCAGGCGGAATCCCATCATCTCATGGGGCTTTCCACGAGAAAGGTGAATCCATTGCTTTCTCAACTTCTTCCACAGTCGGTTCAAGGTCAAGTTCTTCCATGATAGGCAGGCACTCGATTGCATCTAAGGCCTCTACGCTGACCAGGTTCTCTCTGGAGTAGAGTTCGGAGTAATGTTCCACCCAACAATTTGTCTGTTGATCGCGGTCTTTAATGATCTCGTCAGAGGCTGACTTCAGAGGAACCGTAGTGTTTTGTGTAGGGCCTGTTGCCTGTCTGATCCCTTCGTACATGCCTCATATGTTGCTGAAAGTGGCCGCAGTCTAGATGCTGGAACACAGTTGGAGCCAGTAATCGTTAGCACAGCGTCTCGCAGTATGCTGAACTCTACTGAGGGCAGTACGGGATGTACGGAAACAATCGGGATGATAGCGGACAGAGTGTATCATGATCCGGCCTGTACTCCTCTTGACATACCAGAAAACATTTTAAGGAAACTACTCCAAGCTTGTACTAAAGAGGCACCCTTCTTGAGCCCGGAAGGGCGCATGTATAAGCAAGTAGATGGGGTCGTCATGGGTTCCCCTCTAGGTGTCCTGTTTGCGAACTTCTACCTGGGTACCCTCGAACAAAAGGTCTTAGTCAACATGAACTTGAAACTGGCCATATACTGCAGGTATGTTGACGACATTTTTACACAGGTACCTGATGTCACACATCCGCAGGAGCTGAAGGAGGCATTTGAGCGGAATTCTGTGTTGCGTTTCACTTACGAGATGGAGAAGGATGGGAAACTGCCCTTTCTAGATGTAACAGTCATGGAAAGGAGCGGAGGTTTCCACACTGCAGTCTACACTAAGGAAACAAACATAGGAATGTGCCTCAATGCCAACAGTGACTGCCCAGACAGGTACAAGAGGAGTGTCGTTAACGCTTATGTCGACCGTGCTCTCAGCCACAGCTCAGGATGGAAGCAAGTCGATGAAGAACTCTGTAGGGTAAGGCAAGTCCTAACCAACAACGGCTTCTCCAATGGTTTCGTTGAAGACATCATAAGAAGAAAGGTGAAATGCCATGCAACCTCTGAAGGGACAACTAACACAATACCTGTTCCCCTATTAGACTATTTTACAGGAACTTCTTTTCCACAGCTCATAAAACGGAGGAAAGGGTCCTGAAAGATATTGTTAATAGAAACGTTATCCCTACAGATAAAAATCAGAAGATACAATTGACGATTTACTATAAAACCAAGAAAACTGCCAACCTATTCATGAGAAACTCTCCAGACACAAAGCAGAATGCTTTGAAAGAGACCAATGTCGTCTATGCCTTCAAATGCCCACTTGGGGACTGTAAGCCTCAAAAAATTCAGTATATAGGCAAGACAACAATATCTCGTTCCAGGCGATTAACGATGCATAAGCAACAGGGCTCCATTAAGGAACATATAATCTCTTCCCACAACCAGACCATCATCAGAGAAGTTTTAACAAAAAACGGAAATCATCGATAGATACAGCGATAGAAGGCGGCTTGATATCTGCGAGGCACTACACATTAAGAAGTCGACACCAGCAATCAACAGCCAATTAATGCACAACTATATTCTACCCACTTCAAGACTCCGCTCCAATATAGAAGCATCAAGAAATATGGGGCAATAGGCCCTTTGCAGTTACTTCCATTCTTCCCTTTAACTTACAAAATATTATACCCATTGTTTCGTGTTCTGGCTTGTTGAAAGTTTGTTTTCATCTCATCCAAAACTGTTGTAACATATCACCTCACTCAAATGCAGGTATAAAATCAAAGCTGTTTAAACTCTGTTTAGTGTTTGCAAGTTATAGTTGTGTGTGTGTAAACTAAAGTCTTTGAAAATGTAATAAGATATTACAAAACGCGTTCAAGTGTCGCGTCAGACTAAAATAAAAATGAATTTGGATATTGATTTTTCAATTACCTTCAACAGTGAAAAGAAATATAAGAAATATTGAGAAAATTCGTGTTAGAATTATTAATCTTACTTTTTCGGTCATATATAATAATATATGTCTACAGGAAAGACTGCTACCAATATATATATATATAATATATAATATATATATATATATATATATATATATATATATATATATATATTATATATATATATTGGTAGCAATATATATGATATATATATATATATATATATATATATATTATATATATATTATCTATATATCTTATATATATATATATATTATATTGCTACCATATATATATCTATATATATCTATATATATATATATATATATATATATATATATATATATATATATATAGATATATATATATATATACACAAAGAAGGTACATTGGTGTATGAGGATACTAGCATGGTGTTAACATTCTTTAAAGCTACTAGTACGTGCAGCGTATCGGGCAGGACCTAGATTCAGGAAGCTCCGTGTATTTCTTCGTAAGTGGGTTTGCTACGAAGGTTCCTAAGTGTGCCCTAAGAAGATGCTTAGGTGCAATTCAATAAGGTGCACTTAGGAAGAAATTTGTTGGTTCACCTGCGTGCCGATAGAGGTCACTACTGTGTTTCGTTTGGCCAATCAGAGAGCAGCAACATTCTTCATATTGAAGATTTAGCGCTGGCTTATCGGAGCTCTACTGCCTCCTATTTACGTCGAATTTTCTTATAAAATTAGTATATTTCGAAGTAAAACAATGTTTTTCAACTTCTACAGCCAGCACCGACATTGTAGTAAACAAATATGTTACATTTGTTGTTTACCTACGTAATTCTAAGAGATACTGTGTAGCTGTCCTTGTTGCTCGGAAGATGCGCTGACAATTATTGTATATATTTACTGAATTTACCCAAGGGCCACTAACTATGTAGTGGCCTCGAAGAGGACAGAAAGCCGGCGGCTTGTTAAAGGGCCCGCCAATTGTCTTAATGATATTTTTTGCTGGAATTGGGCATTTACGGCTTCAGCGGGTAGGCGGTTCCATGGGTTTATAGCCCTCTTGGTGGAAAAAACATCTGTTTTCAGTCCTACTTGAAAGAACATACTCTCCAACACCATATCTGTGATTGCCCTGTTATCAGTGACTTCATACCAAATAGTATGAGGTATTTTGAGCTCTGTAATTACTTCATACACTCAGGAATATTGGAAGATATTCTTGTGCTACACCCAGATTTTGCCAGTGGAGGCTAATAGATCAGCATTAAGTATTTTGTTCTCTCCTAATTCCATGTATGACTGGCCATCCTGTGAGGTGAGGATGTTGGATGAGCTTGTAGCTGGTTTTTGATCCACACTGTGTGGTCCTTTATACGGAATAGCAGCACATTGCTGTGTATACCTAAACATGTTTAAAAATACATTGTTTAAGAGGAGTCTTGTAGAAACTGGTGAGAGTAATTATAATATAATGTTTCCATGATTCAGTGCTTACCTCTTGTGAATATTGAGAAGAGTTGTTTAGTCAGAGTTGATTTATTTTTTTGTATTGAGTCTGGTATTTTCTAAATTGATTCCATGTACAGTATGTCTAACCATCCTGTGAGATGGGAGTATTAGATAAACTTATAGCTAGTTTTGTATCTACACTGTGTAATATTCCATATAGAATAGGGTAGCAGCACATTACTGTGTATACCTAATCTTCTTAATAAAAAAAAATCAGTAATAAAGATTTTAAATTATAGTTTGTATTACAAATACAGTACTGTATTATCCTTATTAAATCATGTTGACAATGGATCATTAAGATCTCATGTTGATATGTAATAGTCATATTTCTTTTGAACTGCTAATCCATGCTAATCATTCATTAAATTGTGCATTATGTCTCAATTTTTCACTTCCTTGGATATACTGTACAGAACAAAAAGATAGGATAAAAATAAACCAGTAAAATTTCTTTCATTATATTTTTCATTTAAATAACTGCATCAATATTTTTACAGCTAACAGGATTTGTTTTACCATACAGGTGCATTATTTGTTAAAAAAAAAATTTGGTTTATTGTTACACAATGGTGCTACATAGCCTTCCCAGCTTGGTGCTGTAACGTACGTTTATAGTGCCTTCTTTTAATACTTACTGATTAAAAAATAAAAAATAAATACATTTTATTCAGGAAAAGTGCATACAGTTGATTTACAAACATAATGTTGGATCCCTTGGTTCCCTTGATAATGTTGACACAATGTTAACATTATCAGTTGATAATGATAACATAATGTTGGATCCCTGGGTCCCTTGATTTGTAGAGCACTTCTAGTTTGGTTACACACAGCCAAATTGTGTAACAGGAAGAGGTCTTGGACACAAATTTGTTCCATGCTAATGTAGAGGAATCAGCTGAGTATTCCTCAAATAAAATAAGTTGCCTCAGCTTATAAGGTAAATAAAATAAGCATTTCTCAAATAAGTAGCTGCCTCACCTCACTGCCTTACTGCTACATAGCCTTCCCGGCATGGTGCCTTCTTTTGATAATTACTTGTTCCACACCCAAATTGTATAACAGGAAGAGGTCTTGGACCCCTACTTCCATCTCTCTTTTATAATAGTCTATATAGTCATAATTATAGCTTGAAGTATTCAGTGAATAAAGTTTTTGACATTTTTACCCTTTTCCTAACCTAACATCATTTGTGCAGCATATTTTTATTTTATGTCTCACCCAGATTTAATTTAAAAATAAAACCAAACTAAATAAATTAGAAAAGGGTATGTATAGCTAAGGTACACCCTTACTACTAGGTGAACAGGAGCATTTGGTGATAGTCAATGATCCCATCAGGCAGGGCTCATCACCTTCTCTCATATTTCATGTTCACCAACGTTTATTTACTTAATAACTACGGGTATAATATCTTGCTATTATAAAACTAATTCTACTATCATAAAAGACATTTACTTTAAGTTTCAAGCAGAGAATGCATATATAACTAACACGAAGGACTCCTCTTCACGAGATTCGCCAACTAATAACCTTTTGTTATATTAAAATCGATCCCAGTGTTATGTAGTAGAGAAAAATTGAGTTATATCCAGTTTACGTAAAGCTACGAGTGGTCGAAACCACACTTAAATCCCGGAATGAACATACGAAGGTTTTTCCACTTAGTGTAGCTACTTGAATACCGACGTAGCCGCCACGAAGGCGCTAAGAAAGAAAACATTCTTAGCTAAGAGGAAATACCTTCGTAAGTACCTTCCTGAATCCGGCCCCAGGTCCTTAATCTAAAATATAATTTTAAGTATGTGAATTCTAGCAAAATTTATAAAGTGATAACAGGGTCAATGCAAGAAAAAAATAACATGAGAGAGATTAGTAGGTATACAAAAGCACATCGGTAGCTCTGAATGATTGCATTGACAGCTTGATTGTTGATTTAACAAAGATTAATAGGCACAATACAGCATACTGATAGCACATATAAGAAAAGCAGCAATGATCATAATGGTAACGTTGTTTGGATTAGATACATAAAGGTCGGGGGATTGGGTAGCACTAGATACAGTGCAATTTTAAAGCACAAGACCTTATGAAGATGAAATTAGGTACTTTTTTGTTTGTTTTTTGAATGAGGCAAAAGTTGGACAGTTTTTCAATTCATTAGGGAGTGAGTTCCATAGACTAGGTCCTTTTATTTGCATAGAGTGTTTACACAGATTAAGCTTGACTCTGGGGATATCAAAGATCACATCCATCCAAACTCGAACGCTCTTATCCAATTCATCCAAACGCTCTTATCCTATTCATCCATCAATTCATCGAACCTCGAACACTCAGCCGCACCTGTCGATCCTGCCGTCCCTCCACTTTTATCAGCTGCTCCTTGAGCCCACAGCAACCCACAAATGATGTAGCATCCACTGAAGGCAGCTAAGTACTCAGTGACCCAAATGTGATTGAAACAAACGACAAGACCAACCCATATTGTCTCATTTCGACCTCACTAGTGTTGCTCTCTGGAGAAAGCTGTACCCGACATTCATTGCTGCCACATCAACGAGTCTTTCCTATTGTGCCTGCCTACATTAATCCTGCTACCATGCATAACAAACCCAAGTCCGGTAAGGCCACTAAGAAAGATTGTACACTTATCAGGAATAACCCAACTAGCCAGGCTAGCAACTAGAATAGTGCGGCTGTCTTCCCCTCGTGGACCGCTGGAGGAGGGTACCCTTGACAACAAAAAGAAACCATCTCTGCTGGGTGGAGCATGTCATCGACACGGGCCATGCAACAATTATTTAACCATATGGATCAACTTAAACGAGCTGCCGCCCCAAGTTTCGACTTCAAGCGCTTTGCTGACAATCCATTGCTCAAGTTATTAACCCAAATACATGAAGACAAAATGTCAGTAATCCAAGAGCAGTCGGCCATAATATTGAACCTTCAAGGTGGAGCTATAGTCATGCTAAAGAATAATCAAGATCTGTCTACCAGAGTTGACATCCTCGAACAAGAATTAAGAACACAGTTACTAACTTTAAACCAGCAGAAGCCACTAGAAAACAAGAAGAAATGTTACAAAAGTTTCAGAGCCATCTTAACATCCTACAACAGCAACACACTGTTACCCAAGATGAATCAGACCAACATAAGCTTCTTGATTCTATAGTTATCTCATTACGTAATTTTCCCAAAGAAAATGACGGAGAAGACTGCAGCCATCGTGATCCAGGAATTTCGTAATTAGATGAGTTATTCAATCCAAGCAAGAGACATCAAATCAGCTTATAGAGTGGGTACCAAATCATCTGGTAAAAATAACAGAAAAATTCGTGTTAAATTAGATAGCTGCTCCTGAAAGTCAGACCTTATCAAAGCCGCAGTCTCTAGTAAACCCACTGTTTATGTGAATGAATGTCTGACCAAGTTCAGACAAAAAAACGCTTATTTAAATTACGTGGAATTTGCAAAAATTCCACTGCAATTAAACATTGTTTTGTGCGAGAGGGTAAATTTATAGCTAGGAAGACTGACACTGGAAAAACTTCTGTAATAACCACTTAGGCACACATCAATTCTTTCCTGGATGACTGGAATAACAGCTAAATAACCGAAATATAAATTATTGTCTCATCAAACTACCAAAGTGCATTATAATTCTGCCTTTCCTTTCATAAGGTCTTTTATTCTTTGAAAATTGTCATCTTTTTAGTTGTCTTTTTTCTTATTTTTTTCTTGTTTTTGCACTCAATTTTATATATGCTACATATTCCCTTGTTCTATTGTACACTGGCTTTGCCTGTGTCTTCTACATTTAACTTTATAATTCAGTGTACTTGAGTGTATCTCTAAGTAATCTACCTCATTCTTGTTTTAGTGTAACTTTAGTAATTAACTATAGTGTAATTATATTATTAAGGTAAGCTATTGTTTTATAGAATTATCAATTATTATTTGCTATTGCTTTCTCATTTCAGTGATCTTCATTTTATATTATTTATCTCTATTACATATATATATATTGTGACGGTAACGAGTTGGAAATGGTGGTCGGCAGTCTTCCAACTAGCAGGTGTCAGTGCTGGGCCACATATAATATATAAAAAAAAGAAAAGGAAAAAAAAAAGAGAAAAAAAAAAGAATGACTGCGTGATTTGGTAATCTGTGGTAAGGTTGGAAAGACAAAGCAATAATAAAAAATATGGATTTTAATAACAATAAAAACACAAATTGAAACAAAGGAAAAATCTTGGCTTACTGGCAAAAATAATAAACAATATAAACATGAAAATAGATTACGTTAATGGGGAGGAGAATTGATATACAAAAGTAAGTAAAATATGAATGCTGGAATATATGCACTAACTATGAACCTCTATTTGACCACACAGAGTGAGTCACTTAGGAGTTCACAGCTTGCAAGCACACAATATTCTGGCTGGCAGAAACGCAAGGGACTCCAACAATAACTGGTGAGGTCTTCTGATTGGCGGGGAGCCGGAGTGGAGTGTTGGTTGGCGGCCAATGAGGAAGCTGGATGGCCGCAAGTCGCTCGTTAGGCCGTTGAAGGGTTCGGCGCGTTGACCAGGTGCAGCAGTGGGGGGAAAGGAGGGAGTTGCTGGTACGTGTGGCTATCATATGTACGTTTAGCCACTACAAAACGTATCTTGTATATTGATGAGGACAGGCGTGATTCGCAGAAATAGCAGGCTAAATCTCTGATAAGAGATTATCGTCACAACTCTCCCCCGAAGCCTGCCGTTTCGGGTGAATCACGTCCACTGGAGGTAGAGTGGGAGGTGGAGCTGCCTCTACCTCATGCACTCTGGAGAGGGCATCAGCGATGATGTTATCAGGCCCCTTGATGTAGCAGATCTTTAAGTTGAAGCCTTGAAGATATAAAGCCCATCGCAGCAGACGTTGGTTATTAAATTGGGCTTGATGTAAAAATCTCAGAGGGTTGTGGTCCGAATAGATGGTAGTGGACCTAGCACCGTGCAGATATGGTGCAAAGTGTTGTAAGCTCAGGACGATGGACAGGAGTTCCTTCTCTATAGTACTGTAGTTCTTCTGATGAGGCTTCAACTTGCAACTGTAGTAGCTGACAGGTAGAACCTCCTCGCCTCGCTGCTGCATTAAGACACTTCCGATGCCGGTACCACTGGCGTCGACATGGAGGATGAAAGGCTTCTTGATATCTGGTGAGGCGAGAATGGGATTAGAACAGAGGAGGAATTTGAGTTGTTCGAATGCAACGGTTTGCTCTCTGGTCCAATTATATCGTTGCTTGGGACTGGTTAAGGTGATTAATGGGGTTGCAACAATGCTAAAATTCTTCACAAACCTACGGTAATAGGAAGCAAGACCAAGGAAGCGCAGGAGCTGCTTCCTGGTAGTAGGCTGTGGATACTGTTGGATTGCTTGAATGTGAATGTTTAACGGAGCCAGGTTGCCACTCCCTATAACATGACCCAGGTACCGCACTTTACCTTTCGCGAAGGTGGACTTGCCCAAATTGATGGTGAGGCCGGCTTTCAGGAGCTTGTAGAACAATCGTTGTAGCTGGAGCAGGTGTTCGCTCCAGGTGTTGGATGCTACTACAATGTCGTCCAAATAGGCATAGGTGTTTTCCAAGCCCTGGATGACGCGGTTGACAGCTCTCTGAAAGGTGGCTGGGGCATTGCAGAGTCCAAAGGGAAGGCGATGGTACCTGTAGAGACCAAAGGGGGTTATAAAGGCGGACAGTACCTTAGCTCGCTCCGTTAAACTCACCTGGTAGTAGCCCTTTAGTAGGTCTACCTGAGACAGGTAGCGGGCATTACCAATGGCATCCAAAATGTCGTCTACCCTGGGTATTGGGTAGGCGTCCTTCACTGTGACCTGGTTCAACTTCCTATAATCCGTACACAGACGGATTTTGCCGTGAGGTTTGGGTACCAGGATGCATGGTGAGGCCCAGGGGGACTCACAGGGGGTAGCCAGTCCATGGTCCAAGAGATACTGTACCTCAGCCCGCATGACTTCCGTTTTGCTCGGGCTGATTCGGTAGAATGGTTGGCGAATCGGCTGGGTGTCAGGTAGCAGTTGGATGTCATGCCGAGTTACGGTACACTCTTGGGGGTCATCTCGAAACAACTCTTGATATTCTCTGACGAGTTTGATTAGTGGAGCACTATTATCGTCCTGAAAATGATGTTGAAGGTTAGTAAGGATTTCCGAGTTAGAGAGCGCTGTCTCAGTGTCAGTGCTCTCGGAAGGAGAAGCAGGGAAGGTCTCACTGTGGCTGTATGGACCTGTAAATGAGGTGAAATTGGTTAACACAGTGGGAGGAACCCCATGGTAGGGCTTGAGTAAATTAATGTGGCACAGCTGGGTCTTCCGCCGCCTATCGGGTGTCTCGAGAACGTAGTTGAAGTTGTTCCGGCACTCCTTAACACGGTAGGGTCCTGAGAACCTGTTCTGTAAAGGAGAACCTGGGATAGGGAAATAGGCAAGCACTAAGTCTCCTGGTGTAAACTTCCGTACCTTGCAGTGATGGTCGTAACGAGTCTTCATCCTCTCCTGGGCTTTCTGTAGGTTGTTGCTAGCAAAGGAATGGACCCTCTCTAGAATGTGTCGGAGATTTTGGAGATACTGGGGCACACTCTGATGCTCACTGAAGGTGTCATCACGTAGAGAATCCTTGAAAGCCTTGAGAGGTGTACGGCACTTACGTCCGTAGAGCATCTCATAAGGAGATACTCCTAGTGACTCGTTGGGAAGACTTCTGAAAATACACAAAATGAGATCAATTTGCCTATCCCAATCCTTTGAGGTCTCATTACAGAATTTTTTTAAGAGTGCCTTGATGGTTTGATGACTACGCTCGAGAGAACCCTGTGAAGCAGGATGATAGGGGCTGGACAGTACCTGTTGATGTTGAACTCCTCCAGAGTCCGTTTGAAGAGATCACTGGTGAAGTTGGTACCACAGTCGCTCTGAATCTCCCTCGGAAATCCATACTGGGTGAAGATTTTCAGTAGATTCTTCACCACTGTAGCAGCTGTAATATTTTTACTGGAACTGCTATCGGAAATCTGGTGGTAGGACACAGGATGGTTAAGATATATGAGTTGCCTGCACTGGTCCGAGGCAAAGGACCAACGCAGTCGATAATGAGCTTGTGGAACGGTTCCTCAGGCACCTGGATGGGTATCAGGGTGCTCTGGGAATGGAAACGTTCGGTTTCCCGGCTAACTGACACACGTGGCATAATTTGACATAAGTTTGACGTCGTTTACCATACCTGGCCAGTAGTAGTCTTGTCGAATTCCATGGTAAGTCTTGTTGAACCCATAGTGTGACAAAGCGCCGTGGGCCAGGTGTAGAATCGTGGGCCGCAGGCTGGTGGGAATCACTAGTTGTTCAACATTGCCCAATCGTCCTCGTCCTTCAGTTTACTGGGTCTATACCTGCGATAGAGTATTTCGTTCTCCATAAAGAACCCAGGAACACTGTCGGATTGGGTTTCAGCCTGAAAGAATAATGGTGTCAATGTAAGATCATCTCTCTGTAACTTACGGAACTCCACCGTGGTCAGGTAGGGGGTAGTTTCGAAGGGTCCTGAGGGACAGCGGTAGCAGTAGAGTCGGGGCTGTGGACGTGCAGCTTGAGCACGGGTGGTCACCATAACAGGAGGAGAACCTTCATCACTCTCTTGAAACTTTACGGGAAATGTTC
>WNGS01069630.1:98343-118056 GCA_020271785.1 Procambarus virginalis | reverse complement strand
GTTGGGGGAAGGGTTGGTATAGAAATGGGGGTTGGGGTTGGCATAGGAAATGAGGATGGGGTTGGTATAGGAATTGAGGATGGGGTTTGGGTTTTTGGAGTGATTGGTGAGGTGTATCTAGGTGTTGTGGTATTGGTGTTACACGAGGTAGTTCCAGCTGTTGGTGTGGTTGTTCATGTTCCCGTTGGACAGGTTGCTGGTCATGTTCCCTACTGAACGAAGTGGGCCGTCCTTCCGTACTAATTGATGCTCCCTGTATCCCCTGTTGACATGGCGTCGATGTTGTACGTGGGGGAACCCAAGACGGCTCCCCCTTGCTCTTGGGGCGAATCCTCGCTAGATTCCCCACTCATGTCAATGACCTTATGTGTACCGGAATGGGAAGATAACCTCGACTGCTCAGCCCAATTCTGAACCCGTGATCCACTGACTCCACCTGTGACATCAGCTAAGCTACCTGAGCGGTCCCCAAGGTCCCCTGTGGTACCCCCCCCCCCACCGTGTTACACCAAGTTGCAAGAAATAACTAATAAACACATGCAAACAACAAAGCCTAAACAAACCTGAAGATGCAGTTTCACCTAAACTGGTGACCCTTAACTGAGCTGTCGAGGGTTATGTTTGTTTTGTCATCAAAAACTTCTCTGTACAAATATATAAATTACCCTAATCGAGACACCCGAGTCAGACGTCTCCAACAGTTACACAGATGTACCAGGTGTCTCAAACCACATATTACTAGCAGCTGTGAAACCCCACTGAACACCTGCAATAGGTGTAGAAGGGGCAAACATCATGCTGCACTGTGCAAATTTGTCAAATCAAACTATTTCAACCCTTGAATAGAAAGTAGAGAATCTACACAAGTACAGTGCTGCAAGGTGCGAAAAGTTTACATGTAACATCACCAGCGTCTCAATTGGATGCAATTTGGCCCACTGCTCAACTCCAAGAAAAGAATAAAGGCGACAAGACTGCCATTCGAGGCCAGTTCGATCAATGGTCCCAAAAAACTTTCATTTCTCAGAAAGCAACAGAGGCACTTAAATTAAAACCAATCACACAGGTAAAGTTAAGCCTGTCCAGGTTCATGATAAATAGAGGACTCCAAGAATACTCAGTAGTACAACCGCTCGTATGCCTTGGTAGTTGTGTCAGATCTATCAAGGCCATAGTTGTAGATCAAATTCCATTTGACCTAAATATTAAGGGTCTAGGGTACACAGCCAATTTCCTACAGAAAAATGGAATTAAATTGGCTGACAATCAGTTAATGTCTGACCGCCTCAACATGTGAATTTACTAGTAGGAGCAGATTACTGCTGCCAGTTTATTACTGGTAATGTTAAAAAACAGGGCATGAATTTGCTCCAATCTGCAGGTGGCTACTTACTTATGGGTAAACTTTTAACCCTGAACAAGCCTATGCCTGCTAACAACAATGTTGATAGAAATCAATCAGCAGTAAATTAATTCTCCAGCAATAAGCCTAAAGGAGAAACCCAGCTCAGTAATAAAACCAGATTGAGCCTGGTACAATTAATATTTGCAGAGATGTTTCTATGAATCTCAGTGGACAATCAGTGGCCCGCAGCCTTAACAGGTGCAAGTCAAAGCGACCAAGCCTCTGAACCCCACTGTAGACCCAAAATTATTTTCGACAGTAATAATTGACCACACTCAGTCTCCCTATGTAATTAATAAAATTAGGCTAGAGATTCTAGCATCCGATGAATTTGGCATTACCAGGAAGTCATCAAGAAACTTCCACACCTACATATTCACCAGGACCAAGGTCCAAAATAATCCTACGCTTAAGGTCTGCCAAGAAAACCTTATGTTAGTCTTAACCAGACAACTACATTTATTTAAAGTTTTCTGCATTAGGATCTAGTGATTTATTTGCTTTAATTTTTGTTTGAGTTGTTTTCTTTTTGCTTCTGGCTTTAAGCAATCTTAGAAACGTTTTTGTAGAAGCGCAGCACAAGCAAGATTGCAAATTTGCAAATTTGTAAGTGAACATATAACAGACAACTATTAAAATGTGAAATGTATA
This sequence comes from Procambarus virginalis, assembly GCA_020271785.1. Taxonomy (NCBI): domain Eukaryota; kingdom Metazoa; phylum Arthropoda; class Malacostraca; order Decapoda; family Cambaridae; genus Procambarus; species Procambarus virginalis. The sequence continues at coordinate 116,000 of WNGS01069630.1, read as the reverse complement.
GGTTGAGATAATCCGTTACAAATTATCTTCTAAGCAAGTTTAGTCATAGTAACAATATTATTTTTTTCCAGAAACCGTAGGTTTCCCATTATTTAATGAATTAACATTAAACTTTAAGCATTGTAACCTAACATAATTAACGAGCAGACTCAACTGCTCACCTGTGAATTAACGTGATATTCGAGTGCATTTTTGTTCCCCATGATATTTGAATGCCATATTGCTCCCCACGCTAATTCGAGCATATTTTTTGTTATGACCCTTGACCTCTGGGTATAGTTCCTCGGTTTTGTAGTTGTAAAAAAATATATAATGGTGTTAGTGGACGCAAAGAGTTTCAGAGCAAGATTTGCATTTAAGAACAGGGTTTTGTAAATGTAGTTGACACAAGAGAATTTATGGAGTGAGATTATGTTTAGCATGTTTAGGGAGTTAAACAAGGGGGCTGAGTGTTGTTTGAAAGCAGAATTTGATATTATTCTGATAGCAGATTTTTGATGGGTGATGATGGGCTTGAGGTGGTTTGCAGTGGTTGAACCCCATGCACAGATACCATAGTTGAGATAGGGATAGATTAGTGCATAATATAGAGAGATGAGAGCAGAGTTAGGTACATAATATTTGATTTTGGAGAGTATACCAACTGTTTTAGAGACTTTCTTAGTTATGTGTTGTATGTGGGTACTGAAGTTGAGTCTCTTGTCAAGGAATAGGCCAAGAAGCTTTCCATCATTTTTATTGCTAATGTTTACATTGTCTTTCTGAAGCTGAATTGCATTTGTAGATTTGCTTCCAAATAAGATGTAGTAGGTCTTTTCTATGTTAAGTGTTAGTTTGTTCGTTGACATCCATAAGTGGACTTGTAAGGACCATAAGTGGGTTCACATTGAACAACTTAGCACTATAATTGTGCAGACCCTCTTTTAGGGTGATTTATACCAGCTCAAGTTGTTGTGTATCTATTGTTTTTTATCTATTTTATATTTGTTTACCTCTGATCATTGCACCTTTGAGTGTTAATTAGTGTGAACACAAACTGAGGGTGATTTTGAGGAGCTAACCAGAAGTATATCCAACAGGGACTCTAATTTACTGACTAGGATTCGCCGCTCTGCCACCGGAGGGCGCTGACATTGGGTTTGACCTGCCTGTGCTTGCCTGTTGCTGCTGAGTTGTGGTTCAGTGTTTGGAGGTGTGATGTGGCCGGGGCCCTGGCAGGTGGTAAGGCAGCGGCTGTGTTGACAATATCCGGCTTGACTTTTCTGCCCCCTTGTGGAGATTGCCCTACTGGACGTAATAGGTGTGGATATCCCTGATCTCCTCGGCTTGGAGAAACTTTCGCATACCCGTGTGGCAGTGACGTTCACCAGAGTTGCGTGGTGACCACCGGCCGGGTCGGACGCTCCTGAGGCCTCTCCGCACTGGCTAGTGTTTACGTTGGGTGATTGCTGGTTTGCCCTGCTGGTGGTGGTTTGCCACTGACAGGGTGACGTGTGACTTAGCCATGGGGTCTTCTCGCCCCCCAGTGAAGAGGACGTTGTCGGCTGGTCTGGCATTTACGGTGCCGGTGGGCCATCCATTGGTTGGTGTCGCCCTGGTGGACGTGCTTCATGTGCAGCTGTCGGACCTGGTGGGCATCCAGCTGCTTCAGGGCAACCGTGCTGTGGTCAAGTTCCGCCTCCAGGCTGCCTTTCAGGCGTTTCTCGAGCGGTGTGAGGGGCGTGTTTACCCTCTCCCTGATACTGCTGGCTCCGTTAAGGTAGTGAATCTTAGTGTCACCTTGACGTCTGTGGCGGTGCATGGTGCCCCCTTCGAATTTCAGGACGACTTTTTGACCTCCTGTTTCGAACGGTTTGGGACAGTGTTAAGTGTTCGTTGGAACAAGGTCGTTGCCGGGCACTGTGTTGGTATGCTTGACGGCTCCCGCACCCTGACAATGTCGCTGAAGTGTAGTGTACCGTCGTCGATGTCCGTGTTGGGGTACACGCTCCGCTGCCAGTATCGGGGTCAACCGCGCACCTGTTATCGGTGTGGTCACGAGGGTCATCTGGCTGCAGCGTGCGACGTGGGAGCAACTGGTCGGGTGCATGTTTTTCGTGCGGAGGATTTTCCGCCCCTGGACGGTTCTGAGGATGGAGTGGGTGCTGTGCCTGAGGCGCCTGCTTGCCTGTCTGCTGCTCCCCCTGTTGAGGCGAGTTCTACGGCCTGTGCGGCCCATCTGGTGCCTGCTGTGGCCCCTGGGGCTGTTGAGCCGGTGTGTGTGGGTGTCAGGCCGTCGCCTGAGCTGCGTGTTGTGCAGGATGTCCCGGTGGAGGTCCATGTCCCGCCCCCACCTGTGGATGTGATACCGGCTCCCGGGGACGCGGGTTCTGCTGTGTTGGAGGGGGTGCTTCAGCAAGGTGAGGTGCCTGCCGTGTCTGTGTGTGTTGACGACTGTAGTTCTGCTCTTTCCATCCCTGTGCAGAAGCGTGCGCGTCGGTGTTCTGAGGCTGTGTCCCAGGATGATGTGGACAGTGTGGGTGATGTGGCCTCTGTGGACTCTTCGGACGGTGCTGGTGTGGCCTGTGTGGATGTGAAGATGGTGGCCGTGCCTGCGGAGCGGCCTGCTGGGAGTGGTGTGGTGCGGCCTGTCTCGAAGCGTTCGCGGCGGGCTCGGAGTGTGTCTCCCCTTCGTGGTGTGCCTTGGGAGGAGGTGGGGGAGTATGGTGATCTGGCGCCCCCCACCGAGGATGTTGGTGCTGTGAGGGCCTCCGAAGTTGCTACCTGTGCCTCTCCTCCTGCGTCTCCTGCTGTTGGATCTCCGCAGTGGGGGGTTTGTCCCTGATGATCGTGACCTCGTCGTGATGGTGCGGAAAGATGTGCGCCAGGGGGCCTCGGGTCCTGTGTCCGGTGGTGGGGTCGGTGACGCACCTGCATCCCCTGCTGTATCCCCTCCTTCCTTGCTCCGGTCTGGGGATTGTCTGGTCCCGTCTGCTGGGGTCGTGCCCTGTGAGGGTCCGGAGTTGGGCCCTTATCGAGATGCCCGGGTGCTTCCGATCCCGTGGTGCTCGTCCACTCTCTGGGTGTCGCGGGTGAAGGAGTTTGTGTATCGGGTGCCAGATAGGATGTCTCAGCCGAGGGCGTGATGGCCGGCTGCCCGATGACGAGTGGGTGTTTTGGGAAGCGTACTGCTTGCGCTTTCCGATATACAAGTTTCCGGAGAAGTATTAGTTCCCGTCTTGCGCACACTGCTACGCCGTGCGTGGGTCAGCTGCCACCGTGACCACGACGCCCCGGCCCCCGGTGCGGGGTGTCTCCCTCTGACATTCGACTCTGTTTTCGCCGTCTCTCCTCTCTCTACGGCCCATCACGTCTACCGCTTTTGACTTTCTTCTCATCCTAACCGTCAACGCATCTCCTTACGGCTGTCCTGGTGCAGTCATCGGGAGGGTTACCCCTTCATGCAAACTGCGCCTATTCTCAAGAAGAAGAAGAAGACGCTCACCTCGTCACTTATCTACCAGCAGTTTGTGCGCCGCTGGGATGCGCAGTCGCAGTTATCTGGGGTGCAGCGGGTGGTTGCGCCTGGTGTTGAAGGTGCGGCTCCTGCGGATGGTGCTGGTGTTCCCCCTAGGGGACGCTTGGGATTCGGGGTGTCCTGAGGTTCCTGCCTTGCTCGCCTCCCTTGTGTTGGGGTGGAGGGCATGTTTGGTGTGTGGGTTGTGTGTGTTGGTATTCCCTGTGTTTGTTACATGTGTTGTGTGTGTGTGTGTGCTTCCTTATTTTGTTTTGTGCACATTTTATTCCTTGTACCTTTTATGCTATTTATATTATGTGTGTTTATTGCTACATTGTATATGTTCCTGCCTTTTGTGTACTGTTGTGCTCCTCTTTGTGGGGGTTTGGGGAGCCTGGGATAGTATTATGTTTAACACCCCTTTGTGTGATGGAGTTGTTGACTTTATGTTCCTATTAGTTGTTATTACTTATGCCTTTTCTATGTTGTATTTGTTTGTTTTCTGTGCCATGTGTTATGTCATGTGCTGTTTCTAGTTTTGTGTAGCTTGCATTTTGTACTCTTTCCTGTGCCTCCTTGTATTTACATTATGTATGTTACATAGATTATGTAATATGTTTCATATATTGGCATGGTTTTTGAATCATTATATTGTTCTTTCCTTGTTGCCTGTCTTGTACTTTGGTTTTTTTTATATCAATAAAAAAATTATTACTGACTGATTACCACTCAAATCATTTGTGTATTATATATATAATATTTTTATGTGCTAACCTCCAAGGAGGAAGGATTTTAGCCTAGGGACTGCAAATGTTATCCTAAGCTATTACCATCAGTGTTTGCTCACAATTTATGAGCCAATATCCCAGTTATTTCTACTTCGAATTTATGAGGCCAACAAAACAGAATTCAGCAGCCAGTACAACAGACAAAATGTTTAATAACGGTATGTTGTACCTCAGAACATACTTACATTACCAAGAACATGTGACTAAACAACTGAACAAGTGTAACCAATTAATCCAGTAAAATGTAACACCCAAAGTACTTGAAACCCACATAGAGGTGGCCGATGAAAAACAAATAAGGGCTGCAGAGGCAGCGAATAATTATCTTCAAGCCCCAACCAACAAAATATGCACTCAGACCAAATAAACACTTTCCTCGCCCAAACGGCACTATTAGAGGAGGAGTTCCAAGAATGTCTGGGTAAAATTATACAAAGCCAAGAGCAAATAATATAAATCCATTATTCTGGTCATCCTCACCAACTATGTCATCCTTGCCATCTAACAACCAGAAATTGAACAATTCTCAGGTAATTTATCCACATTCGCTGTGGATTCTGAAAATCCAATACCTGAGGCTAATGAGTTACTGTGCCTCCAAACTGAAATTAAGGGTGAAGCTGAACCAGAAATAGATTTAAATAAAAATAGTTCTCAGCCCATAATTCCCAGTCCAGCTCCCTAAGGATAATGCTGATAACTAGAAAGCTGTCATACGTCTAATCTACAATTGCTGGACTTACCTGAACCTGATCAGAGTGCTGACTCATTACAATCCTTCAGCATTGAGTTTGAGTCATTACTAAGAACATTCAGTCTTAAAGTTGACATAATCACTGCTGAGTGGAAGACCAAAGTAGTCAGTCATTCAACGAAAAGTGTCCAGTGATATACTAAATAAATTATGCCCACAATACAATAACACTATCCTGACACTACAGGACATTTCTGAAGGTCTACGTTCTGTCATAGACAAACGACAAACAAATGAAGTGAGTAAAGCCTCTGCTAGCCTTCAGAAATAGTAAATAATAGTGTTGACCAGACCACACACTGATGTGTCGTCTGGTCAACATACTTTAGCCACGTTATTGTGACTCATCGCCTGCAAGTAAAGAATAGTAGATTAAAAGGATAAAACAAATACCCCAAATAAACATCAACCAATTACTTCCACTCCAATGTGGAGAAAATCTGGCAGTGAGGGCAATTATGCAGCGGAATCCTCCAGTCATTCGGTTACTAGTTCGCCTAAACTGGTAACTCTTAATCGTGAAGTAGGCTGGGGGACATGTTTGTTCTTCAAACAGAAACATTCAACATACCATTGCACCAATTATCCTGATAGAGACACTTGTATTAGGCGACTCCAGGAATTAAGGAAATTTCCAAGGTGTCTCAAATCACACAACATCGATCATTGTGAAACCCAACTATTCACCTGCAACAGGTGTAGAAGAACTAAGCACCATGCAGCACTGTGCAAACATATGAAATTAACGTATTCCAAACCCAAGGTAGAAGATTAAATACCCACAACAATTGTTGGAAATCTTCAACTCCCAAATATTAAACCCTAGTGCAATATTATAAATTTATTGTACTAAGAAATCTTATTTACTGATACTACTAACCAGTAGTGTAATAATATTAATTCTTATTATTCTGCGGCATAGTAACGCCAAATATTTCCTAGAATTCATGTCTACTGTTGCGTCAGCCAACCAACTTCCGAGAATAAATCACATTTATTTATAAATCGAATTAAATCCAGCCTAACCCTCTAGAATTTGTTATGGCATGTAGATTGGCATTTGATTTAACAAATTATATAGCTGTTTATTGGAAAAATGTATTACACAGCTGAAATCAGCTGATCAAGTAAACAAAGTATTGAACTGAAATTCAGCCACAAATATTAATATTTATCTAAAGACATTTGGGTTAAATGGTCAACACAGCAAGAAGTAATCAACTTTTACCTAAAATACGTTTTAGTGACGTTAAATGACGTCGCTAAGTTTTCCGTCGATAAGGAAATTAAATTGAAATATTTAAATTTAATTTTCAAGTTTCCAACATCCGGCGCTAGGTAGCATGCGGGCAAACTCACTGGAAACTTGGTTGAGAGATGCTATATTTGGAGGAGTGTCCTGGAGCTTGACTTATTATCGTCTCACAGTTAGAGCATCCGTGCATTAACGGACCCCAAGTAGACTGATGGCTTCATTTTATTCCAGACACCACGTCCGGCAAGGCTAAGTTACCCCTTTTTAGATAGTTGTGGCCTCAATATATATATTATATTGGGTTCCTTGTAGTCAGGACGAACGACCGTCAAAATAACCTCATGAGTGTGATTATTATATTCTACCAGCACTAAATTTATGAGAATGTGTGAGAATATACACTCATAGATGGAATTTATTTGATATTGGTATTTCAGCATGGAGTTAAATACAAAGGAAGCCTACTTCGCCCTGTGGATCAAGGATTATACGAGTTGTAGAGCTATCAGATGTCCTTCATTCATCTTTGGCAGCTAAGCTTCCAAACATTTGAATTTAGTAGTTAGCTTACTACTAACTGTAACTTTGGACCGGACTCGCGTCCATTATTTTTCTCCTGAGTCCTAACTTTGGACCGGACGTGCGTCCACTACAAAAAATATTTGTATAAAATTAATTTTTTATCCAATCGACCTCGGGATAGTATCGAAATAAGCGCCTATGGAATGCGCACAATTTGATACCAAAATGAAAGATGTAACATGAAACTTGATGTCCGAACACTTTTATGAAAATAAATAGGCTTTTGGTCAAAATTTTTGAAATATTTGTTAAAATTCTATTTATTATGCTATTATGTTGGGACTAGTTTTAAAATGCGCGCCTTTACGTCGCGAACAATTTGATACCAAAATGAAAGATGTAACACAATAATTTATGTCAGAACACTGGAAAGATATAAATAATTTTGTGATGATGAGCTTCCAGAATTAAAATATTTGTTAAAATCCCAGTTATTGTTCTATTATTATGGTACTAGTTTTAAAGTACGCGTTTTTTTATTGCGAACAATTTGATACCAAAATTAAAGACGTAACACGAAAATTGATGTTATCAAACTGAACGAGTATACACATTAGGTTGCAGTGTCTAAATTGGTGCTCGTTTACGGGTAACTTTAGGCTTTTCTACGAGGAGGCACTCCAAACGTGTGTACATTATATTCATACACGTCTGTAGGGAATTTAATTGCGAACATAATGATACCAAAACGAGCAACGTAGCACGAGAATTAAGGTGAGAAAAATGGAACGAGTATGCACATTTTACTGTTTTTGTGCGCTCACAGGTAACTTTTGCCGACTTTAGGCTTTGCTGTTGGGAGTCACGCCAGGCCTTTGGACATTATATTTATACACACCTGTAGGGAATTTAATTGCGAACACAATGATACCAAAACGAGCGACGTAGTACGAGAATTAAGGTGAGAAAGCTGAAACGAGTATACACATTTATGTGTCACCGCGCGCTTGCCCTCACGTCGGATGCATGACCCCTAAGTTGACCGCGCGCCTGTCCGGTGACCGATAGTGGTAATGTCATACTGATATCATTAGTAGATTAATATTCTAGAATTTACCCCCCCCCAAAAAAAAAGATGTGTAGGGGAATCAATCCACTTTAAATACAAGTTTATACAGTCTGCTTCCCTAACATTATTCTGAATTAATTATTTACTCAAATATTACATGATATTAAATAGTACAGCAAAATCCCCTCACAACAATACAGTACTGCAAGGTGTGAAAGAAAATCGGTGTCCTATCGGCAAAGTAAAAAAGTAATGTGATTTTACCTACGGTACAACTTATCATCGAAAATAAGAAGACCAGCATACATATCCGAGGGTTGCTTGACCAAGGGTCACAGAGAACATTTGTCACTAAAAAGGTGGCAGATGATCAACAATTAAAGACTGTAACTCAGGTGACATTGAATATTTCGGGGTTCCTAGCTGATACAGGACCTCAAGTCTACCAGGTGGTGCAACCATCAGTATGATTAGGCAGCAACGTCTGTCAAGTACAAGCCATCGTGATGGACACAATTCCAGTAGACCTACATGTAGAAGATCTGGGAGCTACTGTCAAATTCCTGAAAAATAGAGGAATAAAATTGGCAGGTAAAATAAAGTCTGATCATCTCACCGACATCGGAATCATTGTAGGTGCAGACTACTAACACCAATTCAGCAGTAGCCCAACTAAATATCAGGGGTAAATTCTGCAGGAGGCAAATACTCACAGGCCCAGTAATAAGCCTCAAAAGACCTATGCCTGCAGACAAACAATACAAATAGAAATCTAAATTGGTCAGATGATTATAGAACTCCAGTAGATATATACTATGGAGAATTCAGCTGACTATAACAACAGAGGTTGATCTTGATGTCATCATTTAAAGCTGAATATGTGTTCATGAGGCCTCAGTGGCAAATCAGTGAACAGTAGCCTAAACAGCTACAAGTCACTGCTACCAATGCCACTGAACCCACTGCAGTCTCAGAACCATACATGACTTTAATGATTGAGTACATTCAATCATCTAAATTAACTAACCAAATTAAACCCCCAATTTGTCAGCCAAATAAACTCCAGCAAATAAGCACAAGGGAGCATGACTGACTATATAAATCCGATAACTGATTTTGATACATTTATTATTTTATCAAGATGTATTACATGGGCCTCAGTGGCTAATCAGTGACCAGTAACCTGAACAAGCTTCAAGTCATTGTGACTAATGTCACTGTTCCCACTGCAGTCCCTGAAGCATACTTGACTGTAATAATTTATCACATTCAGTCCTCTGGGTTAAATAAAATATAATCAGGCAAGAAATTTAGCCTCACAAGAGATAGCAGGGAAATGAAATTGTCAAAAGACTTCCAACATCTGTAACTTTGGTAGGGGACATCCATCCTGTATGAACTGACAAACAAATGTACAATATACTAACTACTAACATCAATTAATCTAATAGTTCTTAGGAGGAGTATCAGTGTTCATCAGTTCGAATTATTGGACTTCGACCCATGTTCCGCCACCCCTACCGGAATTATGTCAGAAAAACCGACATCATTTACTAACATATAATACAATAGGCAGACAATATTGGAACTGTTTTGTTCTAACAAATCATTCATATCATACAAGAGTCCAGTGGAAATTTCCTCAGAAGGAAACGGGGATATCATTACCATTTGTTATCATTAAATTCACCATTTAATATTGGGAATTACATCAGTCTCTGCACTGTAAACATCATAAAAACATTTCCTTTAAACCAACGTAATTATCAGTACTAAACTTGATTAAATGTGTGCCCTCATTCCACTTCTGGATAAAACCCATCTGGTGAACAGATGATGCAACAGTGGGGGGGGGGGGGGTGGCAGACGCCATATTAATTTTTAACGTAACACCAAGTCTCGCTGGAGCAGAACATGCTCCAAAATTATTACAAAATTATTACTTCGACGCAGTGTTACGGGAATAATAACGTCCCGTCATAAACACGATCTTAGTCTACAATCAGAGAAGTGTTTTTATCTGATTTCAGTTCTAGTTAGCTATTGTTGGCCAGTAATAAATGATTTAGGAATACCATTTAGAATGCTAGCGAGCCATCCAAAACTGGCTAAATATTACTTAAATCTTATCAATAAATTGTAATATTTCCCCTGATATCACCAGATCTCGTCTCATATATAGGTTATGAATATTATTGCGAGTGCCCTTTGACAGGTGAAATTGAAAGGGAAGAAGAATTAGTAACAATTACCTGGTATAACAAATAACGTGGTGATGCCAGCCTTACCCACGAGGAGTATCGCCTGGTGTGTTCATCCGTGTTCATATCTGCTGTTCAGGCCAAAACAATTATACAAATAAGCTGTATTTTAATTTAGTTTACTAATATGTAGTCTTAACATTGTAGTGAATATCTACTAATTGATAATTTAGATTGATAGACTATATATATAAACAATAAACTCCCCCTCAAATGTGTTGGAAGTGATTTGTGGGAATAAACTCATACAGTCCACTTTAAACATCACACAGTCCGCTATCGAAATAAGTAAATTACCGTAAGAAATAAATTACAATAAAAATTATTATAAATTAATAAATTGTCAATAAATTAAATATATCCCTCTAGTCAGTTTTCCCCCACATCCACCGTGACCTCGCAGTGCAGAGTTCCACCCAAAGACCAAAGCATCTTCTTTTACTATATACGTAATAAATGTTTTTTTTCTTGTGTCCTATATTATTAAGATGTGAGCATTAATTTGGAAGGAATCTAGTAAATCATCACTTTTTATCAGACAATCTGAAGAGAAAACTGGTGATCAAATCGATATGAAATGTGAAAGTGGAACATTAGTAAGTCCAGGACACTGTGTTGCCTAGATAATAGTCTCTTGGTCACCTAAACGTTTCTCATAATTTTCATGTAAATTATCTGTCCATGTGCGTGTGTACCATCTTAGAAGTCTTCACCTTGTTGTGTTAACAGAATCAAGAAATAGATTTGTAGCCTATGGTATTCCTAGGGCCTTCTATTCGTCTCACCTATATTTAGTACTGTAGCGAGTAATCCTTATATTCGCTCCATTATCTCATTATCTTAATAGCATAACTAATTAACACTAATTACAGAAGCTACAATCCTTTCCCCAATTACAGGTAATACTCTTCTCACCTTGTTGGAGGGAGCTGAGGTGTAATCACCATATATGCAAGCGATTTGATGAATATCAATCAGTACAATCTCCAGTCAAGAATGTAGTACTCGGCCTAGGTAGTTCTAGTCGACCCAAGACGCTACAGCTTCGACACAGAGCAGACAGCAGACTACGACCACATCCAGCTACAACGCTCTCGCTCCCCGAGTTCAGACACTCGCAATTCCCAATCGAGCCACCACGCTCTCCCGCATAGAGCTCCACGACACCGGCCTCACTCAGCTCTCTGCTCTGCTCCCGGCTTCGTCTCAACGTCTACGACACTGCTGTATCTAGTACTACTAAATAAATATGAAACTCACTAATCACTGTGTATCTAATCTACCCAACAACGTAACATAAACGTACGTTACATTGGTGACCCCTGAGATTTTCGACGATACCCAGCCACGATGGACTACAATATGGACTCTCACTGGACCTCTACTGCTGTTGCTTGCTGTGGACCGCATCCACCTGTCATGGAACGCTGCCAACACCCTCGCCACAGCTATGATTTTCATCGCGATCATCTCTGCATTTTCATCTACTACAGCTTGCTGCTCCACGATCGTTTCTCACTCATCTGGCAGCCTCATCAGTAACTACATAATGTGGGATCTACAGCCTGTCCTGCCGACTCTCCGTCGCTGCCAGGGCACTGCTTGTCCTACAGGGACGCCCACGAAAGCTGCTCTTTCGTCAGATTCATCTACACGTTCACTGCATTCTGATACTCTGCCGACTCAAGCACCTTGCGCAGTACAGGACTTACAGCTTGCGTTTCCAACTCTTCGTCGCCTCCAGGACAATTCAGCTCTAGCAGTGATTCCCTTGTTGTCCTAACTACGTGCCTACATTACCTCCTAATGTCCTGGTGACCGAGCCCATCCGCCCCGGATCTAAGTGCTCCACCAGCGACCCAAGGGCGCAACAATCATGCGCATTTTTCTCTCCTTGCTACACCGGGCTTGTCCACAAACTGCCTGCATATTGTGGTACCAGACTACATGTTCCACAGCGACCCAGGGAACAGTAGCCTCGTATTTTTTGTTATATTGTTTTCTTTCATTTCCTGGCAGGGGGAGTCCTGTAGCGAGTAATCCTTATACTCGCTCCATTATCTCATTATCTTAATAGCATAACTAATTAACACTAATTACAGAAGCTACAATCCTTTCCCCAATTACAGGTAATACTCTTCTCACCTTGTTGGAGGGAGCTGAGGTGTAATCACCATATATGCAATCGATTTGGTGAATATCAATCAGTACAATCTCCAGTCAAGAATGTAGTAAACGGCTTGGGCAGTTCTAGTCGACCCAAGACGCTACAGTTTCGACACAGAGCAGACAGCAGACTACGATCACATCCAGCTACAACGCTCTCGCTACCCGAGTTCAGACACTCGCAATTCCCAATCGAGCCGCCACGCTTTCCCGCATAGAGCTCCACGACTCCGGCCTCACTCAGCTCTCTGCTCTGCTGCAGGCTTCGTCTCAACGTCTACGACACTGCTGTATCCAGTACTACTAAATAAATATGAAACTCACTAAACACTGTGTATCTAATCTACCCAACAACGTAACATAAACGTACATTACAGTACTTTGCTTTTGTCAGTGTGAAGGCGTCAGTAAGCACATGGTTCTCGAAACTGACGGATGTACAGCTGCTCACTATATAAGACACCATACTTGTGTCCACCATAGGTAGCGAAGGACAAGCCTGAACAAGTCCTACAGATCTTCTACAAACATAGGAAGTGCCCTTTACCCGTTTGTAATTTAAGCTAAGTGATCACAAGTTCTATTGTACAAGCAGTTAGGCTGTGAGCCACCTGAACAAAACGGGTGAGCATTCATTGTCAAATTAATCCTCTCTTTCTGCTCATATGATCTGGGTTTTGTTATGAGTAATACTGTATATTTTTTTACAGGTACCCTCGAGGAAGTGGAGATAGCAGCCACGAATTCTTTCCTACCCGGATGTGTCAGGACGTCACAACATTTTGTTGGAATTGAGTACTACAGATGTTGGGTATAGCATGTTTGGGGCAAATGCTCTTGTTTTTATGATCTTGTAAATAGAAAGTTATGTACCTTATAATTGTTTTGTTGTTATTGTTGGTTGTTGACAATAAAACCATGTGGACGAAGATTCTTTCTCTTCCACCTTCAAACGTAACAGTGGCGAAACTTTCAGTACCGTGAGATTAAGGAGGACGCCAACAAGAAAGCGGTACTCTTAGTTTTACTGGGTTCTGAAGTATATAGTGTTCTCGGTAACTTGTGTGCACCAGAGCTACCCCATAGATATTGGGGTAGGTCTATGGACTTATATAGACCTGATTACCCCTGCTTAAACGTCATTATGTAGTGGAACCTTCATATTACAGGAGTTTGATGGATTTTCAGAAAAGATTGAAAAAGCAGCAGGAATCCGTACAGGATTTATATGCGGACTTGAAGGCGTTGGCTAACTACTTTAACTGTGGAGCACAGTTGGACGGCCGGGTGCGGGACCAGTTGTTCATGGCAGTAGAAAATGAGGAAGAGCATGATGCTAGATTAGAACAAGTTTTGAATCTCCAGCAAAAGCACAATGTGAAGATTAATAAAGGTAAAACAACATTGAAGACCAAGGCCATTGAATACCTGGGGTTCCATATTTCAGGTAAGGGCTTTACCCCTTCTCACAAAAATGTAGCTGCTATAGTAGATGCCCCAACTCCAACATTAGTTGGGAAAGTACAGTCTTCTGTTGGGATGGTTACATATTTGTGTAAGTTCGTGAAGAACTTTTCAACAAAATTAGCACCCTTGTATGAATTGTTGGAAAAAGGGGCTAAATTTAAGTGGGCAGCAAAAGAGGAGAATGCCTTCAAGAATATTATGCAGGAATTGACAAATTATCCAGTGCTCAGTAATTTTACTGGTAGACTCCCTTTAAAACTGGAGGTAGATGCTTCCCCCAGTAGGAGTCAGTTGTGTATTATTACAGGAAGTAGATGGTCAGGATAAAGTATTATATATTGCTAGCAAGAAATTATCTCCTGCAGAACAGAATTATTCTCAGTTAGATAAAAAAAAGCCTTAGCTTTTGTATATGCTGTATGTTACGACCCTGGGTGCCTCAGTTGGAAACCAGAGGTAAAATTTGAGCTAAATAAAATATTTTATAGAAGGGGATGCATGACGAGACGTCTTTGTCCCTATCTTCCCTGCCAGTCGTAAGACAATTCTTGTTTCTCACAGAGCATGTAAAGACTGAGCTTGGGGTTGATTATTAAATAATAAAATAGGCACCAACTATGTTTACTAAATTTTCTAATCATTTGTAAAGTAAACCTGAGTAAACTTGTTATAGGGCGCCGGTACGATTAGTTGAGCAGTCTGCCGGCAGCTAGCCAACTGAGGGAGGAGACTGGAGACGAGCGGTCTTCTCTGTTAGGCGTTCGAGGTGTCAACAGCTGGACTCTGTGGCTCGGCGTTTCTCTCTCTTCCCTTCTACCCGTCCTCTTACTTATTTCCTTTACCTTAAGTTAAGTTGTATTTATTGTACTTGTAAGTGTGCCTACTCTGGAAGTTGTAGATTGGTGTAGACCTACATAAGAACATAAGAACAAAGGCAACTGCAGAAGGCCTATTGGCCCATACGAGGCAGCTCCTACTTATAACCACCCAATCCCACTCATATACATGTCCAACCCATGCTTGAAACAATCGAGGGACCCCACCTCCACAATGTAACATAAGAACATAAGAACATAAGAACAAAGGTAACTGCAGAAGGCCTATTGGCCCATACGAGGCAGCTCCTATTTATAACCACCCAATCCCACTCATATACATGTCCAACCCACGCTTGAAACAATCGAGGGACCCCACCTCCACAATGTTACGCGGCAATTGGTTCCACAAATCAACAACCCTGTTACTGAACCAGTATTTACCCAAGTCTTTCCTAAATCTAAACTTATCCAATTTATACCCATTGTTTCGCGTTCTGTCCTGTGTTGATACTTTCAATACCCTATTAATATCCCCTTTGTTATGTCCATTCATCCACTTGTAAACCTCTATCATGTCACCCCTAACTCTTCGCCTTTCCAGTGAATGCAAATTAAGCTTTGTTAATCTTTCTTCATATGAAAGATTTCTAATTTGGGGAATTAACTTAGTCATCCTACGCTGGACACGTTCAAGTGAATTTATATCCATTCTATAATATGGCGACCAAAACTGAACTGCATAATCTAAATGGGGCCTAACGAGAGCAAGATATAGCTTGAGAACCACACCAGGTGTCTTGTTACTTACGCTGCGATTAATAAATCCGAGTGTCCTATTTGCCTTATTACGAACATTTATGCATTGATCCTTTTGTTTTAAATTCTTACTAATTATAACTCCCAGATCCCTTTCACAATCTCAACACCATCTAGCGCGTATCTTGTAACTCTATCATCATTACCTAGCCTCAGAACTTTACATTTATCAGCATTAAACTGCATCTGCCAGTCCTTTGACCATTTCAAAACCCTATCTAGATCAACTTGAAGTGATAGTGAGTCCTCCTCCGAATTAATTTCCCTACCGATTTTCGTATCATCGGCAAATTTGCAAATGTTGCTACTCAAACCTGAATCTAAATCATTTATATATATTATAAACAACAGAGGTCCCAGGACAGAGCCTTGAGGCACTCCCTTACAACATTTTCCCACTCTGACTTGACTCCATTTATACTAACTCTCTGTTTCCTTTGGTATAGCCATGCCCTAATCCAGCTTAATATAGCACCCCCAATACCATGAGCCTCTATATTTTTAATCAGTCTTTCATGTGGCACTGTATCGAAAGCTTTGCTAAAGTCAAAGTACACAACATCACAATCCTTACCACTATCAACTGCCTCAACTATGCTAGAATAAAAAGATAACAAATTTGTTAAACATGAACGGCCATTTATAAAACCATGTTGCGACTCAATTATTAATTTGTTTTTCAAGATGAAGACGAATTTTATTTGCTATTATAGATTCGAGTAACTTTCCCACAATAGACGTTAGGCTAATTGGTCGATAGTTAGACGCAAGTGATCTATCTCCTTTCTTAAAAACTGGTATCACATTAGCAACTTTCCAAACTCTGGCACTCTGCCTGACTCTATTGATTTATTAAATATGATTGACAGTGGGTCACAAAGCTCCTCTTTGCATTCTTTCAGCACTCTGGCAAACACTTCATCCGGCCCTGGGGATTTGTTTGGTTTGAGTTTTACTATTTGTTTAAGAACATCCTCCCTGGTAACTGCTAAACTCGTCAACCTGTCCTCGTCCCCACCCACATAGACTTGTTGGGCTGAAGGCATATTGTTAAGTTCCTCTTTAGTAAATACAGATACAAAATATTTATTAAAATACTACTCATCTCTTCATCACTATCTGTTATTTGACCTGTCTCAGTTTTTAATGGACCTATCCTTTCCCTAGTCTTAGTTCGATATAACTGAAAAAACCCTTTAGGATTTGTCTTTGCTTGCCCT
The DNA here is from genome assembly GCA_020271785.1 of Procambarus virginalis. NCBI lineage: Eukaryota > Metazoa > Arthropoda > Malacostraca > Decapoda > Cambaridae > Procambarus > Procambarus virginalis. The sequence goes on along the minus strand of WNGS01069630.1, from coordinate 99,368 downwards.
GCTATACGAACTTCATAGTTTCTTTTGCTTTCCTTATCTCTTTTTTAACATTTCTAACTAGTTGTACGAATTCCTGTTCTAAAGTGACCTCCCCATTTTTAATCCTTTTGTACCAAGCTCTCTTTTTACCTATAAGATTCTTCAAATTCTTTGTTATCCACTTTGGGTCATTAGTAATCGATCTATTCAATTTGTGTGGTATACTACGTTCCTGTGCTTTGTTTAGAATATTCTTAAATACGTTATAAATTGAATCTACATCGAAATCCCCATTTACATCACCTATCGCTGGGTTCATGTCTCGCTCCAAGACCGGCCCACACCCCATACCCAAGACTTTCCAATCAATTTGACCCAAAAATTTCTTAGGCTATTAAAATCAGCTTTTCGAAAATCTGGCACTTTAACAGAATTTTCTCCTACAGGTCTATTCCATTCTATGCCAAATCTGATTTCTTTGTGATCACTGTTCCCTAGCTCACTCCCTATTTCGATGTCATTAATTTGTGTTTCCCTGTTAGTTAACACTAAATCTAAAATATTATTTTCCCGTGTTGGTTCCTTAATGTGTTGCGTAAGAAAGCAATCGTCAATTAATTCTAGAAAATCTTCTGCTTCACTATTCCCTGTTTTGTTCAACCAGTTTATTCCACTCAAATTAAAGTCACCCATGACATAAATACTGTTAGATCTAGATGCCCTAGATATTTCATCCCATAGATGCTTTGCTTCCATTCTGTCTAAATTTGGTGGCCTATATATAACTCCTATTATAATATTATTTGCTTTTTCGTTTAATTCTATCCAAATAGTTTCTGTGTGTGGCTCAGTTTTGATTCCCTCTTTGAGACTACATTTCAAATTGTCCCTAACGTATATGGCTACTCCCCACCTCGTCTAATATATCTATCTGTGTGAAATAGTTTAAATCCATTTATTTGATATTCGGCTAATAGTTCTCTATTATCAACATTCATCCACGTTTCGGTAAGTGCAATAATATCTATTTTTTTTCTGTGCAGACC
>WNGS01069630.1:60938-95625 GCA_020271785.1 Procambarus virginalis | reverse complement strand
GTAGAATCTTCCTCTTTTCGGGGTTCACTCGGTACGGATGTTGTCGAATGGGTGTGTTATCCAGGAGCTGAATGTCGTGGGTGATGAGGTGGGTCTGAGTGGGAACCTCCCCAAACAGAGACGTATGGTTGTCCAGCAGAACCTGGAACTCATCACGTTGCTCCTCCTGTAAATGACATAGCATCTCCCTGCCATTGGAACTGGAACTGAGAAGTTGAATATTAACATCATTTCCCTCACTGCAATGATCCTCAGGTGTATACTCTTCCCGACTAAAACAAGTTACTACACCTGGTCCAACATAAGCTTTTAATCTGTTAATGTGCACAGTCATTTGGGGTTCTGAAAGATTAGGGTTACTTATTTTATATGTTAGGTCTCCCACCTTTTCTACCACTTGGTAGGGTCCTGCAAACTTATGGGACATGGAAGTCCCCCAACGAGGTTTCAACACCAACACCAAATCTCCGACAGCAAACGACCTGAGTTGAGCCTTGAACTTCTTGTCATATCGTAATTTCATGGCTTGTTGAGTTCTTCCCAGATGTTCTTTCGCCAACTCACGAGCCCGACACAACTTGTCCTTGACCTTACTCAAGTACAAATCACTCTGATGAACAGAGACATCTCCCAACAACTTTTCGTGGAGCATCTTAAGAGGACCTCTCACTTGGTGACCAAACACGAGTTCAAAAGGTGAACATCCAAAGACTCTTGTAACCCTTCTCTCGCAGCAAACAACACGAAGGGGAGATTCTCATCCCAATTACGTGGATAAGTCTCTCCGGTTGTCCTCAACATTTGTTTTAAAGTCTGGTGGAAACGTTCAAGCCCACCTTGGCTTTGTGGATGATATGGACTAGACAATTTGTGCTGAATCCCTCGGGACTCGCAAAAAGTTCTGAAAACTTTAGAACAAAAGTTCCCCCCATTATCACTCTGAATAACCCTAGGCATCCCAAACAAAGAGAAAAAGCGTTCAAGACACTTGATGAGATTATGAGCTTGGGTATTCCTCAGAGCATAAGCTTCTGGAAATCTAGTAGTCATACACATGAGAGTGAATAAAACATGTTACCCGACTTAGTCTTAGGTAAAGGACCTACACAATCAATAACACATGAGTAAATGGTTCATCAGGAACTACAATAGGTTGCAATGGTGCTCTAGGCACAGATTGATTAGGTTTTCCAACAAGTTGACAAGGTACACAGTTATGACAATATCTAACCACGTCTTTCTTTAACTTAGGCCAGAAAAAATATTTACATATCTTATGGTACATATTTGAATACCTTGGTGACCTCCCATGGGGTCATCATGTGCAGCTTGCAAGATCTGCCTACGATAATCATTGGGGACAACGAGTTGGGTTCTAATCTCACAATCATCTGAAGAGGGAGTTCCCTTGGGTCTCCACCTTCTCATCAGAAGTCGATCCTGGAAAAAGAAACCCGTCCCTTCCTCCAATGCATCAACATTATCAGGGCCTCCTCAATACACTTAATTAAACTAGGATCAGTAGTCTGTTCAACACTTAAGGGCAATGACTCAGACTCAGCAGCGAGCGGGCAAGAACCTAGTAGCTTGATCTCTTTTCCTGATTGATCAGAATAAAATGGAGCCATAGCTACTTCGGCCTCACTCTCGACAACTGGTTCACTGGAGACAAGCGGGCAAGGTACAGATAGTTCAGCCTCCTCACCTTCACTTTCCTTGTGACTTAGGCTCGGCGGGGCTTCTACTACTGCCTCACTCTCATCATCCAGTCGAGTCATAAAAGAATCCTCAAGATCCACCTCCCACTCCTTTCCTGAAGGGGTCCTGGTCTTGGGAACAGTAACCTCAGTGGAATCAGAATTACTCTCACCTGTTTTTCCCATTGATCTAGTAACCACACAAGCAGGGTAAATAATATCATCTGCCTCGGGTTTAGCTAATACATTCTGGGGATTGGTTAACATGATGGGACACTTGGGCCCGGCAACCTGTCGGTTGCCAAAATCATTACCTACAATAATGTCTACCCCAGGAATGGGCAGTTGCTTACTTACACCAACATTACACCATCCTGAAGTATATTTAGAATCAAGATTAATTTGCATCAAAGACACAGGTTGTACTCTACCAGCAATACCTTGGAGAAGCACAACTTCACCCAGATCTCGGGTGTCAACATCAGCAAGTACATTTTGGGCAATAAGAGACTGTGAAGCTCCAGTATCACGGAGTAATTGAACAGTCTTATGGTTACCATTATTACATAATAATGTACCTGTGGAAATATATGGTTTAAAGTCAGCCATCCAATTGGGATTGACTGTAGTACATGAAGAATTAATATGTTGCAATCCTTTACTCATAATAAGACCAGTTGGCCGTAGTTCAGGATGCAAACTAAAACATGAAGTAATCACATGACCCCTTCTCTTACAATGTGTACAATGCTTAAAGTGGGTACACTGGTAGAACCAACTGCAGGTTTAAAATGAGCATTATAGGCTTAGATGATCCTGGCAGTGGAGTAACAATCTTAGGGTTAGTAAGAGAAGAGTTCACGGGAGTAACTGGGGACTAGGAGTGGGCTTATAATGATAAGGAGTTCTGTGAGCATTGTAATTTACTCTATGACTAGACTTAGGTGAAGTGGCCGTAAACTGGGCCTTAGTCAACAACTCATGCTCATCAGCGAGCTTTGACAGCTCATAAATGTCTGTTACATTCTTTTGTTCTGCCATATAAGTAGATAATTTGGGGGAGACAACAATACTTCTTCCATGATAAGAAGATTCTTTAAATCATCAAACTCTGTGACTGAAAGAGACTTTAACCATCTGTTGCAATAGTTCGTCTTTTGACGAGTAAAATCAGCTATTGTCTGATCACTTACCCTCCTTAGGTTTCTAATTTTTGCCTGTGTGCCTCTGGATTTAATTGATAAGCATTTAAGATGCTTTTCTTTACATATTCATAATCAAAACTATGAGCGTCAGGTAGGGATGTAAAACCTCCTGACTACGCCCCTTAAATTGAGACTGCATAATTGCTACCCATTGATCCCTTGGCCAGTTCATACTGATGGCAATCTTATTAAAATGTGCAAAGAAAACCTCAGGATCCTCCTCATTAAACTTGGGTAATTCAATATATTTACTCATCCTTATGGGATTATTATCATTATTAATTGAAACATTACTAGAATTTCCATGCCCAGCTGCCATACGCTGTGTTTCAAGCCTGAGTTAGTGTCAGCCATCTGTTGTTGAATCTCTAATTGTTTAGTGTGTTCTTCGGCTTGTTGCTTCCGGGTTGCTTCCAGTTGCAACAATTAAACTTTGTTGCCGCAAGTTCTAAACGCCTAGTCTCAAGCTCCCTCTGCTGAGCTTCAGCCTCTAATAATTTCTGTTGCCTTGCACATTCGTTTGCTTTTCTTGAGCCTCAAGTTTAGCATACGTTACTTGTGCATCTAACTCAAGACGCCTTAAAGCAATTTGATCACTTGACTCTTCTCTAACTTCCTCCAGACATTCTTCTCCTAATTCTTGGTTCTCAACAAAATGTGTCACTATGACTCTCAGAATTTGTGCCTTAGTCATGCTATTTCTGGCGTTTAATTCTAGCTTACTGGCCATATTTACTAACGCCGACTTTGTTAGGCTTTTAATTCCCTCAAAGTTTGGGTTAGTCAACAGCGACAACACTTGATCCTCCATCGTGATTAACACTTGGCACTTGATTCACAACAATAATAATAACACACTGGCACTGCACTTCACTTCACTGTAAAATTTTCACCACACTGAAAATTCGCTTGGCCTCACTGCACAAACAAAAGTTATAGGATGACTTACCTCAAAATCGTGAAACGTTGTTACTTGACACACAGGAAGGCTTGCATGGCACATGGAATAGTTAATAGTAGAAAACACACAAGACACTGGTACCTAGGAAGGCAAGGTTAGATTAGCACAGTTAAGTTTAAGTGGGAAAAATATTTCCCGGCACAGGCCCCCATAACTATGTAACCAGATCGTTCGTACGGCTCGTAACCCTGTACAGCATTAAAGAACTGTTTGCCTAGGGCCATAGAATTGCTGTAATTAGAGCGGGTCACCAGTGTAACCACATGATTGGCACAAGCAATATTTATTAAAGTATTTATTCCTTAGGACTAAGAAATATTCATATAAAATATATAATATATATTTTAACAATATAATCAGTAGTATGAATTAAAACACAGATGGACAAAATGATATATAAAAATCAAAGAATTGTCTCTTATAAAAATTATGTATGGCAAAACAAATATATATAACAGACTTATCTTTTACAGATGTTAGCTCTCCTGCCCCCGTCGAGTTACTACTACAAAAACTGCGGGAGTGAATAACATTACTTCTGCCCGCGGAAAATTGCCAAACTAACATTATTTAATTAAACTTACATGGAGCAAAATAATGTGACAAGAGTAATCTTAAAGTAACTTAGTAAATGGTTAGAATAACATGCATAACAAAAATGCTGTAATTATTAATACATGCAGTAATTAAAATAATATAACAAAAGAAATATTAGGCAACGCTCCCCCAACATCAGGGCTAAAAGTTTCTCACGGAATGTTGCCTCTCAATGTTCAACACTTACAGAATTCCCATCAGTGATTCTAACTGATGATCATAGATAAAACCACTTTCCCACGAAATCAACCGTGAACAGACAAAGGGCCATTACTCGTTCCCACGGTGGAAAAGTTAGGCTTAATTCAACATATAAATCAGGCACACATATCTTACATATAAGTAAGAAATATTTAGATGTACATATAATCAGATAAAATAAGACATATTTATAAGTACAAATTAATGTATAAGTACAAATTAAATGTATTTAATTACGTAGCTTATAGATTACGTAACAATGACCACATACAAAATTTTCAGGGGAATTGACAGGGTGGACAAGGCTGGATTATTTAACACGAGTTCACACAAACAAGGGGACACAGGTGGGAGCTGAGTACCCAAATGAGCCACAGAGACATTAGAAAGAACTTTTTCAGTGTCAGAGTACTTAGTAAATAGGACTAGGAAGTGATGTGGTGGAGGCTGACTCCATACCCAGTTTCAAATGTAGATATGTCAGAGTCTAGTAGGCTCAGGAATCTGTACATCAATTGATTGACGGTTGAGAGGCGGGACCAAAGAGCCAGAGCTCAACCCCCGCAAGCACAATTAGGTGAGTACAATTAGGTGAGAACATGTGTAAAAGGCTCCTCTGGCACTACAATAGGGTGTAAGGGTGCTTGTGGAACAACATCCACTACGGGCTCACCATAGCCCGTGCTACTTTGACTTCTTGTCCGGGTAGCGAATCTTTAACAACAACAACAACATCGTGGAACAGTCTGGTTAGGTTTACCAACAGCTAGACATACAACACAATGTGACAATATCTGACCACATCCTTTTGAGTTTTGGCCAATAGAAAAACTTACATATTTTATGATACATATTGGAAATCCCTTGGTGACCTCCCATAAGGTCATCATGGGCAGCTTGCAATACCTGCTCCCTATACTCCTTTGGAACGACGAGCTGGGTCCTAGACTCACAATCATCTGATAAGGGAGTTCCTGGTAGTCTCCATCGTCTCATCAAACATCGATCATTGAAGTAGCAACCCGTGCTCTCATTCAAAGTATCAATAGTGTCAGCTGCTTCTGTATAACATTCAGCTAGACCGGGATCAGTACTCTGCAACTCACTCAAGGTCTGGGACTCAACAGCTAGAGCGAGCGGGCAAGGAACTGATACCTGGGCCACCTCTTCCAGCCCATCCACTGGGTCAGAATAAATCAGGGCTTTGTCACCAGCCTCACTCTTGACATCCGCGTGAGCTAAGAATGTATCCTCAAGGTCCACCTCCACCTACCTGTCTGAAGGGGTCCTGGCCTCGAAAACATCCACAGTGGAAGTCACAGGATTTACCTCACCCTGCTTACCCATGGATCTGGTCACAACACAGGCTGGATAGATGACACCATCATCCGCATCCGGTTGAGCCAGCACACAACTAGGGTTAGTAAACATGATAGGACACTCTGTCCCACTAACTTGACACTTGTCAAAATCATACCCACAATAACATCAACCCCAGGGATAGGCAACTGCTCACTAACTGCTACAGTGCACCAACCTGGTGTAATAGTTGACTTCAGGCGAATTTTAACTAATGGTACACGCTGGACATGACCTCCAATACCTTGCAATAATACTACTTCACCAGTGTCTTCTGTGCTAACATCAGCAAGGGCACAGTGAGAGATTAGAGATTGGGAAGCACCAGCGTCCTTCAATAACTGCACTGCCTTCCAGCTTCCACTGGTACAAAGTACTTCACCAGCAAAGATATAAGGACTAAAATCAGGAATCCAATTTGGCTTGACTGGAACAACATTAGAATTAATTGCTTGCAACCCCTGTCTCATAATCATACCGGTAGGTCTCAACTCAGGGTGCAAGGAATAACAGGAAATAACCACATGACCTCTTCTCCTGCAATGCGTGCAATATCTGCCAGTGGTCGAAACAACCGAACCAACTGCAGGTTTAGACACTACATTATTTGAGGGTGACAACCCTGTCTGCTGTTTCTTAATCTTTGGCTTTACAGGAGAAGAGTTCAGGGGAGTAGGTGAGTTAGCTGGTATGGGCTGGAAAACATGAGATTTAGGAACATGATAATTACTCTTAGAATTATAAGTATTTGATTGTGCTCGAAAAGGCACTTTAGTGAGTAGTTTGTGTTCGTCTGCTAGATTGGCTAGTTTCATAATGTCATTGGTCTGTTTATGTTCGGCTATAAACAAGGCTAATTTCTCTGGTAGATAACCTAAAATCTCCTCTGTCACTATGAGGTTTCTCAAGGTTTCAAAATCTGTTATGGAAAGTGTTTTTTCCCATGAATCAAAATGATTAATTTTAACTCTTGCAAAATCAGAAATGGTCGAATCATGTGCTCTCTTTATACCTCTAAATTTCTGTCTATGGGCCTCTGGGATCTACTGGTGCATTTAAGATGCTCTGTTGGACAAATTTAAAGTCAAAAGAATTAGCGGTAGGAAGAGATGAAAAAATTTCCTGGGCTTTTCCCTTAAATTGTCCTTGCATGATGACAACCCATTGATCCACAGGCCAATTCATACTGACTGCTAATTTCTGGAAATGCAAAAAAAATATTTCTGAGTCCTCATTGAATTGAGGTAAATCTACATTTTTCCTAAACTTTAAAGAACTATCAGTACTATCTGTATGATTACTAGTGTCACCATACCCTGCGGCAATTCTCTGTTCCTTTAGTCTGTTATTAATAATTGCTATACTCTGTTGAATTTCCAATTGCTGCCGTCTAACTTCTTCTAGTTGCAACTGATCTTCAATTCTTCTGCTCTGTGCTTCTATTTCCACTTGCTTTTGTTGGTTTTGAGCATCAATCTGAAGTTGTCTTTGCTGGTTCTGAGCCTCAGGCATCTGCCGCTGAGTCTCCAATTTCAGCTGTTTTTGGCGATTCTGCATCTCCAACCTCTGTTTATCTGCTTCTATCTTAGCCATCTCTAGCTTAGATTCCATCTCTAACTTTAGAATTGCCACCTGGTCACTTGACTCCTCTTTTAATTCCTCTAACCACTCCTCGTCAAGTTTCTCCTCCTCCACCTAGTGTGTGACAATGACTCTTACTAGCTGAGCCTTTAACATTCTACTGGAAACTGTCAGATTTAATTTTTCAGCCATGTACAACAACCCAGACTTCTTCAAGTCTTTAATTTCACCAAAATTTGGCTGCTCCACCAACACAGCAACTTGTTCCTCCATTGTCAGCTTAATTAACACAACTAGCAATTACAACAACACGGAAGGTTTGCTTGGCCCCTGGCAAAAGCTGTACACTTACCTCAATCGTGAAGTATTGAGAAAACTTCCTCAAGCAGGTCAGAATGAACAAAGAAATGATACACAAGCTTGGTTAGGTATCATTAGTTAACCACACAGTACCTAGGAAGGCGTTAACAATTAACATGCACCACTATTTAGTACATTTAATTACAGGAATTAATTCTCCCGGTCATAAGCCTTCATTTTTGTTATGACCCTGACCTCTGGGTATGGTTCCTTGGTTTTGCAGTTGTAAAAAATATATAATACGGCCTTGCCTACTAAAAGTGTCTACGGTAAATAATTCAACTGCTTACTCAACCAAGCAATATACTTAAAGTAAGGGTAACAAAGAACATACAAACATATAAATGGAAATACAGGCAGCCAGAAATATTAATGCACTAGAGTACAATAACACAATATCATTATATAAGCACTGATCACTATTTTAAAAACATAAATGGATAGATGGGTATGCACATAATGGTCTTTCCAGGCAATTAGCTATGTTCCTAAACAATAAACAGGTATACCTTGATACCTTGAGGTGCTTCCGGGGCTTAGCGTCCCCGCGGCCCGGTCATCGACCAGGCCTCCTGGTTGCTGGACTGATCAACCAGGCTGTTGGACGCGGCAGCTCGCAGCCTGACGTACGAGTCACAGCCTGGTTGATCAGGTATCCTTTGGAGGTGCTTATCCAGTTCTCTCTTGAACACTGTGAGGGGTTTGCCAGTTATGCCCCTTATGTGTAGCGGGAGCGTGTTGAACAGTCTCGGGCCCCTGATGTTGATAGAGTTCTCTCTCAGAGTACCAGTTGCACCTCTGTTTTTCAACGGTGGTATTCTGCACATCCTGCCATGTCTTCTAGTCGCATGTGATGTTATTTCTGTGTGCAGGTTTGGGACCAGCCCCTCTAATATTTTCCATGTGTAAATTATTATGTATCTCTCCCGCCTGCGCTCAAGGGAGTACAGACTTAGGCTCTTTAGTCGGTCCCAATAGTTTAGATGTTTTACCGTGTGGATTCTAGCAGTAAAGGATCTCTGCACGCTCTCCAGGTCAGCAATTTCTCCAGCTTTGAAAGGGGCTGTCATTGTGCAGCAGTACTCCACTCTAGAGAGCACCAGCGTTTTGAAAAGTATCATCATCGGTATAGCATCTCTAGTGTGAAAAGTTCTTGTTATCCAATCCGTCATTTTTCGTGCAGTTGTGACGGCCACTTTATTGTGTTCTTTAAAGGTAAGGTCTTCCGACATGAGTACACCCAAATCCTTTACGTTGCCTTTTCGTGCTATGTTATGATTTGCCTGAGTTTTGTACGTGGTTTCCGTTTTTATATTTTCATTTTTTCCATAGCGCATGAGCTGGAACTTATCTTCGTTAAACACCATATTATTTTCTGTAGCCCATAGAGAGACCTGATCTACATCTGACTGGAGGTTTGCCATGTCCTCTATGTTGCCTACTCTCATGAAGATCCTGGTGTCATCTGCAAAGGATGATACAGTGCTATAGGTTGTGTTCTTGTCTATGTCCGATATGAGGATGAGAAAAAGTACTGGGGCAAGCACAGTACCCTGGGGGACTGAGCTCTTAACGGTTGATGGGCTGGATTTTATTTTGTTGACTATTACACATTGGGTTCTGTTGGTCAGGAAATTGTAGATCCATCTGCCTATTTTTCCGGTAAATCCTTTTGAGCGCATTTTATGTGCAATAACACCATGGTCACATTTATCAAAAGGTTTTGCGAAATCTGTGTAAATTACATCAGCGTTTTGTTTGTCTTCCATAGCATCTAATGCCATATCGTAGTGGTCCAGCAACTGCGACAGGCAAGAGCGCCCTGTTCTGAAACCATGTTGTCCGGGGTTATGGAGATGCTGTGCTTCCATGTATTTTGTGAACTTACTTCTTAGCACTCTCTCAAAATTTTTTATGATGTGCGATGTTAATGCTATAGGTCTGTAATTTTTTGCCTCTGCCTTATTTCCTCCTTTATGAAGTGGTGCTATTTCTGCTGTTTTTAGTATATCAGGAATAACGCCAGTATCTAGACTTTGTCTCCACAGAATGTGGAGGGCCTGCGATAGTGGTTTTTTGCAGTTCTTGATGAATATGGAGTTCCAAGAATCCGGGCCTGGTGCAGAGTGCATAGGCATACTGTTTATGGCTTCTTCAAAGTCCAGGCTGTTTATTCTTCATCTGGCTGTTCCTCTCTCTTATATTTTCTACTCTGTTTCTGCCTTCCTCTAAAATATTGTCAGTAGTGTCACATTGATCTTCCCGTCTATAACGCTGTGTACCTCTCACGTGGAATTCCGGACACTGAAGATTGTAGCATTTTTTGTCCCTAATTGAGGATTGACATAATTTGGGGTGGAAGTATCTACACCCTGTTCCAAACCGGCATGTACCCCTCCCCAACATGTTCCTGCATTTTCGCGGATGCAGAAAATGGCATTTTGTTCCTAATTTCCCATATTTGCATATTCCTTTAGCATAGAATTTGCAAATGTGCTCCGGTTTTGCGTTTTTCAAGGTACCACAGACTTATCTCCCAACATGTCCACGCCAGCCATTGCTGGAGCATGCACGGCATGATGTCTACAAGTTACCAACTAAAACCCACTTGAAACCTCTAGATACTCTACTATCAGAGAGTGATACTTAAGAACATAATTATACCTAAACTTATATACCTATAACACTGTTAAGGTGTAATTAGGAAATTAAGTACAATTAATAAACAGTAATAATTACAGGGGTGAATCAGTGACGGTAGCTTGATACACTGCACGCATTACTGGAACATTCCGAATATGGTCATCCCCCCATGAGACGCCACGGTCTCCCTCCACAGGAATGAACATGCAATAGCATTAACAAAATTTAAAATACAGGCACACTACAGCATGCTACTTTTAAATCAAACATATATATATGTTTGATTTAACTGTAGAACTGCATTGTATCCAGAACACAACTGGATACAATGTTTTATTTAAATAACTGATGAAAGAAATAATAGACATACATATTTATCATGATAAATGTTAGAATCAAATATATGGATTCGTAACATCCTGCTCACCCCCTGAATATTCAATTGATTCTGTGGTTAGCTGTCCCTCAAGAAGGATCCTGCACTAATTTAACGCAATAAAACGAGCTGACTCAACAGCTCGCCAATGAATTAACATGATATTCGAGTTCATTATTGTTTCCCATGATAATTCGAGCGCATTATTGTTCACCGTGATAATTGAGCGCATTATTGTTCACCGTGATAATTCGAGCGCATTATTGCTCCCCAATGTTAATTTGAACACTTAATGCTCACCATGATATTTGAACGCTTTATTGCTCCCCACGCTAATTCGAGCACCTTGTTGCTCACTATCATTCGAGCCTCTTGCTGGTCACCATCATCATACGTGCCCCGTGTTGCTCACCATCATCCTATGAGCACCTTGTTGCTCACCATCATCTCGAGTCCCTTGTTGCTCACTATCATTCAAGCCCCTTGTTGCTCACTATCATCACTCGAACATATTATTGCTCACCAACATTATTCTAGCGCATTATTGTTCCCCATGATAATTCGAGGGCATTATTGTTCCCCATGATAATTCGATGGCATTATTGTTCACCCTGATAATTGAGCCCAATATTGCTCCCACGATAATTCGAATGCCTAATGCTCACCATGATATTTGAACGCTTTATTGCTCTCCACGCTGACTGGACCCAATTATTGCTCACCATGATAACCTGTGTAACTATTATTGCTCACCATGATAACTTGCAACTATTATTGCTCACCATAATAACTTGCCACTATTATTGCTCACCATGTTAACCTGTGCAACTATTATTACTCACCATGATAACTTGCAACTATTATTGCTCATCATGAATATCAAGTTACATGCTTCGTTAAGTCTCAAGATTTAAGAGGACTATAGTATTGTAGCGTAAAACCTACAAACCGAGTAGGACCAACTGCTCACAAATAATTTAGTTAGACTACGTTGTTAAGTCTCTAGAATGCTGTAGCACTGTAGCCTAACATATTCACACACGAGCAGATCAACTGCTCACCATTCAGCTAGGGTTACACTACCAATAGTAAGTTGTCACACTTAGCTTAACCCTTACTTAGGTAGGTTTGGGAAAATTAAACCATCTGTTTAAGTAGATATTAGGGACATTAGTTAGTGTCAACTGAGTATCAGCCGAGTCTGTACTTACAATTAAATATAGTTGACTATTAATAGAGGATGAATTAATGAACTTTCAGTGATAAGCCTGTGAGCTGTAATTCAATTATCTACAAGTCCTAATGACTAAGCTACAAATCTCACTGTCGACTCAGAATTATCCTTGATTTTAATGAGTAAACACATTCAGTTCAATAACATTAAATTAATTTTGTTCGTTAGAAACTTAGTTATACTATTAGTACAAAATGACTATTGCACCACAGTACAAATTTAAAACAAATTTAATTTTGCTTAAATGCAGACAATTCCTCATTTGAGTTTTAGGTGATCATGATGATTCAGTGACAAGTTATTGTCTATTAGTTAACTAAACAGTTACAAGTCACAGTGACCCCTAGACAGTGACCTCACTGTAGTTTCGAAGTCTCCTTGATCTTAAATGACCTAATGATTAATATTTCTTATTCTTAATTAATGTATAACAATGTAGATTACAACCTATACAATATTTTCATTCTGCCTAATTGCAGATCATAGTCATCTGTTCTTGAGAATGTTCTCTGAGTTTGCAGAACATTTCAGTGACTAAGTAATTCAACCATTACACGTCATAGTGACCCTAGTCATTGAATCTGATGTAGGCTTTAGAGAGTTCTTGATTTTAGATGACTTAATAATTTATATTTTCAATATTTAATTTATGTTCCCTTAAAAGACTTGGAGTCACATCTGTTCTACAGATACGGGACATTCGTTATATGCGTACTATCCTATTAACCCATGAATATTAATTCAGGGTAGAGAGATAGGTCCATCAGAACCAAGACCTGAACTGCAACTCGAGATCCCCCCCCCCCGAGTTATGTTGGAAATATCCAACACTTATTCATCATTTTTAGTACTTCGATAAATCAACCATGAACTAACAACAGTAATTTATTAATATTACAAACTTGTAGATTAACCATATTAATTATTTTCCTACTGCGTAATTATTTCGCCAAATCTTTCCTACATCATGGCGTGGTTGCGTCAAACAACTCGGCAGACGGAAAGATAACATCTACATTTCAGAGAATTAGGTTCTATTCTCAGTTCATATCAGTATTCTTTCCTAAGAATTATTATCTGATATTGTATCAACCAGTGATCAAATAATATCGCGTTATTAGCCGAGGATCACTGTATAACAGTACTCACTGTTATCACAGAGAATGATGTAGGAACATAATTCCCCCTTTCACTTTAGTCTATGTGTAAGTCGTTTGATATTAATTATTATACGACGAGAATGCAAGTAATATTAGATCATCTACAATAAACTCTAGCCTTATTTTCTCGCTTGGTTGAGTAATTATTTATTTAGAGAAGAATTCTCCGTATCAACTCTTCGTGCTATTGCGCATGCGCGGTCGAGACTGGTGAGGGAGGAGGAGAGCGGCAGCAGCCATATTGCTAATAAGATATAGTGTCCAGGAGTTCACGTTTACACCGGCCGTAATTGCGTCATCTTAGCAGCAGCAAATGTGTCTGTTAGAGAGTGAGTAAAACATCAAACACTCGTCCCAGCGAGCGTAATATAGCTAAGTTCTTACCCATGTTTGCTTATTAGTGCACTAAATAACAAATGCGTAGGTAGCTCGTCGTCAGGACGCGAGACCACCTAATAACAAAAAGTTAGTCTGATTCTCGCTCATGTCTTCACATTTCATTCAGAAATAGTGGTATATTGACTTTGGTATAGGCATTTTTTACATATTAATTAATTATTAATTAACACTTTAGCGCTTTCGGCGCAGCGTAAAAAACGAGAGCGAACCTGTGCTTTGGGCGTCGCGCGCTTAAGCGGTAGGAGCGAAAAGTGTATACTCTTTTTACTGTCCTGACACTAATTGTAGACCTACGTATTTAAATTTGGTATCCCTGTGTTCGCAATAGAATTCTCTATAAGAACATACATATAAAATACTGCCAAACAGAAACTGTTTGAAACAGTTCAAACAGAAACAGAAGCTCTCGCCAAACTGTTTGGCGAGAGCGCCAAACAGCAACAAATGTTTCCACTCTCTTAATGATTGCGATGACCACATTTATCCTACATCATTGATTATGGTATCATTGGAACCGCAATAAAATTCTCTATACGGACATATGCATATAAATATAAAATCAATGTCGCAACCAACCCACAAGACGGTTGGAAGTGGCTGAAGTGTTACCCGCAGCGGCATATCGGCGCCATACAATTGTTATACCAAGATGAATCACTGCCATGCCGTTTTCTTTAATAAGCTCTTCGGTTATTAGAAAAAACGTAAATTTCATGGTGAACATTTCTAAACTATCCCCAACAAAATCGGATAGAAAATGGAATTTATACAAATATTTTATCGTTGGACTAGCGGGTGCGTCGGCAAAGTATTTAGTGATTTAAAAGATTGGACGCTAACGCTAGTCCGCTAAGCGCGAAAGTGTTTTTCATTCAGAAATAGTGGTATATTGACTTTGGTATAGGCATTTTTTACATATTAATTGTATTTCCAGCTAGTGCCAGAGTGACAAGAGAAGAGATGACCTTCCCCTCCACGCGTGTTCCAGGACAGCATGTTACGACAAGCATGTTGATATGACTGCCCTTACGCGTACACCTATTTTCCAATACAGCTAAGAAGCTGTCTTGTTATTGTAGAATTTACTAACATTTGGTTAATTCTTGATCTTCAATATAAGATCACATTTACTAATCATTTATGAACAAATTCACAAGGGCCATGACAAGGATTCGAACCTGCATCCGAGAGCATCCGAGACACTGCCTTAATTGACTGAGCTACGACATGGTAAAAAGGAGTTGAAACCGAAGTTGTACTGAACTTACTGGATCCTGCAGCCTCTCTGAGGCACAAACCAGGGTTTTACACAACTCCCCCCTGCACTCGAGCTATGTCAATAGGCCATTCTCCCTCTTAGCCCTTACATCATTACACACAGAGAAATCGCAATTACTTCACTCTCATAAATCACTCTCGGATGCAAGTTCGAATCCTCGTCACGGCTCTTGTGAATTTGTTCATTTGATTCATCACGTAATTGTGATTTCTGTGTGTAATGAAATAAGGTGAAGAGGGAGAACGGTCTATTGACATAGCTCGAGTGCATGGGGGGAGTTGTGTAAAACCCTGGTTTGTGCCTCCAAGAGGCTGCAGGATCCAGTAAGTTCAGTAGAACTTCGGTTTCAACTCCTTTTACCATGTCGTAGCTCAGTCGATAAAGGCAGCGTCTGGGATGCTCTCGGACGCAGGTTCGAATCCTCGTCATGGCCCTTGTGAATTTGTTCATTTGATGCATCACGTAATTGTGATTTCTGTGTGTAACTAATCATTTATATTTGCCAATAATAATATTGATATTCATGTTATCTTAATGGCATATCTTGATGCGTATTAACATCTATTTCATTGTGCAATTAATATATTAGTTATCTTGTACTATTATAACTTCCCAAAGAGTGTATTCGAGGCTGCTCAATAATTTTAATTATAATATACAGTTCACTTAATGTTCTTACATTATAGTATTAATTCTTAAGATCCACAGGCACTGATTCTTGGATTTATTTCAATATATTCTTCATTTAATTTTTCCTTTTATCATTAAAAAGGGTGGTCCTTCACAGCTATCGAATTTATTCATTATTATTATTGTTAATATTCTGAGCCAGACTGTTCCACATAAGGTCCTCAGCGACCCCACCACATATTTGCCATACACAAATATCCCCAACCACCGGTTCAACAAAAATGGTGAACACCAGTAGTTCTGATCCATCACATGAAAACATTGTTACGTGATCTTTAATAGTTTACAAGGACATTAGACCGAAAAAACGTGCCACAAACGGGAGCAAGATCAAATGCGTCTTTCCCTTCTAATAATTCAGACACCAGTGAAGGTGTGACGTCAGGAGCGGCCACGGCGCCTCCATTGATCCATCTCCGTGAATAAATCGTCAGTACTGGTTGAAACATTATCACTCTATAAACTGTATCTTTTCTGCACCGAACATACATTAAATAATATAGTATTACAAAATACAATCTTTAGCAGAATATCAGATCAATATATATATATGAACACAGAAGAGATAATCTATATAAATAAACATGTAAATGTTCGTTTGTTCAAAATCGCTAATCTCCGAAAGTTCTTCACCGATTGCCTTGAAACTTCCACACAACGTTCCACTCGCATCCGAGCGGGTTTTTATATACATACTATATAGATGTCACGTCGGTGACGGGAAAAACATTTTTTTTTAAAGCTGTGTTTTTCGTGTTTTTTTCATGTCAGGGAAATCTTCATAACCTCTTTACCAATTGCTTTGAAATTTTGACACAACATTGCATTCGAATAGGCGAGTGTTTTTATATACCTACTATATACATGCCTCATCTGTGACAGGAAAAAACATATTTTTTTGAAAAACTGTGCCATCTGTAGGACGTAAGAGCAACAGACGTTGTAATCTCTGAAAGTTCTTCACCGATTGCCTTGAAATTTTGACACAACGTTCCATTCGAATTCATGCGTGTTTTTATATACATACTATTTAGGAATCACAAATGTGATAGGTGAAAACAAGAGTTTTTTTCAAAACAGCGTCATCTGTTGCACGTAAGTGAAACACACGAATATGTTACATTCGTAACAAAATATGTTACAATTCCATTTCAATGTTCCCAATTGCATTGATAAATTAAATTTTCATAGATTTTGATTTATTTTCATTTTGATTTAATTGTTTTGTGTGACGTTGCGTTGTAGTTAAGCTGTGTTGTTTACCATACCGTTCATTTCGTGGATATAGCTTATTTGTTCTTTTTTTCATTTTTTTCATTTTGTATTTTTAACTGTTCTTCTTTTTCAGTGCAATTGGTGGTTAATTTGAGCTGTGTTGATTGATCTGCGTTTGAATTCAAAGATTTCTTTAGTGTTTTTTGTTTTTGTTTTAAAAACAAGAAAATGGACAACACGTTCGTTTCACAGCTGCAAATGTGCAACAGTAATGAATCCACCGGCTACAACGTCAACTGCATTCTTCACGTTATGTCAAAATGACGCGTTTGCGAAAACTCTGCTGTATTTTGGAAGTGCCTACGTATTACACGTAGAATGCGAGTAGAAAATCTTTTGAATGACGCAAAGAAGGAGAGCGAGTCGACGGACAATCAGGCATATTCAAATAAACTGCGATAGGCAGACTGCACACGTTGCATCCCAATCAAGATGAATGCTTCTTTCTTCGCATGCTGTTGGTAAATGTGCCTGGACGAACGTCTTTCCAGCCATTGAGATTTGTCAACGGCATAACTTATGCCACTTTCCGTACTGCGTGTCAAGTTCTTAATTTGTTGGAGAACGACCGACACTGGGATGTATGAATTAATGACGCGTCCAACACGTCACATCCAAATCAAATTCGAGCATTGTTTGCAATTATATTGACCACCGGCTCTCCTTTGTCTCCATCAGAGTTATGGGAGAAATATAAATCACACATGGCTGAAGATATTATCCGTCGAATACTCAAGGAAAACTCAAATATGAACATAGATTTTGTATCAGCAATCTACAACGAACCATTGATAATGACTGAAGATTTGTGCTTAGAAATCGCGAACAAAGTTCTAAATCAATTGGAAATGCCATCACCGAATCGATCTGCTGCTGCTTCGTTCGATGTACAATTGCGTCGTGAACAAAATTACAACACAGGTGATCTGTTGTCGTATGTGCAGTCAAACATTCCTAAGCGAACGCTTGAGCGAAAAAACATTTACAATCAAATAATTCAAATTGTCAATAACGGGTTTGGAGAAATCATTTTAGATACACGAGGAGGAACTGTAAAATCTTCCTAATTAGATTGATTCCGGCAGCATTTCGATCCCAAAATGGCATAACCTGAGCTCTTGCATCGTCCGGAATATCTGCAACATTGATACCAATTGGAAGAACTGCTACTTCGGCTATGAAATTATCATTGAACATTCAATTCATTGAAAGTCCCACGCGCAACATTTCCAAAGCATCCGGCATAGGAAAAGCATTACACAAATGTAAACTTATTGTTTAAGATGAATGCACAATGGCCCACCAAAAATCGCTCAAGGCTCTTGATCGATTATTGTAAGATTTGCGTGGAAACATCAGACCATTTGGGAACGCATTAATATTGCTTGCAGGAGATTTCAGGAAAACATTACCTGTAATTCCTCGATCGACACCAGCGGACGAAATATATGCTCGCCTGAAATACTCTACTTCGTGGCGCCACGTGAAGACGTTAAAATTAACTACAAATATGTGTGTCTAGCAGCAAAACGATCCATCAACTGGGATATTCTCAAATCAATTTCTGTAAAATGAGAACGGAAACATGCCGGTTGATCTGACCTCAGGACGAATTACATTGCCTCATAACTTCTACAGTTTAGTGGCGTCAAAATAAGATTTTTTGAAAAAGCATTTCCCAATAGTCAAACCAATTATAAGAATCACGATTGGCTGAATGAACGAGCTCTTCTTGCGGCCAAGAACAAACACGTCTACGACCTTAACAATATTATTCAGTCAAACATTCAAAGCTAGACAGTCACATACAAATCCGTCAACACTGTTGAGGAAGCCGATGAAGCGGTTAATTATCCAACAGAATTTTTGAATTCACTTGATCTGCCAGTGATACCATCACACGTATGTCAATTGAAAATCGGCGTGCCAATTATCATGTTGCGAAATATCAACCAGCCAAAACTTTGCAACGCCACGCGCCTTGCAGTAAAAAAAATAATTAGCAACGTCGTAGAAGTCACAATCTTAACAGGACCTTTCAAAGGTGAAGATGTCCTCATTCCTCGCATTCCTATGATTTCAACAGATATGCCATTTCAATTTAAGAGACTATAATTTCCATTTCGATTGGCGTTTGGAATTACCATCAACAAAGCTCAGTGCCAATCTTAAGAATTGTGCAGTTTATATCTAGACACGGATTGCTTCTCACATGGACAATTATATGTTGCGTGTTCTAGAGTCGGCAAACCAGACAATCTCTATATCTCCACAGACAGTGGAACAACAACAAATATTGTATACCCACAAGCATTTTGAAATTAACCCATATTAGAAACGTGCCCTTTCTCTTTTCTTTCTTTTCCATTTAATTAGACTGAGCCACAGCAACGCGTGGCGGGTACTGCTAGTATAATTATATATAAAGAATCAAACAGAGAGTTTCTATTTAAAAGACTTGGTAGTACTGACTCCGATCAGTACTCAAAGAGGGGAGGGGGTCATGGGGCAATTCAAAGAATTTGCCAAGTCAAACTGCCGCTCTCTTCTATAATACATTGTGAATTAATACATAATTATTCAACACTAGAAATGAAATATCATATGTGCAACAATCTCAAACCCTGCTATATATGCAGGTATTGCAATATTCATCAATCAGTATTTATCAGCATCATTAGGCTACTGCTCTAAACTACTACAGAATATCAGCTAATACTTATAGTATTCATACAACAATGATACATGTTAAATAAATATGCATCAGACATAATAGTGGCAATACTATATACACGTTAGCGTATTGTCAAGAATCAATAATATATTTACGAAAATATTAGTGAATACTAGGCAATATGGCCTTGAATCACCATATGGTATGATCTCAGCATAGTCCAGTCATACACTGGTCATACTAATGTATGCGAGGTCATAACAGGATAGTGCGGTATACTCTAAGTTTGGCCTCACATAGGCGGTATACAATAATCTAAAAGCATCATTATTCAAGTTTCTGAAGGATGTTCGAACTTTTGCCAGAGTCAGTATGCGGCTGACTTTATTCTATTTATGTGAGCCTCTGGAGTCAGGTTTGGTGTTATGTCCACTCCCAGGTCTTTTTCTCTAGACGTTATAGAGAGATAGTTTCCCTTCATCGTATATTGGCCCTTTGGTTCCTTGACTTCTGTCCCCATTTCCATCACCTTGCACTTGTTTTGTTGAACTCTTGCAGCCATTTCTCGGACCAACTCTGTAACCTGTTCAAGTAATTCTGGAGAATCTTACAATCCTCATTTGTCTCAACCCTCCTCATTAGTTTTGCATCATTGCGAACACTGACATAAAAACTCAACTCCTGCAGTCAAGTCATTTACAAAAATGAGCAATATTATGGTACCCAACACCGATCCTTGAGGCAGCCCGCTTGTTACTCTATGACAGTCTGACTCCTCGCCCCCTCACGGTCACTCTCTGACACCTGTCTGTCAGGTAATTCCTTACCCATGATAGTGCGTTTCCGTCTACTCCCGCCTGCCTCTCAAGTTTGTGTAGTAGCCTTTTGCGTGGTACTCTATCAAAGGCTTTTTGGCAGACCATAAATATGCAATCTGCCCATCCTTCTCTGTCTTGCCTTATTTTCGCTACCTTATCATAAAACTCCAGGAGGTTCGTCAGGCATGATTTCCCTACTCGAAAGCCATGATGTTGTTTTTTATTTACAAACCTAATTCTTTCTATGTGTGCAAATAGCCTTAATCTTATTATTCTTTCGAGTATTTTGCAAGGGATGCTTTTGAGTGACACTGATTTGTAGTTAAGAGCCTCTTCTCTATCTCCTTTCTTGAAGATTGGCACCACATTTGCCTTCTTCCAGCAGTTTGGCAATTCTCTCTGTGTAAGTGACTCATTATAGATTAGTGCTAAAGGTATGCTGAGGGCCTGTGCTGCTTCTTTTAACATCCATTGTGATATTCTATCTGGCCCAGTAGTTTTAGTTACATCCAGTGATGCTAGCTGTATTCGTACTTCTCTCCTGATACCTCGATATTTAGTAGATTCTCATCAGGGGCTGCTTCCTCGTCTTGATCTGGAAGCTGTTCAGGCTCAATAGTGAACACTCAATGGAAGCTGGCATTGAGCTCCTCACACATTTCTTTATCATTTTCTGTATACTTGCCTCCCCCTTTTTGTAACCTGGTCAATTGGTCATTCACTGTCATTGTCCTTCTTATATAGCTATGTAAGATTTTCAGTTAGCTCTGTGCTTTGGAGGCAATATTATTTTCATAGTTTCTTTTTGCCAATCTTCTTATGTTTATGTAGTCATTCTTGGCCCGGTTGCATCTATTCCAGTTTACCAATGTCCTTTTCCATCAATATTTCCTCCACTCCCTCCTGCTATTTGCTTTTTCTTCCTGACACTGTCTATTGAACCACGAGTTGTTAAATGTTCTACTTTTTGCCCTTAATGGAGGTATGAATCTCTCTTCTGCCTATTTGCACCTCAGTTTTACTTGGTCCATCATTTACTGGACAATCTTCCCTCTAAGTTCCTCCTCCCATTGCACACTTCCCAGATACTCTCATAATTTCATGTAACTTACTCTTATGTTTCATGCAACTTACTCTCATGTTTCATGTAAGTATGACGGTGGGTGAGTGTTTATGACTCGCATGTTGCTTTGAATAAAGTGGTGGATGAGTGTTTATGACTCACAAGTTAATTAGAGTAAGGTAGTGGGTGAGTGTTCATGATTCTTATGTTGGTTACACTAAGGCAGTGGATGAGGGCTTATGGTAAGAATGTTATAATAAAGCTAGATACAATGTGTTTTACAACTTCATCTGAGTCAAACCTCATTGAAAATATGAATTAATTTGTAACGTTCTATTGAATTAAACATCAAATCAGCACTTACATACTCATATGAATGTCTGAGTAACTGTTTGTACTCACCTAGTTCACCTAGTTGTACTCACCTAGTTGTGTTTGCGGGGGTTGAGCTCTGGCTCTTTGGTCCCGCCTCTCAACCGTCAATCAACAGGTGTACAGATTCCTGAGCCTATTGGGCTCTATCATATCTACACTTGAAACTGTGTATGGAGTCAGCCTCCACCACATCACTTCCTAATGCATTCCATTTGTCAACCACTCTGACACTAAAAAAGTTCTTTCTAATATCTCTGTGGCTCATTTGGGCACTCAGTTTCCACCTGTGTCCCCTTGTGCGTGTGCCCCTTGTGTTAAATAGCCTGTCTTTATCTACCCTATCAATTCCCTTCAGAATCTTGAATGTGGTGATCATGTCCCCCCAAGATTTGTGTTGGTGTGTGAGTGCTAATTATGCCTAGACCATACATATATAGACATCAGTTACATTACTTTCAATTATTTAAACACATTCGAAACTTCATGAACAGAAACAATTACACAAATTTTATTCATATTTAGTTAACTTAAATTGGTAACTCACTACGCCATACAACACACTTGTGTTGCTTGTGTTGTGTAAACAGGCAAGATTTAATTTTGCTTATTAGATTCTTGGTGTTTATGCAAGATAAGATCTGTGTTTACGAAAGAGTAATCAGAAGTCGTCGCAGCCTATCTGTGGGACCGTCCTCCGCTGCCTCGTAGTCTGGAGTTCCACCCACACTCTAGCAGGATACTTCTTTTACTGTTCACGTAATGCATGTTTTTTCTTGTTTTCTTTATTATTAAGATATGAGTATTATTTTTGAAAGAATCTAGTAAATTATCCCTTATTATCAGACAATGTGAAGAGAAAATTTGAGATAAATTCGATATGGATGTGAGTGTGGAACATTAGTAAGTCCGTGACACTGCGTTGCATAGATAATAGTCTTTTGGTCACCTAAACTTTTCTCACAACTTTGATGTAAATTATCTGTCCATGTGTGCATGTACCATCCAAGCAGTCTTCACCTTGGTGTTAACAGAATAAAGAAATAGCTTCCCATACTATATTATTTCTGGTGCCTTCTCTTAGTCTCAACTCTGTTTAGTGCTTTGCATTTGTCAGTGTTAAAGGAAAGTGACCATTTGTCCGACTACCGCTTGAGCGCGTCTAGATCTCCTTGTACTCTCCTTTAAACGTCTTCATTTCTATATCTTAACAATAATGCATAATCCGCAAATATAAGGATACTTAAGACTTTCTTCTATTCATTTGATGACATATATCACAATCAGAATGACACCAAATGATCTTGCTGTGATACACTACTTGCGTTTTTTAATACTTGCAACTGTTTGCCGCTGATTTCTCTTCTTTCAGCATTACCCTCTGTTTTCAATCAGTGATATGTTCTCTCCTCCACACCAGCACTTCTCGAGTTATGAAATCCTGGTCTTCAATTTTAGGATGGTGACTTACTAAATGGAACTCTGTTACATGTTTTTTGATTAACAATGAAAATACGGGGAAGCGAACCCTTCTTCCATTAGATTTATGATTTACATTTAATCATAACATTTATATATTCGTAGGGCATTACCTGCTTTTACTGAATCCATGCTGGTGCTTTGAGAGAAATCTGAATTTTTTTAAGTATTCCAAGAGAAGTTTTCTTTGCAAGCTTCTCAAGCCCCTAACTGAGAATTGTCGATAGTGAAGCTACTGTGTAGTTTAGTGACTCCTGGGTCCTTTCATTCTGGCACATTGACACTACATTGGCTGTCTTCCATTCCTTTGGCAACTCCCTCTTTTTTACTGATGAGTTGAAGATTTAATGAGAGGCTCAAGTCCGCAGCTACATCATTCAATCTCCACAAATACCATTTTTTGCATACAGTGTATTCACCTAGATGTATTTGCGGGAGTTGAGCTCTGGCTCTTTGGTCCCGCCTCTCAACTGGTGTGCAGGTTCCTGCACCTATTGGGCTCTATCATATAAACGCTTGAAACTGTGTATGAAGTCTGCCTCCACCACATCACATCCTAATGCATTCCATTTGTTAACTACTCTGACACTTTAAAAAAAATTCTAATGTTCCTATGGCTCATTTGGGCATTCAATCTCCACCTGTGTCCCCTAGTGCATGTGCCCCTGGAGTTAAGTCTGTCTTTATTTACCCCTATCAATTCCTTTGAGAATCTTGCATCTGGTAATCAAGTTCCCTGTAACTCTTCTATCTTCCAGCGACGTGAGGTTTAATTCCCGTAGTCACTCCTCGTAGCTCATACCCCTCAGTTCGAGTACTAGCTTGGTGGCAAACCTTTTGAACCTTTTCTAGTTTATCCATATGGTTCTCTAGATATGGAATCCATGCTGGAGCGTCATTCTCCAGGATTGGTCTGACATATGTTGTATATAAGGTTCTGAATGATTCCTTTCATAAGTTTCTAAAGTCCGTTCTTATGTTGGCTAACCTGGCATATGCTGCTGATATTATTCTCATGATATGGACTTCAGGGGACAGGTCTGGCATGACATCATCCCCCAGGTTTGTCTCTCTTTCTGATTCTTGAAGAATTTCATCTCCCAAATGATGCCTTGTATTTGGCCTCCTGCTCCCTACACCAATCTTCATTACATTACATTTGCTTGGGGTAAACTTCAACAACTATTTGTTGGACCATTCCTTCAGGTTGTCCAGGTCTTCTTGAAGCCACAAGCTGTCCTCCTCTGTCTTAATCCTTCTCATAATTTTGGCATCGTCAGCAAACATTGAGAGGAATGAATCTATACTCTCTGGGAGATCATTTACGTATATCAGAAACAGGATAGGTCCTAGTACAGAGCCCTGTGGAACTCTACTGGTGACTTTACGCCAATCTGTGGTCTCAACTCCTTACTGAAACTCTTTGCTTTCTATTGCTTAGGTATCCCCCTTACTCACTGGAGCACCCAAACATTTACTCCTGTTTGATTCTTCAGAATATGCACCAGCCTCCTATGGGGTACTGTGTCAATGGCTTTCCGACAGTCCAAAAAAATGCAGTCCGCCCAGCCTCCTTTTTCATGCTTAATCTTTGTCACTTGATCGTATAATTGTATTAAGCCAGTGTGGGAAGATTTACCCAACCTGAACCCATGTTAATAGTTTGTCACTAAGTCCCTTCTCTCCAGATGTGTTACTAGGTTTTTTCTCACGATGTTCTCCATCACCTTGCATGGTATACAAGTTAAGGACACTGGTCTGTAGTTCACTGCCTCTTATCTGTCACCCTGTTTTGTATATTGGGACTTCATTAGCCGTCTTCCATATAGGAATGGATATGTCTTCCATAAATGTCTTCCAACAGGATAGGTCCCCCTGTCTCCAGTGATCTACTATATACTATGGAGAGTGGCAAGCAAAGTGCTTCTGCGCACTCTTTCAATACCCATGGTGAGATTCAGTCTATATCAACAGCCTTTCTCATGTCCAGATACAACAGATGCCTCTTGACCTTAATCTCTTGTAATTTCGAACCCTTCCAAGCCCGCCTGGTTTACTGCCACCTCTCCTAGCCCAGTGACCTCACCTTCAACCTCTTGTTGAGTTCTTCACTCACCTCTTTATCATTCTCTGTGTACCTGTCCTCACCCGTTCTATGTTTCATCACCTGTTCTTTCACTGTTGTTTTCCTTCTGATGTGACTGTGGAGTAGCTTTGGTTCGGTCTTGGCTTTCTTTGCTATATCATTTTCATACTTTTCTCTGCTTCTCTTCTCACACTAACATACTCGTTGCTGGTTTTCTGGTATCTCTCTCTGCTTTCTAGCGTTCTGTTATCTCGGAAGTTCCTCCGTGCCTTTTTATTCAGCTCCTTTGCTTCCATTCATGCCCTATGAAACCACGGATTCTTCATTTGCCTCACGGTTTTTTTCCTTTAGGGCCTGTTAGGATCAAACTGCCGTTTCAGGAAACCCAACACATTTAAATAAGTTTGTTCTCTAGTTTTGCTTTCACTTGTATTTACTTGATGTTATCCTAATGTGGTTTCCTCTGACTTAATCAGGTGTCGTTTTCCTCAGCTTGACCCATTGTCAGGTTCAACACACGATACTTGCTGAGCCCTGACTAAGGACATGAATAATAATTTAGGTAAAAACTGTATTATGGATATATTCATCTATTTTACTAAACATGTGGCTACATTATATGCACAGTTATATATATACTAAGACACTTCATTTACATACCCGTCATTCGTCAATCATTTCAGCTCACTTCATATCCATCTACTTCTCTGATTGGTTCCAATAATCCAAAGCAGAGCGTTATCGTAAACTCCGACAATTAAACATCAACGACGGTTTATAACTAAAATTATCATCCAGATAAAATTGTCTAGCGAGGTGCTAAATGAATTGTATTCATACCAGAATGGTAATGTCCTGTCAATGCAGGATATATTAGCAGGTTTGAGTAATATAGTCAATAATAAACAAGCAAACCTGGCACTTAATGTCTAATCTGAATCCACAGAAACTATACCCTCATCAAGTTCCTTAACTGAAACTCCTAAAGTGACACAGTCATTAGGTAATAAGGGTACTAATAAACAATGTAACATTAAGAGGTTGAATACGGATTTATCAGTGAGACCTAAGAGTGCCATAAGTGTTCCCAAGAGTTCAAGTGCTCCCAAGAATTCAAGTGCTCCCAAGAGTCCAAGTGCTCCTAAGAGCCCAATAATTACTCCCAAGAGTAAACCAAACACTTCCAACCCAATGTAACAAACTAGCTACCATTGTAACACGGAGGGGGGGGGGGGGTCGTTCTCTCTCCCGTTTTCTGTACCCGTATTCTAACTTATCTCTACCAAGGGACCCCAGAAATCTCACTTGAGCTGACCTCACGCCACGTGGACTTAAGACGATTGACCAACTTAAGATTCTACAACCTTAAGACGTGGAAACCGGCTTCTAGCAAAATCCTAGGATCGCCTTGCGCTGCCACCACCACCAGACCAGTAACACGGAGCAATGATCAAGGTCTGGATCGATCATGCTAATCAATCAACCATGAGGCTTGATCCCCACTGGTGATGTATGGGAGGGTTGTCTTTTTACGTTAAGTGTGGAAATCAAAATCAAATCATTTTCCTGATCAAAAGGAAAATGAATTCTTAATCTTTGTTAGGTTTTGTGGCCCAACGAAAACTCGGCCTCGTGGGGATCACGTGACAAGGACACGAGACAATGGAAACATGAAATGGAAATAAAAATGCAAATTACTAACTAATTAATTTATTCAAAATTTAAATCAATGCACCCCCTATCGTTAACACTCCCTGACTTAGGCAGTGAGTTGACTAACTCCCTATACAACACTCGTAGCAACTTTACCTTCTATAGGTGACCAGCTAGATGTTAGTGCTAAAGTCTTGGGAAGAGGTGGAGTGGACACCTTTCCTGTGTTGCTCCGGATCCCACACTGTCTTTCCCACATGCTTCTCTACCCAGACGACCAGATCTGTATCCTTCCGCCTCGTTTAAGTTACTTACGAGGCTTATGTTTAACAACTAACCTCTGTTGCACTGAATGATCCAGATTGGTTGAATTATTTTAACTGAAGTTAATTACACAAGCATCTTAGGGAAGAGCAATTCCCAATTACAAAATGGCTATTTGACCTTTGAGAAAAAGTGGACATGGAAACTCTGATGACCTGTGACCTCAGGTCGTCCAAATTCTTCCGCACCGAGGTCTAGTCACGGTTCGTGACGTCACTGATGGTGACTTAACTCATTCTTCTAGCAATCAGGATACTCTTCATACTATAACCAGAAATATTATACAATTTGAATGAAGACTAATTCTCTAAATAAGTGAATTCCGTAAAATAATTCATTATACGAAACTGTGAACAAAGGCGGCAATTATTTTCACCGCCAATCCCCCCAGGGGATGCTCCCGGGTCACCACGTGGGTCCAGCTTCCCATTCTCCCATGCGTAGATTAAACATTCTAGATCATGAAATGATCTAGAATGCAACAGCTAGTTTGTTACAACCCCCCCCCCCCCCCGCACAAGCAACTTAGTAAACCTTGTTAATTTGTACAAACTAACGAGGTTTAGTATCCAAACCCACAATAAACTCAACTCATGCCCCAAACAAAAGCTAATCTAACTAAGAAAATTTGACAATCATTAGATTGTCCAACAACATCATAATAAACATGTACAAATTCAAAAATGTCTCGGCAGTCAACTGACAGCAATCCTCCAACATCAGGAAACATATATCCTTCCCTTACTGACATAGGCTAAATAAAATGTCCCTACTCTAACAGCAAAGACTAGCTATTAAAATCTCTTGGCTCTTCACTAGCCAAGCTCATGTGTCCTCTAGAGCCGGACACACCATGCTCAAACATAAAACATAAAAGTTATAACTACAGACTGAACTTTCAGTCATCCGGGAGCGTACTACAGAACTCTACTAAGTTCACATCCATGTACTATCCACTCCCCAATCAATGTCAACCTTGACATGCTAAGGGACACACCTAATGTTTATTACATATATCTAAAATATAAAAAAAATTCCTACTGTAGTATATCACAGGTTTCAGCTGACTGTACAGCCAAGTGTTCGCACTCACTGTAAGAGTGTCTGTTTATATTGGTCCGCCTCTCCTGTGTTCAAACATTCTACAAGTAGTAACATTCAAACAAGTAACACACAATATTTTCCATAACCATTTGTTCTAGGCTTAGACAATTACACAGGGGTTCGATTTTAATTACTGACCAATATATAGAGAAGAATGTCCATATCAATATACCAGAATAATTATTTTAAATCTGTTTTTCAACGTTTATAAAGTATTGTGAATCTGAATCTGTTTTTCAACATTTAAACAAGTGTCCAGATATTCTTTATACAGATGTTCAGAGCCAACTTTATCGTTTGTATCAATTGTTCATATTGCGTAATCGAGAAAAAAAAATCGATGCTGATGGACGATTAATGTAGTCGCTGACGGTGATGTTGTCGATCTTGCTTCTCCCATGCGTAGACATCGATACCTGGTCCTTTTGTACTCCCATCCGGTACTCTTGAATGACGACAGAGTGTAGTAGAGCGGAGTGCCAAGTGACAGCTGTAGAATACTGTTACTTCGGCCATTGATCTTGCTCCTGACAGTCCACACGCCTTCATATCAATCACAGTTTACACGGCAGTCTTGATGTTAAACTTGACGGTGCAGATGACCTCAGCAGAGCAGGACTGGATGTACCAACGGTGTCTCGTAACAGGAGTGGTGTCAAAGGGTCGTAGAGGCGGGTTGCTTGTTTGCAGAACAGGTGAATCTCGTCTTCCATCATTGCTCACGACATCTCAGGCGTTTCTTGATGTCACCAGGTTACTAGGCCGTAAACACCAACTGTGTATACCCTCGTACCGCCGACTTTAGACCAAAGGAGACAATTTTGCGACCTTCTATTGGCAAGTCCCGGAACTCTGTAGGGAAACCGTACCTTCCACCTGTGACTACCTTAGTTCCACGTTCCTGTTGCTTCAGATGACGTAATCATTAATCTTCCGGCGAAACTCTTGAATAATGCTACTTCCTTTCCAGTTTCTTGACCTCTCCTCCAACACTGCTGGAATGGCTTCAGTCTTGATGACGCAGCAGGTGGGTAGTGGTGATCTCGAGACAGCTACCCCGGCGTTGTATGGCACCTCCGGTGACTGCAATATGTGGACAGCTCGCTGGCCCTGACAACTTCGTTTAGTGACGTGAGGCGTCGGCCGGGTGACTCTTGGATAGTCACTCTTCCCCAAAGTAACTGATGTATGGGTTACTGGGTCTGGTGGGGGGAGGGCTTTGTGTAATGTGCCTCCCCCCCCTCGGTCTTTACAGACAAGGATTCACATGTGGCTAGAACAACTGGGTCGGTGTACCAATCAGACCTGGGAACAGACAGACACAACACAGCGGAAGCATAGATGTACTCTGGGTTTGGTGGAGGTGGAACCCCAGAGCACGGTAAAAGCTGCTACCCGAGTCAAGTATAGTAATAGTTCATCTCATTGATTCTACAGGAAAATCTAATGAATACTAAATTATACTAATCAAGGAAGTTACTTTACCGTACAGCGCGAGATCTCGTCACCATAGGGTGGCAAGGCTGCACCTGACTACTGATGAGCGAAGACTGATGAGAGGGTCATCTTCATCCTCTGACTCGTCGGTGAAGCCATGAGTCAGCACTGCTGAGTCAGGAACGAGACCCGCTGAAGGCAGTTCTAATTCCTCTCTAGCATGATATTGTTTCAATTTATTTACATGAATTGTCCTTTTCACCTGGTCCTCAAATACTCCTTTTATAACAAGATTAACCGGCCCCGCCCTTTTAACTACTCTATACGGTCCTCGTCACCTCAGAGCAAGTTTCCTACTCTGATTGGTGGGCGCAGCCTCATTCACTCTCAATGCGAGGCTTCCTTCCTTCAACTCAAGAGGGTGCACTTTCTTGTCATAAAAATGAGCATATCGATTCCGTGCCTTCTTGGACGCTTCAACTGCAATATTCCATGCATTTCTCATTTTTCCAAGGACCTCTGAAGGATAGTCCTCCCCGTATGCAACGTTATGTCTGGTAAGCAGATCTGAGGGGAAATTGCATGAAATACCAGTAAACAAATGAAGGGTTGGGTGTTAATCAATTGGTGGATGGCAGTATTCAAGGCTAATTGAACATAGGGTATGTGTTCATCATGTTCAGCAAGGGTTGCAAGCATATCCTTGACTAAACGATTAGTCCGTTCCGTCATTCCGTTTGCTTGTGGGTAGTAGGCTGTTGTAAAAGCCGAAGTTGTCTCTAAAAATCTTACAAACTTCCCTAAATATATTCCCATTGAATTCTTGACCCCGGTCAGAGACTAAAACTTTTCAGAGAGAAAAGGTCCGAATACAGTAACGAACCTACGCAAGAACGCATCTGCAACTGTACGAGAATCCTTCTGAGGTAATGCAACTAGTGTAGTGTACCTAGACAAATGGTCAACTAGCACCAACATGTATCTATTCCCTGAATGACTGTGATGTAAATCAATCAAATCGGCCCCACACGGTCTAAAGGCTCACGAATTTCAGGAAATTCCTGAAGTGGGGCTTGTACCTTAAGGGTACCTTTCGTCCTCTGGCAACGAGAGCAGGACTTCACGAAATTGATTACTTCAGAAAGTAATCCTGGAAATAAAATAGAGATTTTGCCTTTAAGTGGGTTTTAAAGACCCCCGGATGCAATTTTAGATGCATGCGCAAGTTATAACGCTGATGACCGCAATGCGTCCGGAATAACTAGTTGAAGTAAGAACATAAGAACATAAGAACATAAGAACAAAGGTAACTGCAGAAGGCCTATTGGCCCATACGAGGCAGCTCCTATTTATAACCACCCAATCCCACTCATATATATGTCCAACCCATGCTTAAAACAATCGAGGGACCCCACCTCCACAATGTTACGCGGCAATTGGTTCCACAAATCAACAACCCTGTTACTGAACCAGTATTTACCCAAGTCTTTCCTAAATCTAAACTTATCCAATTTATACCCATTGTTTCGCGTTCTGTCCTGTGTTGATACTTTCAATACCCTATTAATATCCCCTTTGTTATATCCATTCATCCACTTGTAAACCTCTATCATGTCACCCCTAACTCTTCGCCTTTCCAGTGAATGCAAATTAAGCTTTGTTAATCTTTCTTCATATGAAAGATTTCTAATTTGGGGAATTAACTTAGTCATCCTACGCTGGACACGTTCAAGTGAATTATATCCATTCTATAATATGGCGACCAAAACTGAACTGCATAATCTAAATGGGGCCTAACCAGAGCAAGATATAGCTTGAGAACCACACCAGGTGTCTTGTTACTTACGCTGCGATTAATAAATCCGAGTGTCCGATTTGCCTTATTACGAACATTTATGCATTGATCCTTTTGTTTTAAATTCTTACTAATTATAACTCCCAGATCCCTTTCGCAATCCGACTTCGCAATCTCAACACCATCTAGCTCGTATCTTGTAACTCTATCATCATTACCTAGCCTCAGAACTTTACATTTATCAGCATTAAACTGCATCTGCCAGTCCTTTGACCATTTCAAAACCCTATCTAGATCAACTTGAAGTGATAGTGAGTCCTCCTCCGAATTAATTTCCCTACCGATTTTCGTATCATCGGCAAATTGCAAATGTTGCTACTCAAACCTGAATCTAAATCATTTATATATATTATAAACAACAGAGGTCCCAAGACAGAGCCTTGAGGCACTCCACTTACAACATTTTCCCACTCTGACTTGACTCCATTTATACTAACTCTCTGTTTCCTTTGGTATAGCCATGCCCTAATCCAGCTTAATATAGCACCCCCAATACCATGAGCCTCTATCTTTTTAATCAGTCTTCATGTGGCACTGTATCAAAAGCTTTGCTAAAGTCAAGGTACACAACATCACAATCCTTACCACTATCAACTGCCTCAACTATGCTAGAATAAAAAGATAACAAATTTGTTAAACATGAACGGCCATTTATAAAACCATGTTGCGACTCAATTATTAATTTATGTTTTTCAAGATGAAGACGAATTTTATTTGCTATTATAGATTCGAGTAACTTTCCCACAATAGACGTTAGGCTAATTGGTCGATAGTTAGACGCAAGTGATCTATCTCCTTTCTTAAAAACTGGTATCACATTAGCAACTTTCCAAAACTCTGGCACTCTGCCTGACTCTATTGATTTATTAAATATGATTGACAGTGGGTCACAAAGCTCCTCTTTGCATTCTTTCAGCACCCTGGCAAACACTTCATCCGGCCCTGGGGATTTGTTTGGTTTGAGTTTTACTATTTGTTTAAGAACATCCTCCCTGGTAACTGCTAAACTCGTCAACCTGTCCTCGTCCCCACCCACATAGACTTGTTCGGCTGAAGGCATATTGTTAAGTTCCTCTTTAGTAAATACAGATACAAAATATTTGTTAAAAATACTACTCATCTCTTCATCACTATCTGTTATTTGACCTGTCTCAGTTTTTAATGGACCTATCCTTTCCCTAGTCTTAGTTCGATATAACTGAAAAACCCTTTAGGATTTGTCTTTGCTTGCCCTGCTATACGAACTTCATAGTTTCTTTTTGCTTTCCTTATCTCTTTTTAACATTTTTAACAGTTGTACGAATTCCTGTTCTAAAGTGACCTCCCCATTTTTAATCCTTTTGTACCAAGCTCTCTTTTTACCTATAAGATTCTTCAAATTCTTTGTTATCCACTTTGGGTCATAGTAATCGATCTATTCAATTTGTGTGGTATACTACGTTCCTGTGCTTTGTTTAGAATATTCTTAAATACGTTATAAATTGAATCCACATCGAAATCCCCATTTACATCACCTATCGCTGGGTTCATGTCGCTCCAAGACCGGCCCACACCCATACCCAAGACTTTCCAATCAATTTGACCCAAAAAATTTCTTAGGCTATAAAATCAGCTTTTCGAAAATCTGGCACTTTAACAGAATTTTCTCCTACAGGTCTATTCCATTCTATGCTAAATCTGATTTCTTTGTGATCACTGTTCCCTAGCTCACTCCCTATTTCGATGTCATTAATTTGTGTTTCCTGTTAGTTAACACTAAATCTAAAATATTATTTTCCCGGTTGGTTCCTTAATGTGTTGCGTAAGAAAGCAATCGTCAATTAATTCTAGAAAATCTTCTGCTTCACTATTCCCTGTTTTGTTCAACCAGTTTATTCCACTAAAATTAAAGTCACCCATGACATAAATACTGTTAGATCTAGATGCCCTAGATATTTCATTCCATAGATGCTTTGCTTCCATTCTGTCTAAATTTGGTGGCCTATATATAACTCCTATTATAATATTATTTGCTTTTTCGTTTAATTCTATCCAAATAGTTTCTGTGTGTGGCTCAGTTTTGATTCCCTCTTTGAGACTACATTTCAAATTGTCCCTAACGTATATGGCTACTCCACCTCCTCGTCTAATATATCTATCTGTGTGAAATTGAATAGTTTTAAATCCATTTATTTGATATTCAGCTAATAGTCTCTATTATCTACATTCATCCACGTTTCGGTAAGTGCAATAATATCTATTTTTTCTGTGCAGGACAAGAGCATTTTAATTCGTTATTTTATTTCTTAGACTTCTACTGTTAGTGTAAATACCTAAGTGAATTGTTATTTTGAGGCCCTTCTCTTTCCCTGATCATTTTGCCAATACCTTCCCCGCAAACACATACTTTTATTACATCCTTCCTCCAATCAATTCCATACCTCTATCTACTAACAGTTTAAACCCAAACAAACACCTCTAACCACTTCTTCCAACGAGTTCGCACACAGCAAACAACCCCAGCTCTCGATAGATGCACCCCATCCGAGCATACATTTCATTCCTTCCATAGAAGTGTTCCCAGTTGTCTATGAAAGAGATTGCATTTGATTTGCAATATCTTCCCCGCAATTGACACCAAGTGCCCTCGACATCCATTCATTTCCCACTCCCTTTCTTGGAAGAATGCACATATGATCGGGATTCCTCCCTTGCTCCTAACTAATCTATTGCTGTCTTGAATCTTTGTATTAGTTCCTCACTCCTAACTCTCCCAACATCATTACCCCACCTGCACTTAAACAAATAATGGGTTGGTTCCCATTT
>WNGS01069630.1:12091-42297 GCA_020271785.1 Procambarus virginalis | reverse complement strand
GAAGTTATGCTTGATTCCTATTTCTTTAGAAAATCAAAACTACTTGGGTGACACCTATAAGCTTGTTCAGTTCAGAGTACCGAGTAGGATCAATTACCAAGTCCGAGGTGGTTCTGGGTTCTCAGGGGAACAGTAACATTGGTCACAATGACTTGTGGCTTTTGTTCAGGCCACTGGTCGCTGTTAGCCACTGAGGTCCATTGAACCACATCTCTGCCTTTGTTAATTGCCGTAAAGTCAGTCCTCGGGAGAGAAGTCAGCTGGATTCTCTTTTGTGGGTACATATCTTAGTTTATACCCTGCTGACAACTCTCGTATTTCCTTAACGCGGTTACTCACGTAAGGATTCTTACTGTTATTGTTCTTAACCCACTGTAGTACTGCCTCATTATCTGACCAACTACTGTTTCTTTAAGTGGATGTGGCGTAAGGCCTTGATCAAATAATGAGCCAATCTTACTCCTAACAGTAAGGCTGTTAATTCCAGTTGTGGCAGTGATCTTTTCTTTAAAGGTGCCACTCTGGCCTTTGATGTGAGCAAATTGGCTTGCCCATTTGTGACCAGGTAAGCTACTGTTCCATAAGCCTTTCCTGAGGCATCACAGAATACATGTAGCTTAATTGGTTCTTTTTCATTTACTACTGTGTTCCTGGGGAACTTGACAGACTCTAGGGTACTTAAATCTTTTACTAAACCTTGCCATTTTTCTTGTAGGGCAGGTGTTAGAAGATCATCCCAGCCTATCTTTTGTTGCCAACATTCCTGTATTATCAACTTCCCATTAATCAGTACGGGCTTAATAGTCCTAATGGGTCGAAGGGTTTGCTGACTTGTGATAGTAATTTTCTCATTGTTAAGTTAGTGGTATCAGGCTCCACTGACTTGATTGTCAACTGATCTGTTGTCGTGTTCCATTCGACACCTAGTACCTTTGTCATCTCGGGTACCTGGTAATCGGGAATTCAGTTGAGATCAGTTGATTTAATTTTTCATTGTTAGAGACCCAAGATTGGAGAGGCATATTGCTCCCATTAATTCTCGATTGGCCTCATGGTATATGTCCAACAGTTTACTTTCACTGTTGGTTGTACCTTGAAAATTATCCACATACAGGTTTTTGCTAATTTCTGTCTTGTTTGGGCTATTGGACTTCTTCAAGTGCGTATCCAAGGTAGCTTGGAGCAGAAAAGGAGATGATGTGGCGCCAAAAAGGACAGAGGCAAACCGGTAAGTGATTAATTCACTGTTCGGATCGTTAGGATCCTTAATCCATAGGAACTTGTGTAGTTCCGGTCTTCTTCTTGAAGACCTACCCTAAGGAATGCCTTGCTGATGTCGGCCGTATATGCATAAGTCCCAATACGGAACTTTACCAGCACGTCGTAAAGCCTTTGTGTTAGGCTAGGGCCAGTTTGAAGACAGTCGTTTAACGAAACACTACTCGGCCTCATTTTAGCACTGCAATTAAATACTATCCGTAATGGGGTAGTTGCAGAATTCTTCTGTACACAATGATGTGGTAAGTAGTGACCTTCCTTTGGGTTATCATTTGTAACAACTTCGATAAATTTGTCATCGAGTTGCTTCTGTATTATTTCATGGTACAACTTCAAGTTCTCAGGTGTCTTTGTAAGCGCAACACCTGTGACCTCAATTTTTTGGTGCATAAAATGTTGACGGGTAGCTGAGGGTGATTCAGCTTCCATGGTAGCCTGACCCAGTATTGATTATCTCTGTATATAACTGAGTCCAGGTATTGTTTGTAAGTCAAGTCATCATCTGGGCTAGGTTGTTCAGGGACAATGCCGAGAGTTGCCAGGTCCCATAACTTGTGTACAGGGGGATCAAGCTCTTCCTCGGACATGTCTCTGAGTTGCAGTGGAGACTGGTCTCCTAGTCATGCAACCATTACTGGGTTGGCATGTTGGTGTTCTACAGGTGCGGGTTGGTTTAGCCGTAATACAGGGCCTGTTA
Source organism: Procambarus virginalis (assembly GCA_020271785.1). NCBI lineage: Eukaryota > Metazoa > Arthropoda > Malacostraca > Decapoda > Cambaridae > Procambarus > Procambarus virginalis. The sequence continues at coordinate 40,322 of WNGS01069630.1, read as the reverse complement.
GCAAATAGCCACCTGCAGATGGTAACACGTTCATACCGTGTTTGTATTCCTTTCCTTTGATAAACTTATGGTAGACATCTGATCCCATAAGGATTCCAATATTGGAAAGGTTATCTGTTGTGATTTTATCAGCCAAATGAATTCCCTTTTTTTCTAGGAATTTGGCTGTTGTCCCCAGACCATATACATATAGATCTGTTGGGAATCTATCTACTACTAGAGCTTGTACATTTTGTTCGTAACCTCCTAATCGTACTTTGGGTTGTACTACCTTGAAAACTCGGGCTCCTGAGTCAGTCAGGAATCCTGCTATGTTTATTCGTGTCTCCTCTACAGGTGTAAGTTTCAGGTATCTACCAACTCTTTGGATATAAAGGTCAATTGGGACCCTTGATCAAATAATCCACGTACGGTGGCTTTGTTCTCTCCATTTCTAATGATCAATCGTGCAGTAGGTAGAGCTGATTTATGTTTAGACCTTGTTGAGAAAACACTTATGTCAGGTAGCACAGTACAAGCTGTACTGAGGTGTTAGTTCCTTCCTCCTCCTGTGGTTTGGCAGACTTTGTACTTGAATCCCCACAAAGTGCTGTATGGTGTTGACCCTTATGGCACCTATAACAGGTGCGTATTGTTGATGTGCAGCTGTCGGGATGATGTTCCCTTATACACTTGGTACATCTATGTATCTCCTTGAGTCGTTTTATGCGTGTTGCACGATCGGGGTACGTCTGCAATTGTACATGGAATGTGATTGTTCACAGAACAGACATGGTCTCCAGACGTTAACAGTATCTTGAGGAGTCACCGATTTGGGTGACGCGTTACCTGTAGGTTTGGAGGTACCAACTGCGTATGTGCCCACACTGCCTTGTCTCCACTTTGGAGAGGGAGAAGTTGTTTTAGATTTGTTTGGAGTACTGTTTGTACTCTGTTGTTTACTATTAGTAGTACGAAGGTTTAGATGTCGCTTTTTCATCTGGGATAACTCTTTCTCGTTCTATGATGGTTTGTAACCCTTTGTAATCTCTGTTACTGTCAGATATGACTTTCCATACAACACAAACAACTTATCCAGGATGTCCCTGGGTAATTTGCGAGTCATATGGACTTGGATTATCCAGTCTGATTCATCCAAGTTTACTTTATTTTTAAGTGCCTTAAGCAAAGACTCAAGCTCCAATCTAAAGGCTTGGAGTGAGACTGCTGTATTATTTGGATGTTTAATATCTAACAGCTTCTGGGTTAAAATTCTGATAGTCCTTTCAGGCTTCGCATAGTTGTCCTGAGTAGTTGTACAGCATTGTCATAATCGTCATCTGTGTGATTCAGATTACAGACTACCTGAAAGGCTTCATCCTTCAAGACACTCTGTAAATACGTAAACTTTGTCGTCTTTGGTACATTGACATTAGAATCCACAGAATCGACAAATTGCTCCAGAAATTGTCCCAATTCTCGTCCTCTGTTCCAGAAAAAGTTGGAAGACTGAGTGATGGTAATTTGACTTCTGGTGCTGTCTGATTCTGGGTAGTTGTAGCTGCAATATTTATATTGGCCTTATGGGCGTCTATCAAATTTCAAACGTTGAATTGTTCAAACATTGCATCTTCATAATCAGAGTGTTCTTGGAGAATGTTGTTCATCGTATCTTCATCAATACTAGAATTATTAGTATATCTTGATACTGTTTCATTTGTTGCAACACACGGTCATATTTGTTCCGTGTAAGCTTAAGATAGTTTTCCAGTGCTGCATAATTAACTGGAGTTTGATTACTCATGTCTTCACATTTGTTAATCTGCCTTGTGAGATGCCCCTTTAAGGCCTAAGGGTTAATTTTACATTTTGGAGTGTAGACATCTTGGAAGTACTCGCTAGTCGTATGGACTTTTAACTATTTGGCACTTGAATTAATAAAGCAACTAGTTTCCAAACTAGAGCTGTTTATCATTTAAATTATACACTACTGTATAATCATACACGCTATAATTTGAGTGGTAAGCCTGTATCAATGCTGGTATTCCGCAAGCTAGCCCTTCATTATCACTCTTGGTTGGTACAGAGACACAGGTTAACACTCAAAGGTGAAATGATTATAGTTAAATTATACCTATAATTATATGTATGAATATCAGGTTGACAACACAACTCGTGTTGTCATGAATACTGCATAAAAATATGTACTTGCTAGGTTGTAATATATGTTCAACTCTAGACAAGTGTAAAAAATTCTTACCCTTACACCAGGTTAGCACAATAAATTAAACTAGGTTGCTGTACAACACCAGCCTAAAATGTCCTACCCTTGTGCAAGAATTTGCTGTAAACAATGTGGTATGCAGTATGTATTGGTGCAATATTAAAGTAATGTTTATACTTAAATTACAAAACATTTATAAGTAACTTATAAGTAAATTAGCCTCTTATCAACCTCTTGTAATGAAAAAGGCACAATAGTTCTTTGGCATAGGCCTCAGAACAATAATAGTGCTTTGTTGTAGTTTTGCTTGCTATGAGATTGAAAAGTTAGGCTAGAAAATGTAAATATAGCAATGTCTTTCTGCTATAATATTGCACTACTAATGTATATCAGGATTTTATGTCTAGATGCAATGTACCTACTGGTTAACTGTAATAATCATCTAGGTTCAAAGGACCATAATTTATGTGGTAAAAACTCCAGGCAGTATATCTCCTTTTAATTGACTTCAATAAATTAAAGTTTATCTTATTTTTTCTTAGTAGGTAAGAAATTGAGTGGACTGTATGTACTTGTTAAAACTGCCTGAAATTATTCTCACACAAATTGGGGGGGACAATTTGTAGCTTAAACCACTTTGTAATGGCTCCTTCTTAAACTGCAAATTGTTTACCTAAGTTTAATTATTATATTATTTTGTCATACCACATATGGTGGTCTAATCTACTATTATTTCAACAATTATTACTAGTTATGAATACTACTACTACAATAACTAGAATGGCCTTATCTGAGCCTGTAGTAAGGGCCCACTAAGGCTGTGTCATGGTAGCCTCAAATGGGTGTGGCCCTGTGCCTCATGGTGCCAATGGCGGCTGTGGAGGCCTTCAAGGCTGGCAACAGCTAGGTACATGTACATAGTTCTACTGCTCAGCTACTTGCTGTTCCAAGTCACAATTTACCTGTTTGGGATGCAAGGAGTTAGTACATTTCCCTAAACATATCAATACAGGTATAACATGGTATGTGAGGGCTGTAAAAATGGGGTACACGTACATGGTGTTGGTGTTGTTCATATATCATAACGACTTATACCCTTGAATATTAAGCAGTGCACTAGAATAATAAACAAATACTTGGTAAGCCGGATACAATCGTTGTTGTAGTTGTTGATAGGCTGTGTTGTTGGTTGTTGACACGTAAATAGGTGTCTAGGTGTTAAACCAACTCTGGAGCCATGGGCAGCGTAAGGCTGCTCTGTTATTGTTTTCGTGTGAGCATGGCGTCTGTAAGAGACGCTCAGCCTCCCTTGTTGTTCCAATATTGTGTTCTACTTCTAAGTTAAATTTACGTTAACAAGGGAATCAAGCTATATTTTGGTGTTAATAATTATATTCAGTCTTATTGAACACTTTTTTATTCAATTTAGACATTAAACTGTTGTATGAACAGTGGTTTAATAATGTAAATATACGTCGACGTCGATGACGTCACGGAGTCTCCCATTCTCTAAATTTAAGAGGATACTGTTAAGGGAAGACTATACTATTTGTGTGTCGGTTTCCCGACACTCCTCATTAGTTTTGCATCATTGCGAACACTGACATAAAAACTCAACTCCTGCAGTCAAGTCATTTACAAAAATGAGCAATATTATGGTACCCAACACCGATCCTTGAGGCAGCCCGCTTGTTACTCTATGACAGTCTGACTCCTCGCCCCCTCACGGTCACTCTCTGACACCTGTCTGTCAGGTAATTCCTTACCCATGATAGTGCGTTTCCGTCTACTCCCGCCTGCCTCTCAAGTTTGTGTAATAGCCTTTTGCGTGGTACTCTATCAAAGGCTTTTTGGCAGACCATAAATATGCAATCTGCCCATCCTTCTCTGTCTTGCCTTATTTTCGCTACCTTATCATAAAACTCCAGGAGGTTCGTCAGGCATGATTTCCCTACTCGAAAGCCATGATGTTGTTTTTTATTTACAAACCTAATTCTTTCTATGTGTGCAAATAGCCTTAATCTTATTATTCTTTCGAGTATTTTGCAAGGGATGCTTTTGAGTGACACTGATTTGTAGTTAAGAGCCTCTTCTCTATCTCCTTTCTTGAAGATTGGCACCACATTTGCCTTCTTCCAGCAGTTTGGCAATTCTCTCTGTGTAAGTGACTCATTATAGATTAGTGCTAAAGGTATGCTGAGGGTCTGTGCTGCTTCTTTTAACATCCATTGTGATATTCTATCTGGCCCAGTAGTTTTAGTTACATCCAGTGATGCTAGCTGTATTCGTACTTCTCTCCTGATACCTCGATATTTAGTAGATTCTCATCAGGGGCTGCTTCCTCGTCTTGATCTGGAAGCTGTTCAGGCTCAATAGTGAACACTCAATGGAAGCTGGCATTGAGATCCTCACACATTTCTTTATCATTTTCTGTATACTTGCCTCCCCCTTTTTTGTAACCTGGTCACTTGGTCATTCACTGTCATTGTTCTTCTTATATAGCTATGTAAGATTTTCAGTTAGCTCTGTGCTTTGGAGGCAATATTATTTTCATAGTTTCTTTTTGCCAATCTTCTTATGTTTATGTAGTCATTTTTGGCCCGGTTGCATCTATTCCAGTTTACCAATGTCCTTTTCCATCAATATTTCCTCCACTCCCTCCTGCTATTTGCTTTTTCTTCCTGACACTGTCTATTGAACCACGAGTTGTTAAATGTTCTACTTTTTGCCCTTAATGGAGGTATGAATCTCTCTTCTGCCTATTTGCACCTCAGTTTTACTTGGTCCATCATTTACTGGACAATCTTCCCTCTAAGTTCCTCCTCCCATTGCACACTTCCCAGATACTCTCATAATTTCATGTAACTTACTCTTATGTTTCATGCAACTTACTCTCATGTTTCATGTAAGTGTGACGGTGGGTGAGTGTTTATGACTCGCATGTTGCTTTGAATAAAGTGGTGGATGAGTGTTTATGACTCACAAGTTAATTAGAGTAAGGTAGTGGGTGAGTGTTCATGATTCTTATGTTGGTTACACTAAGGCAGTGGATGAGGGCTTATGGTAAGAATGTTATAATAAAGCTAGATACAATGTGTTTTACAACTTCATCTGAGTCAAACCTCATTGAAAATATGAATTAATTTGTAACGTTCTATTGAATTAAACATCAAATCAGCACTTACATACTCATATGAATGTCTGAGTAACTGTTTGTACTCACCTAGTTCACCTAGTTGTACTCACCTAGTTGTGTTTGCGGGGGTTGAGCTCTGGCTCTTTGGTCCCGCCTCTCAACCGTCAATCAACAGGTGTACAGATTCCTGAGCCTATTGGGCTCTATCATATCTACACTTGAAACTGTGTATGGAGTCAGCCTCCACCACATCACTTCCTAATGCATTCCATTTGTCAACCACTCTGACACTAAAAAAGTTCTTTCTAATATCTCTGTGGCTCATTTGGGCACTCAGTTTCCACCTGTGTCCCCTTGTGCGTGTGCCCCTTGTGTTAAATAGCCTGTCTTTATCTACCCTATCAATTCCCTTCAGAATCTTGAATGTGGTGATCATGTCCCCCCAAGATTTGTGTTGGTGTGTGAGTGCTAATTATGCCTAGACCATACATATATAGACATCAGTTACATTACTTTCACTTATTTAAACACATTCGAAACTTCATGAACAGAAACAATTACACAAATTTTATTCATATTTAGTTAACTTAAATTGGTAACTCACTACGCCATACAACACACTTGTGTTGCTTGTGTTGTGTAAACAGGCAAGATTTAATTTTGCTTATTAGATTCTTGGTGTTTATGCAAGATAAGATCTGTGTTTACGAAAGAGTAATCAGAAGTCGTCGCAGCCTATCTGTGGGACCGTCCTCCGCTGCCTCGTAGTCTGGAGTTCCACCCACACTCTAGCAGGATACTTCTTTTACTGTTCACGTAATGCATGTTTTTTCTTGTTTTCTTTATTATTAAGATATGAGAATTATTTTTGAAAGAATCTAGTAAATTATCCCTTATTATCAGACAATGTGAAGAGAAAATTTGAGATAAATTCGATATGGATGTGAGTGTGGAACATTAGTAAGTCCGTGACACTGCGTTGCATAGATAATAGTCTTTTGGTCACCTAAACTTTTCTCACAACTTTGATGTAAATTATCTGTCCATGTGTGCATGTACCATCCAAGCAGTCTTCACCTTGGTGTTAACAGAATAAAGAAATAGCTTCCCATACTATATTATTTCTGGTGCCTTCTCTTAGTCTCAACTCTGTTTAGTGCTTTGCATTTGTCAGTGTTAAAGGAAAGTGACCATTTGTCCGACTACCGCTTGAGCGCGTCTAGATCTCCTTGTACTCTCCTTTAAACGTCTTCATTTCTCTATCTTAACAATAATGCATAATCCGCAAATATAAGGATACTTAAGACTTTCTTCTATTCATTTGATGACATATATCACAATCAGAATGACACCAAATGATCTTGCTGTGATACACTACTTGCGTTTTTTAATACTTGCAACTGTTTGCCGCTGATTTCTCTTCTTTCAGCATTACCCTCTGTTTTCAATCAGTGATATGTTCTCTCCTCCACACCAGCACTTCTCGAGGTATGAAATCCTGGTCTTCAATTTTAGGATGGTGACTTACTAAATGGAACTCTGTTACATGTTTTTTGATTAACAATGAAAATACGGGGAAGCGAACCCTTCTTCCATTAGATTTATGATTTACATTTAATCATAACATTTATATATTCGTAGGGCATTACCTGCTTTTACTGAATCCATGCTGGTGCTTTGAGAGAAATCTGAATTTTTTTAAGTATTCCAAGAGAAGTTTTCTTTGCAAGCTTCTCAAGCCCCTAACTGAGAATTGTCNACTGGTACGCCTTTAGCCCACTGCACCAAACTCAGACCCTTAAAAGAGAAGGTAATTTCGGGTAATTAAACTCCCCAAAGATCACCACTCCCAAGGCAACTAGAGTTAGTGAGGGGTCACTCACGTTCTTCATCAAATTCCTGTTAATATGGGAGAACTCGTCTATCCTTAATGCACAGCCTGCCTAAACACACAAGAGAAGTTTACACTTTGGAACACTTTCCCACCAGAAATTCGAACCCTAGCCAGCACAGAAGCCTTACAGCAACTGGCATAACTGGTATGCCTTTAACCCACTGCACCAAACTCAGACCCTTAAAAGAGATGGTAATTTCGGGGTATTTAAACCCCCTAAAGATCACCACCTCCCAAGGGCAACTAGAGTTAGTGAGGGATCACTCGTTCTTTCATCAAATTCCTGTAATATGGGAGAACTCTGTGTCTATGCTTAATACAATTCACATAAGAATAGACCCCTTCCCCGAATCTGTTGGAAGCGATTTGTTAGAATAAACTCAAACATTACACTTTAAACATCATGCAGTCCGCTATCAAAATAAATAAGTTGTCGTAAAAAATAAATTAGTAAAAAATTTAAAAATTTTAAGTAAATTAAATAAATCCTACTAGTCAGTTTCCTTATATTAATGGTCAACTTTGAACCGAACCTTATTATTGGTCCTTTGACCTAGATGGATCCTTGTCCGTACATCAAATTAAATGAAACAATACAAAAATATGTAAACAATATATTATAAACTAATAAAGCCAGTCAAAGACCGGCCACTACCTCAGAAGCCCAGCCTCTCAGCGGTTTTAACGGAGTAATATGCAATAAATTTGTGGGGTGTTATATCTGCGCAGTGAAACTGCTTAAATTAATGCCAGCCAAATTACGGCTACGTCCTTGCCGAGTTTATCAACACTAAATTTGTGGTGCTTAATTTTGTGAAGCGACTAATAAAAGAATTAATACTTCAAAACAATATCAGAAGTTAATAAAAGAGTAACAACACCAATTGTGTATATAATTTCTCTTGATTAAAGAATTAATTCCGATTAATGCACTAGTCTTCACTGCATATTTTAACTAATTGTCAACCCACTACAGTGTAGGATATTATAACATTGACAAGTGTTTATTGATAACCTAGTCCCATATAAACACTGACTATTGTTGAACTAAATAATGATTACCTAGTCCTATTTATATTACCATAGTCTATTTGTAACACATTTTTATTTTATTTTTTTATTTATTTAAATACCAGAAGGTACACTGGGTTTGTGGGAATACATTGAATAGTACAGTATTTACAATCTTGTAAAGCCACTAGTATGCGCAGCGTTTCGGGCAGGTCTTTAATCTAACAGATAATTTTAAGTAGGTAATTTCTATCAGAATTGATAAATGATAACAAATACATTGCAAGAGAAAAATGAGATGAGAAAGCTTAGTAAGTATATTAGAGCACATTGTTATATTAAAGCTCTGATTGATTACATTGACAGCTTGATTGGTAATTTAAACAAGATTAATAGACACCATACAGCAGATTGACAGCACATATAAGACAGCAATGATCACAATGGTAAAGATGTTCAGATTGGGTACATAAAGATTGGGAGACTGGGTAGCAATAGATACAGATAAACAAGATTAATAAACACCATACAGCATATTGGCAGCACATATAAGAAGACAGCAATGATCACAATGGTAAAGATGTTCAAATTGGAAACATAAAGGTTTGGAGATTGGGTAGCAATAGATACAGTGCAACTTTAAGGCAAAAGGTGAAATACTATGAAGATGAAATTAGGTACTTTTTAGTATTGATTTTGAATGATGTAAAAGTTGGACAGCTTTTCAATTCAATAGGGAGTGAGTTCCATAAACTGGGTCCCTTTATTTGCATAGAGTGTTTACACAGATTAAGTTTAACTCTGGGGATATCAAAGAGATATTTATTTCTTGTGTGGTGATAATGGGTCCTATTACATCTGTCCAGGGACATCACCAAATACAGGGACAGGGGAGAATGGTGGATACTACCTTTGAATGGCTAAACCAGACATTAGGTTGATTCGGCAGAGATATGCAGGCAATGCAAATGGGATTCAACAGAGACTTGCAAGAAATGAAAATGGGATTCAGCAGAGACCTGCAGGACATGAAAGAGGGGTTTGGCAGAGACCTGCAGGAAATGCAGAAAATACAGAGCCAAAGGAGAGAGCTAGAGGAAGCCAGAGAGGAGATAAAGAGACTCAAGGAAAAAAACAGAATACAAATCAGCAAAGGGTATGCAACCTCCTGGAAACTGCGGACGAAACTGATGGAAGGCTCCTTCAAGGGGGACTCTCTTTTGCAGTAATACTGCAGAACAGCCAAAGTGCCAAGGCCGCTTTAGAGGCAGCAGCTATGAAAGCAGCTACCTCACAGGAAGCTGCAAAATGCACTGAACAAATGCTGGAAAGGAAACGAACAATTATAGTTGTAGGAGTACAGGAACCAGAGGGATAAAATCGGGAGGAGTGGAGAAGGAGGGACCGAGCAACCATGACAGAGATCTTGGAAGGACTGGATATGGAGGAGGCAAATTGCAACATAGAGAAGGTTTTCAGGCTGGGCATCTACAAGAAGGAAAGGAAACGATTGATAAAGGTAATGCTCATGAACGAGGCAACAAAGGAGAAAATCATATCCAGGAAGAGCAGATTTGTGAGGTTAGGGGGATTATGAGAACGTCTTTCTGCAAAGGGACATGACAAGGGAGGAGAGCAGGAAAGCTGCACTAGCAAGGAGGAGACGCAGAGAAAGGGATGGGGATATGGTAACCACAGGACTCAGCTCAGTGTCTCCAGGAACCTCAGAGGGGAGTGGGAATCCCCCCATCAGCAGGCCAGCACCCCCAGGGAGGATTGTAACAGAAGCCTCCCACCAACCAACCCCTCAGCCATCCACCACCAATCACCTGCACCTCCCCAGACAGTAAAGTCCCCCTTCAGACCATGCCCCTCATGTTCCCTGACCCGAGATCCCCCCCCATGCCCTTTTTCTTCCCCAACTCCTACCCCAGACCCTCGCTGTTCCTACACCTCATGCCCTTCCCTGTTTCTTCAGCCTGTGCCCTTCCCAGTTTTCTCACCCCAAGCTCTCCTCCCTACGCCTACCCTCCCTCCCGTCCCCTTTCCCAGGCACCCCATCCCTCTCCAATCCCTGACCTCCCTGTTAACCCACCCCAGTCTACCCTGCATACCCCAACCCGTGACCTCCCACCACATGCCCCTCCAGGTCCCGCATCCCATGCCTCAACTAACCCCCAACCCCGGACCCCCCTCAGCTACATCACGTCAGACCCCCCTAGCCCCCCTGTTCCAGATCCTCCCAGCCCCCTCACACCACAGACCCCCCAGGCCCTCCTTCCTAGGCTCACCCATCTCAGACATCCCTTGCCCCCCAACTCCAGTGGAATCAACAGAAACTGAGAATGGATAGAAGAGGGTCAGCTTCATGGTCATGTACTCGAACATAGATGGGATTGCAAACAAGGCCAGTGAACATAGGGAAAGAACACAGGACGTAAACCCACATGTAATTGAACTCACAGATACAAAACTCGCAGGAATCATAACAAATGCGGTGTTTCTCCAGGACTACACTATAATAAGGAAAGAGAGGGAAGGAAGGGGAGGAGGCAGAGTGGCTCTACTGATGAGAAAGGAATGGAGTTTTGAGGAGATGGTTATTCTGGGCTGCGAAGGGTTCAGAGACTTCATCACAGGCACCATGACGATGGGAGGACCAAGAGTAGTAGTAGCAGTGATATATAACCCACCACTAAATGAAAGAAGAACCAGGCAAGAGTATGACAGAAACACCATACGAGTTAACATTATCATTGAGAGAGCAGCTGCTGCTGCCTGTGGAAATCGATCCCATCTGCTCCTCATGGAGGACTTTAATCATGGAGGGATAAACTGGGAAAACAGAGAACCACATGGAGGTGAGGAAACATGGAGAGCGAAACTGCTAGATGTGATGACAAGAAATTTTTAAGTCAGCATGTCAAGGGTCCCACGAGAATAAGAGGCAATGATGAACCAGCAAGACTTGATCTAGTATTCAATCTGAACGATTCAGACATAAGGGAAATCGTTCTTGAAGCCAACGTGGGTATGAGTGATCACAGTGTACTGTTGTTGGAATATCTGGTCGAAGAAGGGTTAATGTACTCAAGGAAGGGACCAGAAAGCAAGAGGCCAGCATTCCGGAAGGGAAACTATGAGATGAGAAAATTCCTAACTGAAATAGCTTGGGAAACAGAGCTCAGAGGAAAGACGGTTCAAGGCATAATGGACTACATCACACAGGTGGCAGCAGACAGATTAGTCCCAGTACAAAAGGAAAAATGAAATGGAGATGACAAACCCATGGTTTAATCAGAGTTGCAAGCTAGCAAAGCAGCTAAGTAAAAGGCATGGAGAAACTATAGAAACAACAGAACACTAGAGAGCAGAGAAAGATACCAGAGCGCCAGGAATGAATATGTCAGGGTGAGAAGAGAGATAGAGAGGCAATATGAAAATGACATAGCGAGCAAGGCAATGACTCAACCCAAACTGCTGCATATCCACATCAGGAGGAAAACAACAGTGAAGGAACAGGTAATGAAACTGAGGATAGGGGCAGAAAGATTCACTACAAACGACAAGGAAGTGTGCGAGGAACTCAATAAGAAATTCCAGGAAGTCTTCACACCAGAGCAAGGAGAAGTCCCAGAGATAGGGGAGGGAACACCAACCCAGACACCACTAGAGAAGTTTGTGATTACCAGTTGGGTGATGAGGAAGCATCTGTTAGATTTGGACGTGACAAAGGCTATAGGCCCGGATGGAATTTCACCATGGATTCTTAAGGAAGGAACAGAAGCTCTATGCCTACCACTCTCCATGGTGTACAACAAGTCACTGGTAACAGGTGAACTGCCAAAAATTTTGAAGACGGCCAGTGTAGTCCCAATATACATTAATGGTGATAGGCAGGAGGCACTGAACTACAGGCCAGTGTCCCTAACTTGCATTCTATGTAAAATAATGGAAAAGATTGTGCGAAAAAAGCTAATGGAGCATCTGGAGCAAAGGAACTTTGTAACACAACATCAGCATGGGTTCAAAGATGGCAAATCATACCTAACAGGATTAATTGAGTTTTATGAACAGACGACAAAAATCAGGCAAGAGAGAGAGGGCTGGGCAGACTGCATATTTCTGGACTGCCAGAAAGCTTTTGACACAGTACCATATAAGAGACTTGTGCACAAACTGGAGATGCAGACAGGGGTGAAAGGGAAGGTACTCCACTGGATAAGAGAATACCTAAGCAACAGGACACAGCGAGTCACCGTAAGGGGTGAGGTCTCGGAGTGGCGGGGAGTCACCAGTGTAGTCCCACCGGGAACAGTCCTTGGACCTATACTGTTTTTGATATACGTAAATGATCTCCTAGAAGGTATTGACTCGTTCCTCTCGATGTTTGATGATGATGTAAAAATAATGAGGAGGATCAGGACAGAGGAGGATAGTATGAGGCTACAAGATGACCTAGACAAACTGAAGGAATGGTCCGACAAATGGCTACTAAAGTTCAACCCAAGTAAATGTAAGGTAATGAAACTAGGAGGAACTAGGAGACCAGTCACTGGATACCGAATGGGAGATGAAGTCCTTCACGAAACGGACAAAGAGAAAGATCTGGGAGTTGATATCACGCCAAACCTATCTCCCGAAGCCCACGTCAAAAGAGTAACATCAGCGGACTATGCGAGGCTGGCTAACATCAGAACTGCTTTCAGAAACCTGTGTAAGGAATCCTTCAGAACCTTGTATACCACATATGTAAGTATGCCACTAGGCTAGTCCCAGAACTAAGAGGCATGAGTTATGGGGACAGACTACTTGAACTGCACCTCACGTCGCTGGAAGACAGAAGAGCTAGGGGAGACATGATGACCACATACAAAATTTTCAGGGGAATTGACAGGGTGGACAAGGCTGGATTCTTTAACACGGGTTCACACAAACAAGGGGACACAGGTGGGAGCTGAGTACCCAAATGAGCCACAGAGACATTAGAAAGAACTTTTTCAGTGTCAGAGAACTTAGTAAATAGGACTAGGAAGTGATGTGGTGGAGGCTGACTCCATACCCAGTTTCAAATGTAGATATGTCAGAGTCTAGTAGGCTCAGGAATCTGTACATCAATTGATTGACGGTTGAGAGGCGGGACCAAAGAGCCAGTGCTCAACCCCCGCAAGCACAATTAGGTGAGTACAATTAGGTGAGAACATGTGTAAAAGGCTCCTCTGGAACTACAATAGGGTGTAAGGGTGCTCGTGGAACAGTCTGGTTAGGTTTACCAACAGCTTGACATACAACACAATTGTGACAATATCTGACCACATCCTTTTTGAGTTTTGGCCAATAGAAAAACTTACATATTTTATGATTCATATTGGAAATCCCTTGGTGACCTCCCATAAGGTCATCATGGGCAGCTTGCAATACCTGCTCCCTATACTCCTTTGGAACGACGAGCTGGGTCCTAGACTCACAATCATCTGATAAGGGAGTTCCTGGTAGTCTCCATCGTCTCATCAAACATCGATCATTGAAGTAGCAACCCGTGCTCTCATTCAAAGTATCAATAGTGTCAGCTGCTTCTGTATAACATTCAGCTAGACCGGGATCAGTACTCTGCAACTCACTCAAGGTCTGGGACTCAACAGCTGGAGCGAGCGGGCAAGGAACTGGTACCTGGGCCACCTCTTCCAGCCCATCCACTGGGTCAGAATAAATCAGGGCTTTGTCACCAGCCTCACTCTCGACATCCGCGTGAGCTAAGAATGTATCCTCAAGGTCCACCTCCACCTACCTGTCTGAAGGGGTCCTGGCCTCGAAAACATCCACAGTGGAAGTCACAGGATTTACCTCACCCTGCTTACCCATGGATCTGGTCACAACACAGGCTGGATAGATGACACCATCATCCGCATCCGGTTGAGCCAGCACACAACTAGGGTTAGTAAACATGATAGGACACTCTGTCCCACTAACTTGACACTTGTCAAAATCATTACCCACAATAACATCAACCCCAGGGATAGGCAACTGCTCACTAACTGCTACAGTGCACCAACCTGGTGTAATAGTTGACTTCAGGCGAATTTTAACTAATGGTACACGCTGGACATGACCTCCAATACCTTGCAATAATACTACTTCACCAGTGTCTTCTGTGCTAACATCAGCAAGGGCACAGTGAGAGATTAGAGATTGGGAAGCACCAGCGTCCCTCAATAACTGCACTGCCTTCCAGCTACCACTGGTACAAAGTACTTCACCAGCAAAGATATAAGGACTAAAATCAGGAATCCAATTTGGCTTGACTGGAACAACATTAGAATTAATTGCTTGCAACCCCTGTCTCATAATCATACCGGTAGGTCTCAACTCAGGGTGCAAGAAATAACAGGAAATAACCACATGACCTCTTCTCCTGCAATGCGTGCAATATCTGCCAGTGGTCGAAACAACCGAACCAACTGCAGGTTTAGACACTACATTATTTGAGGGTGACAACCCTGTCTGCTGTTTCTTAATCTTTGGCTTTACAGGAGAAGAGTTCAGGGGAGTAGGTGAGTTAGCTGGTATGGGCTGGAAAACATGAGATTTAGGAACATGATAATTACTCTTAGAATTATAGGTATTTGATTGTGCTCGAAAAGGCACTTTAGTGAGTAGTTTGTGTTCGTCTGCTAGATTGGCTAGTTTCATAATGTCATTGGTCTGTTTATGTTCGGCTATAAACAAGGCTAATTTCTCTGGTAGATAACCTAAAATCTCCTCTGTCACTATGAGGTTTCTCAAGGTCTCAAAATCTGTTATGGAAAGTGTTTTTACCCATCAATCAAAATGATTAATTTTAACTCTTGCAAAATCAGAAATGGTCGAATCATGTGCTCTCTTTATACCTCTAAATTTCTGTCTATGGGTCTCTGGGATCTGCTGGTATGCATTTAAGATGCTCTGTTGGACAAATTTAAAGTCAAAAGAATTAGCGGTAGGAAGAGATGAAAAAATTTCCTGGGCTTTCCCCTTAAATTGTCCTTGCATGATGACAACCCATTGATCCACAGGCCAATTCATACTGACTGCTAATTTCTGGAAATGCAAAAAAAATATTTCTGAGTCCTCATTGAATTGAGGTAAATCTACATTTTTCCTAAACTTTAAAGAACTATCAGTACTATCTGTATGATTACTAGTGTCACCATACCCTGCGGCAATTCTCTGTTCCTTTAGTCTGTTATTAATAATTGCTATACTCTGTTGAATTTCCAATTGCTGCCGTCTAACTTCTTCTAGTTGCAACTGATCTTCAATTCTTCTGCTCTGTGCTTCTATTTCCACTTGCTTTTGTTGGTTTTGAGCATCAATCTGAAGTTGTCTTTGCTGGTTCTGAGCCTCAGGCATCTGCCGCTGAGTCTCCAATTTCAGCTGTTTTTGGTGATTCTGCATCTCCAACCTCTGTTTATCTGCTTCTATCTTAGCCATCTCTAGCTTAGTTTCCATCTCTAACTTTAGAATTGCCACCTGGTCACTTGACTCCTCTTCTAATTCCTCTAACCACTCCTCGTCAAGTTTCTCCTCCTCCACCTAGTGTGTGACAATGACTCTTACTAGCTGAGCCTTTAACATTCTACTGGAAACTGTCAGATTTAATTTTTCAGCCATGTACAACAACCCAGACTTCTTCAAGTCTTTAATTTCACCAAAATTTGGCTGCTCCACCAACACAGCAACTTGTTCCTCCATTGTCAGCTTAATTAACACAACTAGCAATTACAACAACACGGAAGGTTTGCTTGGCCCCTGGCAAAAGCTGTACACTTACCTCAATCGTGAAGTATTGAGAAAACTTCCTCAAGCAGGTCAGAATGAACAAAGAAATGATACACAGGCTTGGTTAGGTATCATTAGTTAACCACACAGTACCTTGGAAGGCGTTAACAATTAACATGCACCACTATTTAGTACATTTAATTATGGGAATTAATTCTCCCGGTCATAAGCCCTCATTTTTGTTATGACCCTTGACCTCTGGGTATGGTTCCTTGGTTTTGCAGTTGTAAAAAATATATAATACGGCCTTGCCTACTAAAAGTGTCTACGGTAAATAATTCAACTGCTTACTCAACCAAGCAATATACTTAAAGTAAGGGTAACAAAGAACATACAAACATATAAATGGAAATACAAGCAGCCAGAAATATTAATGCACTAGAGTACAATAACACAATATCATTATATAAGCACTGATCACTATTTTAAAAACATAAATGGATAGATGGGTATGCACTTAATGGTCTTTCCAGGCAATTAGCTATGTTCCTAAACAATAAACAGGTACCACAGACTGATCTCCCAACATGTCCACGCCAGCCAGTTCCACCCACGCAACTGGCGTTGCTGGAGCATGCACGGCATGATGTCTACAAGTTACCAACTAAAACCCACATGAAACCTCTAGATACTCTACTATCAGAGAGTAATACTCTCTGATAATAATAATAATTAGGAAATTAAGTACAATTAATAAACAGTAATAATTACAGGGGTGAATCAGTGACGGTAGCTTGATACACTGCACGCATTACAGGAACATTCCAAATATGGTCATCCCCCTATGAGACGCCACGGTCTCCCCCCACAGGAATGAACATGCAATAGCATTAACAAAATTTAAAATACAGGCACACTACAGCATGCTACGTTTAAATCAAACATATATATACGTTTGATTTAACTGTAGAACTGCATTGTATCCAGAACACAGCTGGATACAATGTTTTATTTAAATACCTGATGAAAGAAATAATAGACATACATATTTATCATGATAAATGTTAGAATCAAATATATGGATTCGTAACATCCTGCTCACCCCCTGAATATTCAATTGATTCTGTGGTTAGCTGTCCCTCAAGAAGGATCCTGCACTAATTTAACCCAATAAAACGAGCTGACTCAACAGCTCGCCAATGTATTAACATGATATTCGAGTTCATTATTGTTTCCCATGATAATTCGAGCGCATTATTGTTCACCGTGATAATTGAGCGCATTATTGTTCACCGTGATAATTCGAGCGCATTATTGCTCCCCAATGTTAATTTGAACACTTAATGCTCACCATGATATTTGAACGCCTTATTGCTCCCCACGCTAATTCGAGCACCTTGTTGCTCACTATCATTCGAGCCTCTTGTTGGTCACCATCATCATACGTGCCCCGTGTTGCTCACCATCATCCTATGAGCACCTTGTTGCTCACCATCATCTCGAGTCCCTTGTTGCTCACTATCATTCAAGCCCCTTGTTGCTCACTATCATCACTCGAACATATTATTGCTCACCAACATTATTCTAGCGCATTATTGTTCCCCTGTTCACCCTGATAATTGAGCCCATTATTGCTCCCACGATAATTCGAATGCCTAATGCTCACCATGATATTTGAACGCTTTATTGCTCTCCACGCTGACTGGACCCAATTATTGCTCACCATGATAACCTGTGCAACTATTATTGCTCACCATGATAACTTGCAACTATTATTGCTCACCATAATAACTTGCCACTATTATTGCTCACCATGATAACCTGTGCAACTATTATTACTCACCATGATAACTTGCAACTATTATTGCTCATCATGAATATCAAGTTACATGCTTCGTTAAGTCTCAAGATTTAAGAGGACTATAGTATTGTAGCGTAAAACCTACAAACCGAGTAGGACCAACTGCTCACAAATAATTTAGTTAGACTAGGTTGTTAAGTCTCTAGAATGCTGTAGCACTGTAGCCTAACATATTCACACACGAGCAGATCAACTGCTCACCATTCAGCTAGGGTTACACTACCAATAGTAAGTTGTCACACTTAGCTTAGCCCTTACTTAGGTAGGTTTGGGAAAATTAAACCATCTGTTTAAGTAGATATTAGGGACATTAGTTAGTGTCAACTGAGTATCAGCCGAGTCTGTACTTACAATTAAATATAGTTGACTATTAATAGAGGATGAATTAATGAACTTTCAGTGAAAAGCCTGTGAGCTGTAATTCAATTATCTACAAGTCCTAATGACTAAGCTACAAATCTCACTGTCGACTCAGAATTATCCTTGATTTTAATGAGTAAACACATTCAGTTCTATAATATTAAATTAATTTAGTTCGTTAGAAACTTCGTTATAATATTAGTATAAAATGACTATTGCACCACAGTACAAATTTAAAACAAATTTAATTTTGCTTAAATGCAGACAATTCCTCATTTGAGTTTTAGGTGATCATGATGATTCAGTGACAAATTATTGTCTATTAATTAACTAAACAGTTACAAGTCACAGTGACCCCTAGACAGTGACCTCACTGTAGTTTCGAAGTCTCCTTGATCTTAAATGACCTAATGATTAATATTTCTTATTCTTAATTAATGTATAACAATGTAGATTACAACCTATACAATATTTTCATTCTGCCTAATTGCAGATCATAGTCATCTGTTCTTGAGAATGTTCTCTGAGTTTGCAGAACATTTCAGTGACTAAGTAATTCAACCATTACACGTCATAGTGACCCTAGTCATTGAATCTGATGTAGGCTTTAGAGAGTTCTTGATTTTAGATGACTTAATAATTTATATTTTCAATATTTAATTTATGTTCCCTTAAAAGACTTGGAGTCACATCTGTTCTACAGATACGGGACATCCGTTATATGCGTACTAACGTACTAACCTATTAACCCATGAATATTAATTCAGGGTAGAGAGATAGGTCCATCAGAACCAAGACCTGAACTGCAACTCGAGATCCCCCCCCCCCCTCGAGTTATGTTGGAAATATCCAACACTTATTCATCATTTTTAGTACTTCGATAAATCAACCATGAACTAACAACAGTAATTTATTAATATTACAAACTTGTAGATTAACCATATTAATTATTTTCCTACTGCGTAATTATTTCGCCAAATCTTTCCTATTTCATGGCGTGGTTGCGTCAAACAACTCGGCAGACGGAAAGATAACATCTACATTTCAGAGAATTAGGTTCTATTCTCCGTTCATATCAGTATTCTTTCCTAAGAATTATTAACTGATATTGTATCAACCAGTGATCAAATAATATCGCGTTATTAGCCGAGGATCACTGTATAACAGTACTCACTGTTATCACAGAGAATGATGTAGGAACATAATTCCCCCTTTCACTTTAGTCTATGTGTAAGTCGTTTGATATTAATTATTATACGACGAGAATGCAAGTAATATTAGATCATCTACAATAAACTCTAGCCTTATTTTCTCGCTTGGTTGAGTAATTATTAAGAGAAGAATTCTCCGTATCAACTCTTCGTGCTATTGCGCATGCGCGGTCGAGACTGGTGAGGGAGGAGGAGAGCGGCAGCAGCCATATTGCTAATAAGATATAGTGTCCAGGAGTTCACGTTTACACCGGCCGTAATTGCGTCATCTTAGCAGCCGCAAATGTGTGTGTTAGAGAGTGAGTAAAACAACAAACACTCGTCCCAGCGAGCGTAATATAGCTAAGTTCTTACCCATGTTTGCTTATTAGTGCACTAAATAACAAATGCGTAGGTAGCTCGTCGTCAGGACGCGAGACCACCTAATAACAAAAGTTAGTCTGATTCTCGCTCATGTCTTCACATTTCATTCAGAAATAGTGGTATATTGACTTTGGTATAGGCATTTTTTACATATTAATTGTACTTCCAGCTAGTGCCAGAGTGACAAGAGAAGAGATGACCTTCCCCTCCACGCGTGTTCCAGGACAGCATGTTACGACAAGCATGTTGATATGACTGCCCTTACGCGTACACCTATTTCTCCAATACAGCTAAGAAGCTGTCTTGTTATTGTAGAATTTACTAACATTTGGTTAATTCTTGATCTTCAATATAAGATCACATTTACTATTCATTTATGAACAAATTCACAAGGGCCGTGACGAGGATTCGAACCAGCATCCGAGAGCATTCGAGACACTGCCTTAATCGACTGAGCTACGACATGGTAAAAAGGAGTTGAAACCGAAGTTCTACTGAACTTATTGGATCCTGCAGCCTCTCTGAGGCACAAACCAGGGTTTTACACAACTCCCCCCTGCACTCGAGCTATGTCAATAGGCCGTTCTCCCTCTTAGCCCTTACATCATTACACACACAGAGAAATCACAATTACGTCACTCTCATAAATCACTCTCGGATGCAAGTTCGAATCCTCGTCACGGCCCTTGTGAATTTGTTCATTTGATGCATCACGTAATTGTGATTTCTGTGTGTAACTAATCATTTATATTTTGCCAATAATAATTATTGATATTCATGTTATCTTAATGGCATATCTTGATGCGTATTAACATCTATTTCATTGTGCAATTAATACATTAGTTATCTTGTACTATTATAACTTCCCAAAGAGTGCATTCGAGGCTGCTCAATAATTTTAATTATAATATTCAGTTCACTTAATGTTCTTACATTATAGTATTAATTCTTAAGATCCATAAGCACTGATTCTTGGATTTATTTCAATATATTATTTCATTTAATTTTTCCTTTTATCAATAAAAAGGGTGGTCCTTCACAGCTATCGAATTTATTCATTATTATTATTGTTAATATTCTGAGCCAGACTGTTCCACATAAGGTCCTCAGCGACCCCACCACATATTTGCCATACACAAATATCCCCAACCACCGGTTCAACAAAAATGGTGAACACCAGTAGTTCTGATCCATCACATGAAAACATTGTTACGTGATCTTTAATAGTTTACAAGGACATTAGACCGAAAAAACGTGCCACAAACGGGAGCAAGATCAAATGCGTCTTTCCCTTCTGATAATTCAGACACCAGTGAAGGTGTGACGTCAGGAGCGGCCACGGCACCTCCATTGATCCATCTCCGTGAATAAATCGTCAGTACTGGTTGAAACATTATCACTCTATAAACTGTATCTTTTCTGCACCGAACATACATTAAATAATATGGTATTACAAAATACAATCTTCAGTAGAATATCAGATCAATATATATGAACACAAGAGATAATCTATATAAATAAAAATGTAAATGTTCGTTTGTTCAAAATCGCTAATCTCCGAAAGTTCTTCACCGATTGCCTTGAAACTTCCACACAACGTTCCATTCGCATCCGAGCGGGTTTTTATATACATACTATATAGATGTCACGTCGGTGACGGGAAAAACATTTTTTTTTTAAAGCTGTGTTTTTCGTGTTTTTTTCATGTCAGGGAAATCTTCGTAACCTCTTTACCAATTGCTTTGAAATTTTGACACAACATTGCATTCGAATAGGCGAGTGTTTTTATATACCTACTATATACATGCCTTATCTGTGACAGGAAAAAACATGTTTTTTTTGAAAAACTGTGCCATCTGTAGGACGTAAGAGCAACAGACGTTGCAATCTCTGAAAGTTCTTCACCGATTGCCTTGAAATTTTGACACAACGTTCCATTCGAATTCATGCGTGTTTTTATATACATACTATTTAGGAATCACAAATGTGATAGGTGAAAACAAGAGTTTTTTTCAAAACAGCGTCATCTGTTGCACGTAAGTGAAACACACGAATATGTTACATTCGTAACAAAATATGTTACAATTCCATTTCAATGTTCCTAATTGCATTGATAAATTAAATTTTCATAGATTTTGATTTATTTTCATTTTGATTTAATTGTTTTGTGTGACGTTGCGTTGTAGTTAAGCTGTGTTGTTTACCATACCGTTCATTTCGTGGATATAGCTTATTTGTTCTTTTTTTCATTGTTTTCATTTTGTATTTTTAACTGTTCTTCTTTTTCAGTGCAATTGGTGGTGAATTTGAGCTGTGTTGATTGATCTGCGTTTGAATTCAAAGATTTCTTTAGTGTTTCTTGTTTTTGTTTTAACTAAAAACAAGAAAATGGACAACACGTTCGTTTCACAGCTGCAAATGTGCAACAGTAATGAATCCACCGGTTACAACGTCAACTGCATTCTTCACGTTATGTCAAAATGACGCGTTTGCGAAAACTCTGCTGTATTTTGGAAGTGCCTACGTATTACACGTAGAATGCGAGTAGAAAATCTTTTGAATGACGCAAAGAAGGAGAGCGAGTCGACGGACAATCAGGCATATTCAAATAAACTGCGATAGGCAGACTGCACACGTTGCATCCCAATCAAGATGAATGCTTCTTTCTTCGCATGCTGTTGGTAAATGTGCCTGGACGAACGTCTTTCCAGCCATTGAGATTTGTCAACGGCATAACTTATGCCACTTTCCGTACTGCGTGTCAAGTTCTTAATTTGTTGGAGAACGACCGACACTGGGATGTATGAATTAATGACGCGTCCAACACGTCACATCCAAATCAAATTCGAGCATTGTTTGCAATTATATTCACCACCGGCTCTCCTTTGTCTCCATCAGAGTTATGGGAGAAATATAAATCACACATGGCTGAAGATATTATCCGTCGAACACTCAAGGAAAATTAAAATATGAACATAGATTTTGTATCAGCAATCTACAACGAACCATTGATAATGACTGAAGATTTGTGCTTAGAAATCGCGAACAAAGTTCTAAATCAATTGGAAATGCCATCACCGAATCGATCTGCTGCTGCTTCGTTCGATGTACAATTGCGTCGTGAACAAAATTACAACACAGGTGATCTGTTGTCGTATGTGCAGTCAAACATTCCTAAGCGAACGCTTGAGCGAAAAAACATTTACAATCAAATAATTCAAATTGTCAATAACGGGTTTGGAGAAATCATTTTAGATACACGAGGAGGAACTGTAAAATCTTCCTAATTAGATTGATTCCGGCAGCATTTCGATCCCAAAATGGCATAACCTGAGCTCTTGCATCGTCCGGAATAGCTGCAACATTGATACCAATTGGAAGAACTGCTACTTCGGCTATGAAATTATCATTGAACATTCAATTCATTGAAAGTCCCACGCGCAACATTTCCAAAGCATCCGGCATAGGAAAAGCATTACACAAATGTAAACTTATTGTTTAAGATGAATGCACAATGGCCCACCAAAAATCGCTCAAGGCTCTTGAGCGATTATTGTAAGATTTGCGTGGAAACATCAGACCATTTGGGAACGCATTAATATTGCTTGCAGGAGATTTCAGGAAAACATTACCTGTAATTCCTCGATCGACACCAGCGGACGAAATATATGCTCGCCTGAAATACTCTACTTCGTGGCGCCACGTGAAGACGTTAAAATTAACTACAAATATGTGTGTCTAGCAGCAAAACGATCCATCAACTGGGATATTCTCAAATCAATTTCTGTAAAATGAGAACGGAAACATGCCGGTTGATCTGACCTCAGGACGAATTACATTGCCTCATAACTTCTACAGTTTAGTGGCGTCAAAATAAGAATTTTTTGAAAAAGCATTTCCCAATAGTCAAACCAATTATAAGAATCACGATTGGCTGAATGAACGAGCTCTTCTTGCGGCCAAGAACAAACACGTCTACGACCTTAACAATATTATTCAGTCAAACATTCAAAGCTAGACAGTCACATACAAATCCGTCAACACTGTTGAGGAAGCCGATGAAGCGGTTAATTATCCAACAGAATTTTTGAATTCACTTGATCTGCCAGTGATACCATCACACGTATGTCAATTGAAAATCGGCGTGCCAATTATCATGTTGCGAAATATCAACCAGCCAAAACTTTGTAACGCCACGCGCCTTGCAGTAAAAAAAAATAATTAGCAACGTCGTAGAAGTCACAATCTTAACAGGACCTTTTCAAAGGTGAAGATGTCCTCATTCCTCGCATTCCTATGATTTCAACAGATATGCCATTTCAATTTAAGAGACTATAATTTCCATTTCGATTGGCGTTTGGAATTACCATCAACAAAGCTCAGTGCCAATCTTAAGAATTGTGCAGTTTATATCTAGACACGGATTGCTTCTCACATGGACAATTATATGTTGCGTGTTCTAGAGTCGGCAAACCAGACAATCTCTATATCTCCACAGACAGTGGAACAACAACAAATATTGTATACCCACAAGCATTTTGAAATTAACCCATATTAGAAACGTGCCCTTTCTCTTTTCTTTCTTTTCCATTTAATTAGACTGAGCCACAGCAACGCGTGGCGGGTACTGCTAGTATAATTATATATAAAGAATCAAACAGAGAGTTTCTATTTAAAAGACTTGGTAGTACTGACTCCGATCAGTACTCAAAGAGGGGAGGGGGTAATGGGGCAATTCAAAGAATTTGCCAAGTCAAACTGCCGCTCTCTTCTATAATACATTGTGAATTAATACATAATTATTCAACACTAGAAATGAAATATCATATGTGCAACAATCTCAAAACCCTGCTATATATGCAGGTATTGCAATATTCATCAATCAGTATTTATCAGCATCATTAGGCTACTGCTCTAAACTACTACAGAATATCAGCTAATACTTATAGTATTCATACAACAATGATACATGTTAAATAAATATGCATCAGACATAATAGTGGCAATACTATATACACGTTAGCGTATTGTCAAGAATCAATAATATATTTACGAAAATATTAGTGAATACTAGGCAATATGGCCTTGAATCACCATATGGTATGATCTCAGCATAGTCCAGTCATACACTGGTCATACTAATGTATGCGAGGTCATAACAGGATAGTGCGGTATACTCTAAGTTTGGCCTCACATAGGCGGTATACAAAAATCTTAAAGCATCATTATTCAAGTTTCTGAAGGATGTTCGAACTTTTGCCAGAGTCAGTATGCGGCTGACTTTATTCTATTTATGTGAGCCTCTGGAGTCAGGTTTGGTGTTATGTCCACTCCCAGGTCTTTTTCTCTAGACGTTATAGAGAGATAGTTTCCCTTCATCGTATATTGGCCCTTTGGTTCCTTGACTTCTGTCCCCATTTCCATCACCTTGCACTTGTTTTTGTTGAACTCTTGCAGCCATTTCTCGGACCAACTCTGTAACCTGTTCAAGTCATCCTGGAGAATCTTACAATCCTCATTTGTCTCAACCCTCCTTGTGGTAAAAACTCCAGGCAGTATATCTCCTTTTAATTGACTTCAATAAATTAAAGTTTATCTTATTTTTTCTTAGTAGGTAAGAAATTGAGTGGACTGTATGTACTTGTTAAAACTGCCTGAAATTATTCTCACACAAATTGGGGGGGACAATTTGTAGCTTAAACCACTTTGTAATGGCTCCTTCTTAAACTGCAAATTGTTTACCTAAGTTTAATTATTATATTATTTTGTCATACCACATATGGTGGTCTAATCTACTATTATTTCAACAATTATTACTAGTTATGAATACTACTACTACAATAACTAGAATGGCCTTATCTGAGCCTGTAGTAAGGGCCCACTAAGGCTGTGTCATGGTAGCCTCAAATGGGTGTGGCCCTGTGCCTCATGGTGCCAATGGCGGCTGTGGAGGCCTTCAAGGCTGGCAACAGCTAGGTACATGTACATAGTTCTACTGCTCAGCTACTTGCTGTTCCAAGTCACAATTTACCTGTTTGGGATGCAAGGAGTTAGTACATTTCCCTAAACATATCAATACAGGTATAACATGGTATGTGAGGGCTGTAAAAATGGGGTACACGTACATGGTGTTGGTGTTGTTCATATATCATAACGACTTATACCCTTGAATATTAAGCAGTGCACTAGAATAATAAACAAATACTTGGTAAGCCGGATACAATCGTTGTTGTAGTTGTTGATAGGCTGTGTTGTTGGTTGTTGACACGTAAATAGGTGTCTAGGTGTTAAACCAACTCTGGAGCCATGGGCAGCGTAAGGCTGCTCTGTTATTGTTTTCGTGTGAGCATGGCGTCTGTAGAGACGCTCAGCCTCCCTTGTTGTTCCAATATTGTGTTCTACTTCTAAGTTAAATTTACGTAACAAGGGAATCAAGCTATATTTTGGTGTTAATAATTATATTCAGTCTTATTGAACACTTTTTTATTCAATTTAGACATTAAACTGTTGTATGAACAGTGGTTTAATAATGTAAATATACGTCGACGTCGATGACGTCACGGAGTCTCCCATTCTCTAATTTAAGAGGATACTGTTAAGGGAAGACTATACTATTTGTGTGTCGGTTTCCCGACATAATTCCGGGGGGACGAACACGGGTCGAAGTCCCGATAAGGACTGCGATCACTTTATTCTTCTCCTACAGAATTATAATGCTGCTTTAATTTGAGTTTACATTGTTGAGCTGCAGTCCTTTGGGGACGTATGTCCCGTACTGGCGTATCGGGTGCTGGAAGTCGCTGTACGTCTTCGTTCCTGGCCAGTTCTAAAGGAACTAATTTCTCTAAAGTTTTGAGAGTAGTGTTGCCTCGGCATTTTACTTTCACTATTCTCAAGATGCCCTGGCTGTCTGGATGAACAGAGACTATTTGACCTATAGGCCACTCTGAGCGTGGTCCATCACTATCCACCAGAACTATGTCACCAGGGTTCAAGTTAATTCTGTTGTAGGGGTTGTTTGCCCCGTAATGATACTCTCTCAGAGCTGTAAGGTATTCTCGAGTCCATACGTCATTCCACCGACTTATCACCCTTGATAGATGTTTGAAACGTTGAACCAAATCACTCTCTTTGACATATGAAGGATCCTCTGGTTCCTCGTCCGTAAGGGACACAAGTGTTTTGAGAGGTCTACCATACATCAAATGAGCTGGACTTAATGGTTCACGCTGCAAAACATCATCAGAGAGGTAGGCAAGTGGTCGGTTATTGACTCGTGCTTCTATCTCTATGACTACTGTTTGAAGCTCCTGCAGGTCAATCTTTTGGCGGGTAGGGTTTTCCGTAGAGAACGTTTTACCGTACCAACCATGCGTTCATAGAAGCCTCCGTGCCATGGTGCTCTAGGAGGTATGAATTTCCAATGGCACTGCCGTTGATTTAGGGCTGTGCGTACCTTTGGATGTGTCCAGATTTTCCTCAGACATGCTTCTCCTGCCACTAAGTTGGACCCATTGTCTGAGATCATTAACTTAGGACAGGATCTACGTGAAGCAAACCTGCGGAAAGCCTGTAAGAATGCTTTGGCACTCATATCGGGAGTCACTTCTAGATGGACTGCCCTTGTTGTGGCACTGTAACACGGGACGGGTTCTCTTTGTAACAATCGAGGCTTGTCGTAAAATTATCCAGAATGGTTATCTACACAAGGGAGAATGGGAAGCTGGACCCGCGTGGGGGCATCCCCCAGGGACTTAGCGGTGGAAAATACCACCTTTGTTCCCCAAGTTCATAATGAATCATCCTATGGTATTCACTTATTTAGAGAATTAACCTTCAGTCATTTTGTATTCAAATTGCACTGTATAGTATCACTGGATAATATCAAGAGTATATTAATTATTAGGAGAATGAGTGTTAAGTCACCTTCAGTGACGTCACAGGCAGGACTAGGCTGTGAGGCGGAGTGACCTATGAGTTCACAGGTCACCAGAGTTGACATGTGTCCTCTATTTCTCAGAGGTCAAATAGCTATTTTGTAATTGGGAATAGCTCTTCCTTTTCCTTAAGATGTTTGTGTAATTTAACTTCTGTACAATAAATCAATCAATCCGGATAATTCAGTACGACAGAGGTTAATTGTTATAACTTAAGCCTGGCAAAGTACCTTAGATACTAGCGGAAGAACAGATGTAGGCCTCTGGGTAGTGGAGAGAGAGGACAGGGCAGTGTGGCTTCAGCAGCAACTGGGAGAGGTCATCCATCTCACCTCTTCCCCAAGGCAACACAACATCAAGCTGTCTATAGAAGGTAAAAGTTGCTTGGAGTTTCTTAGGGATAGGTCACGCATTGCCGTTAGTGTTCAGGTAGGGAGTGCACAATTATTTAGATTTTGCTTAATTTTAGAATAAATTAATTAGCTTAATGTGTATTT
>WNGS01069630.1:0-11091 GCA_020271785.1 Procambarus virginalis | reverse complement strand
TGAAAGAAGACCCAGGCAAGAGTATGTCAGAAACACCATACGAGTTAACATTATCATTGAGAGAGCAGCTGCTCTGCCTGTGGAAATCGATCCCATCTGCTCCTCATGGAGGACTTTAATCAAGGAGGGATAAACTAGGAAAACAGAGAACCACATGGAGGTGAGGAAACATGGAGAGCGAAACTGCTAGATGTGATGACAAGAAATGTTTAAGTCAGCATGTCAAGGGTCCCACAACAATAAGAGGCAATGATGAACCAGCAAGACTTGATCTAGTATTCAATCTGAACGATTCAGACATAAGGGAAATCTTTCTTGAAGCCAACGTGGGTATGAGTGATCACAGTGTACTGTTGTTTGAATATCTGGTGGAAGAAGGGTTAATGTACTCAAGGAAGGGACCAGAAAGCAAGAGGCCAGCATTCAAGAAGGAAAACTATGAGGAGATGAGAAAATTCCTAACTGAAATAGCTTGGGAAACAGAGCTCAGAGGAAAGACGGTTCAAGGCATAATGGACTACATCACACAGGTGGCAGCAGACAGATTAGTCCCAGTACAAAAGGAAAAATGAAATGGAGATGACAAACCCATGGTTTAATCAGAGTTGCACGCTAGCAAAGCAGCTAAGTAAAAGGGCATGGAGAAACTATAGAAACCACAGAACACTAGAGAGCAGAGAAGGATACCAGAGCGCCAGGAATGAATATGTCAGGGTGAGAAGGAAGATAGAGAGGCAATATGAAAATGACATAGCGAGCAAGGCAAAGACTCAACCCAAACTGCTGCATATCCACATCAGGAGGAAAACAACAGTGAAGGAACAGGTAATGAAACTGAGGATAGGGGCAGAAAGATTCACTACAAACGACAAGGAAGTGTGCGAGGAACTCAATAAGAAATTCCAGGAAGTTTTCACACCAGAGCAAGGAGAAGTCCCAGAGATAGGGGAGGGAACACCAACACAGACACCACTAGAGAAGTTTGTGATTACCAGTTGGGAGATTAGGAAGCATCTGTTACAATTGGACGTGACAAAGTCTATAGGCCCGGATGGAATTTCACCATGGATTCTTAAGGAAGGAGCAGAAGCTCTATGCCTACCACTCTCCATGGCGTACAACAAGTCACTGGTAACAGGTGAACTGCCAAAATTTTGAAGACGGCCAGTGTAGTCCCAATATACATTAATGGTGATAGACAGGAGGCACTGAACTACAGGCCTGTGTCCCTAACTTGTATTCCATGTAAGATAATGGAAAAGATTGTGCGAAAAAAGCTAGTGGAACATCTGGAGCAAAGGAACTTTTTAACACAACATCAGCATGGGTTCAGAGATGGCAAATCATACCTAACAGGATTAATTGAGTTTTATGAACAGGCGACAACAATCAGGCATTTGAGAGAGGGCTGGGCAGACTGCATATTTCTGGACTGCCAGAAAGCTTTTGACACAGTACCATATAAGAGACTAGTGCACAATCTGGAGATGCAGACAGGGGTGAAAGGGAAGGTACTCCACTGGATAAGAGAATACCTAAGCAACAGGACACAGCGAGTCACCGTAAGGGGTGAGGTCTCGGAGTGGCGGGAGTCACCAGTGTAGTCCCACCGGGAACAGTCCTTGGACCTATTCTGTTTTGGATATACGTAAATGATCTCCTAGAAGGTATTGACTCGTTCCTCTCGATGTTTGATGATGATGTAAAAATAATGAGGAGGATCAAGACAGAGGAGGATAGTATGAGGCTACAAGATGACCTAGACAAACTGAAGGAATGGTCCGACAAATGGCTACTAAAGTTCAACCCAAGTAAATGTAAGGTAATGAAACTAGGAGGAACTAGGAGACCAGTCACTGGATACCGAATGGGAGATGAAGTCCTTCACGAAACGGACAAAGAGAAAGATCTGGGAGTTCATATCACGCCAAACCTATCTCCCGAAGCCCACGTCAAAAGAATAACATCAGCGGACTATGCGAGGCTGGCTAACATCAGAACTGCTTTCAGAAACCTGTGTAAGGAATTCTTCAGAACCTTGTATACCACATATGTAAGTATGCCACTAGGCTAGTCCCCAGAACTAAGAGGCATGAGTTATGGGGACAGACTACTTGAACTGCACCTCACGTCGCTGGAAGACAGAAGAGCTAGGGAAGACATGATGACTGTAACCGGATCGTTCGCTACGGCTCGTGACCCTGTACAGCATTAAAGAACTGTTTGCCTAGGGCCATAGAATTGCTGTAATTTAGAGCGGGTCACCAGTGTAACCACATGATTGGCACAAGCATATATTTATTAAAGTATTTATTCCTTAGGACTAAGAAATATTCATATAAAATATTAATATATATATTTTAACAATATAATCAGTAGTATGA
Organism: Procambarus virginalis; assembly: GCA_020271785.1. NCBI lineage: Eukaryota > Metazoa > Arthropoda > Malacostraca > Decapoda > Cambaridae > Procambarus > Procambarus virginalis. The sequence goes on along the minus strand of WNGS01069630.1, from coordinate 8,707 downwards.
ATTATAAACACAGATGGACAAAATGATATATAAAATAATCACAAGAATTGTCTCCCTTATAAAAATTATGTATGGCAAAACAAATATATATAACAGACTTATCTTTTACAGATGTTAGCTCTCCTGCCCCCGTCGAGTTACTACCTACAAAAACTGCGGGAGTCAAAAACATTGCTTCTGCCCCGCGGAAAATTGCCAAACTAACATTATTTAATTAAACTTACATGGAGCAAAATAATGTGACAAGAGTAATCTTAAAGTAACTTAGTAAATGGTTAGAATAACATGCATAACAAAAATGCTGTAATTATTAATACATGCAGTAATTAAAATAATATAACAAAAGGAAATATTAGGCAACGCTCCCCCAACATCAGGGCTAAAAGTTTCTCACGGAATGTTGCCTCTCAATGTTCAACACTTACAGAATTCCCATCAGTGATTCTAACTGATGATCATAGATAAAACCACTTTCCCACGAAATCAACCGTGAACAGACAAAGGGCCATTACTCGTTCCCACGGGTGGAAAAGTTAGGCTTAATTCAACATATAAATCAGGCACACATATCTTACATATAAGTAAGAAATATTTAGATGTACATATAATCAGATAAAATAAGACATATTTATATAAGTACAAATTAATGTATAAGTACAAATTAAATGTATTTAATTACGTAGCTTATAGAGGTACGTAACACTTCCACCTCCAAGAAAAAAAATGCAATGGATTGAAGATCAATGGCATTTTTTCCGAAGTAAAAATGATAAGCACAAAAGGAAAACACATTTATGGTACATCAAAACTTCTTGACAAGGCATCGGCCAAAACATTTTGCCTGCCTGGAATATGTTTGATCTCAACATTGAATTCTTGTAAAAATAAGGACCAGCGCAAAATACGTTGGTTCTTAACTTTCATCATATTTATAAAGATAAGGGGATTGTGGTCTGTAAATACTAACACTTTGTTTCCTGACAGATAATTTTCAAACTTTTTGATTGACAATATAAGACCCAATGCCTCCTTTTCTACCACTGAATAATTTTTCTGAGCTGCATTAAATTTTCTTGAATAATAATACACAGGATGTTCAATATTATCTAACCCAACTTGAATCAACACAGCCCCTATACCAACATCTGACGCATCAATGTGTAATATGAAAGGTTTATCAAATTGGGGACTAGCAAGAACAGGTGATGTAGACAATATGCCCTTTAGGTTCTGAAAAGCATTCTGACAATCTTGTGTCCACTGAAATTTTACATGCTTGCGTAATAAATTTGTCAAAGGAGCAGCTACTGTTGAAAAATTTCTACAGTAACGCCTATAGTATGCACACATACCAATAAACCGTTGGACTCCTTTTCTACTAGTTAACACTGGGTAGTCCACAATGGCTTGAATCTTATCTTGTAATGGAATAATCTTACCTTGCCCTACTTCATGTCCAAGATAGGTTATAGTACCTCTTGCCCAACTACACTTATTCAGATTTATGGTTAATTTAGCACTTTGCAACACTGTAAACAAGTTCTTAAGACCTAAGAGATGATCTGACCAATTCTTACTGTATAAAACAATATCATCAAGGTAGGCCCTACAATCTGGCACATCCTTGAGTAAGAAATTCATGAGTCTCTGAAAAGTAGCAGGTGCATTTCTCAGACCGAACGGCATCACGTTAAATTCGTAAGCACCATCAGGTGTTACAAAAGCAGTAACCTCCCTCGCGTAATCAGTCAATGGTATCTGGTAATAGCCTTTTGACAAATCCATTTACTTACATATTGAGCATGTCCAATTGATTCAATACATTCCTCTAACAGAGGTAAGGGAAAAACGTCCACAGTAGTGTGTTTGTTCAATTTCCGATAATCAACACACAATCTCCAGGTTCCTCCTGGTTTTGGCACTAATAAACACGGAGAGCTCCAAGTACTTTGACTTGGCCGAATGAAATTATGCTGGAGCAGATAGTCCACTTCTGCTTGTAGAATCTTCCTCTTTTCGGGGTTCACTCGGTACGGATGTTGTCGAATGGGTGTGTTATCCAGGAGCTGAATGTCGTGGGTGATGAGGTGGGTCTGAGTGGGAACCTCCCCAAACAGAGACGTATGGTTGTCCAGCAGAACCTGGAACTCATCACGTTGCTCCTCCTGTAAATGACATAGCATCTCCCTGCCATTGGAACTGGAACTGAGAAGTTGAATATTAACATCATTTCCCTCACTGCAATGATCCTCAGGTGTATACTCTTCCCGACTAAAACAAGTTACTACACCTGGTCCAACATAAGCTTTTAATCTGTTAATGTGCACAGTCATTTGGGGTTCTGAAAGATTAGGGTTACTTATTTTATATGTTAGGTCTCCCACCTTTTCTACCACTTGGTAGGGTCCTGCAAACTTATGGGACATGGAAGTCCCCCAACGAGGTTTCAACACCAACACCAAATCTCCGACAGCAAACGACCTGAGTTGAGCCTTGAACTTCTTGTCATATCGTAATTTCATGGCTTGTTGAGTTCTTCCCAGATGTTCTTTCGCCAACTCACGAGCCCGACACAACTTGTCCTTGACCTTACTCAAGTACAAATCACTCTGATGAACAGAGACATCTCCCAACAACTTTTCGTGGAGCATCTTAAGAGGACCTCTCACTTGGTGACCAAACACGAGTTCAAAAGGTGAACATCCCAAAGACTCTTGTAACCCTTCTCTCGCAGCAAACAACACGAAGGGGAGATTCTCATCCCAATTACGTGGATAAGTCTCTCCGGTTGTCCTCAACATTTGTTTTAAAGTCTGGTGGAAACGTTCAAGCCCACCTTGGCTTTGTGGATGATATGGACTAGACAATTTGTGCCGAATCCCTCGGGACTCGCAAAAAGTTCTGAAAACTTTAGAACAAAAGTTCCCCCCATTATCACTCTGAATAACCCTAGGCATCCCAAACAAAGAGAAAAAGCGTTCAAGACACTTTATGAGATTATGAGCTTGGGTATTCCTCAGAGCATAAGCTTCTGGAAATCTAGTAGTCATACACATGAGAGTGAATAAAAACATGTTACCCGACTTAGTCTTAGGTAAAGGACCTACACAATCAATAACAACATGAGTAAATGGTTCATCAGGAACTACAATAGGTTGCAATGGTGCTCTAGGCACAGATTGATTAGGTTTTCCAACAAGTTGACAAGGCACACAGTTATGACAATATCTAACCACGTCTTTCTTTAACTTAGGCCAGAAAAAATATTTACATATCTTATGGTACATATTTGAAATACCTTGGTGACCTCCCATGGGGTCATCATGTGCAGCTTGCAAGATCTGCCTACGATAATCATTGGGGACAACGAGTTGGGTTCTAATCTCACAATCATCTGAAGAGGGAGTTCCCTTGGGTCTCCACCTTCTCATCAGAAGTCGATCCTGGAAAAAGAAACCCGTCCCTTCCTCCAATGCATCAACATTATCAGGTGCCTCAGAAATACACTTAATTAAACTAGGATCAGTAGTCTGTTCAACACTTAAGGGCAATGACTCAGACTCAGCAGCGAGCGGGCAAGAACCTAGTAGCTTGATCTCTTTTCCTGATTGATCAGAATAAAATGGAGCCATAGCTACTTCGGCCTCACTCTCGACAACTGGTTCACTGGAGACAAGCGGGCAAGGTACAGATAGTTCAGCCTCCTCACCTTCACTTTCCTTGTGACTTAGGCTCGGCGGGGCTTCTACTACTGCCTCACTCTCATCATCCAGTCGAGTCATAAAAGAATCCTCAAGATCCACCTCCCACTCCTTTCCTGAAGGGGTCCTGGTCTTGGGAACAGTAACCTCAGTGGAATCAGAATTACTCTCACCTGTTTTTCCCATTGATCTAGTAACCACACAAGCAGGGTAAATAATATCATCTGCCTCGGGTTTAGCTAATACATTCTGGGGATTGGTTAACATGATGGGACACTTGGGCCCGGCAACCTGTCGGTTGCCAAAATCATTACCTACAATAATGTCTACCCCAGGAATGGGCAGTTGCTTACTTACACCAACATTACACCATCCTGAAGTATATTTAGAATCAAGATTAATTTGCATCAAAGACACAGGTTGTACTCTACCAGCAATACCTTGGAGAAGCACAACTTCACCCAGATCTCGGGTGTCAACATCAGCAAGTACATTTTGGGCAATAAGAGACTGTGAAGCTCCAGTATCACGGAGTAATTGAACAGTCTTATGGTTACCATTATTACATAATAATGTACCTGTGGAAATATATGGTTTAAAGTCAGCCATCCAATTGGGATTGACTGTAGTACATGAAGAATTAATATGTTGCAATCCTTTACTCATAATAAGACCAGTTGGCCGTAGTTCAGGATGCAAACTAAAACATGAAGTAATCACATGACCCCTTCTCTTACAATGTGTACAATGCTTAAAAGTGGGTACACTGGTAGAACCAACTGCAGGTTTAAAATGAGCATTATTAGGCTTAGATGATCCTGGCAGTGGAGTAACAATCTTAGGGTTAGTAAGAGAAGAGCTCACGGGAGTAACTGGAGGACTAGGAGTGGGCTTATAATGATAAGGAGTTCTGTGAGCATTGTAATTTACTCTATGACTAGACTTAGGTGAAGTGGCCGTAAACTGGGCCTTAGTCAACAACTCATGCTCATCAGCGAGCTTTGACAGCTCATAAATGTCTGTTACATTCTTTTGTTCTGCCATATAAGTAGATAATTTGTCGGGGAGACAAGACAATACTTCTTCCATGATGAGAAGATTCTTTAAATCATCAAACTCTGTGACTGAAAGAGACTTTAACCATCTGTTGCAATAGTTCGTCTTTTGACGAGTAAAATCAGCTATTGTCTGATCACTTACCCTCCTTAGGTTTCTAAATTTTTGCCTGTGTGCCTCTGGATTTAATTGATAAGCATTTAAGATGCTTTTCTTTACATATTCATAATCAAAACTATGAGCGTCAGGTAGGGATGTAAAAACCTCCTGACTACGCCCCTTAAATTGAGACTGCATAATTGCTACCCATTGATCCCTTGGCCAGTTCATACTGATGGCAATCTTATTAAAATGTGCAAAGAAAACCTCAGGATCCTCCTCATTAAACTTGGGTAATTCAATATATTTACTCATCCTTATGGGATTATTATCATTATTAATTGAAACATTACTAGAATTTCCATGCCCAGCTGCCATACGCTGTGTTTCAAGACTATAGTTAGTGTCAGCCATCTGTTGTTGAATCTCTAATTGTTTAGTGTGTTCTTCGGCTTGTTGCTTCCGGGTTGCTTCCAGTTGCAACAAGTTCAACTTGTTGCACGCAAGTTCCAAACGCCTAGTCTCAAGCTCCCTCTGCTGAGCTTCAGCCTCTAATAATTTCTGTTGCCTTGCACATTCGTTTGCTTTTTCTTGAGCCTCAAGTTTAGCATACGTTACTTGTGCATCTAACTCAAGACGCCTTAAAGCAATTTGATCACTTGACTCTTCTCTAACTTCCTCCAGACATTCTTCTCCTAATTCTTGGTTCTCAACAAAATGTGTCACTATGACTCTCAGAATTTGTGCCTTAGTCATGCTATTTCTGGCGTTTAATTCTAGCTTACTGGCCATATTTACTAACGCCGACTTTGTTAGGCTTTTAATTCCCTCAAAGTTTGGGTTAGTCAACAGCGACAACACTTGATCCTCCATCGTGATTAACACTTGGCACTTGATTCACAACAATAATAAAACACACTGGCACTGCACTTCACTTCACTGTAAAATTTTCACCACACTGAAAATTCGCTTGGCCTCACTGCACAAACAAAAGTTATAGGATGACTTACCTCAAAATCGTGAAACGTTGTTACTTGACACACAGGAAGGCTTGCATGGCACATGGAATAGTTAATAGCAGAAAACACACAAGACACTGGTACCTAGGAAGGCAAGGTTAGATTAGCACAGTTAAGTTTAAGTGGGAAAATATTTCCCGGCACAGGCCCCCATAACTATGTAACCAGATCGTTCGCTACGGCTCGTAACCCTGTACAGCATTAAAGAACTGTTTGCCTAGGGCCATAGAATTGCTGTAATTAGAGCGGGTCACCAGTGTAACCACATGATTGGCACAAGCATATATTATTAAGTATTTATTCCTTAGGACTAAGAAATATTCATATAAAATATTAATATATATATTTTAACAATATAATCAGTAGTATGAATTATAAACACAGATGGACAAAATGATATATAAAATAATCACAAGAATTGTCTCCCTTATAAAAATTATGTATGGCAAAACAAATATATATAACAGACTTATCTTTTACAGATGTTAGCTCTCCTGCCCCCGTCGAGTTACTACTACTACAAAACTGCGGGAGTGAAAACATTACTTCTGCCCGCGGAAAATTGCCAAACTAACATTATTTAATTAAACTTACATGGAGCAAAATAATGTGACAAGAGTAATCTTAAAGTAACTTAGTAAATGGTTAGAATAACATGCATAACAAAAATGCTGTAATTATTAATACATGCAGTAATTAAAATAATATAACAAAGGAAATATTAGGCAACGCTCCCCCAACATCAGGGCTAAAAGTTTCTCACGGAATGTTGCCTCTCAATGTTCAACACTTACAGAATTCCCATCAGTGATTCTAACTGATGATCATAGATAAAACCACTTTCCCACGAAATCAACCGTGAACAGACAAAGGGCCATTACTCGTTCCCACGGGTGGAAAAGTTAGGCTTAATTCAACATATAAATCAGGCACACATATCTTACATATAAGTAAGAAATATTTAGATGTACATAATCAGATAAAATAAGACATATTTATATAAGTACAAATTAATGTATAAGTACAAATTAAATGTATTTAATTACGTAGCTTATAGAGGTACGTAACAATGACCACATACAAAATTTTCAGGGGAATTGACAGGGTGGACAAGGCTGGATTATTTAACACGAGTTCACACAAACAAGGGGACACAGGTGGGAGCTGAGTACCCAAATGAGCCACAGAGACATTAGAAAGAACTTTTTCAGTGTCAGAGTACTTAGTAAATAGGACTAGGAAGTGATGTGGTGGAGGCTGACTCCATACCCAGTTTCAAATGTAGATATGTCAGAGTCTAGTAGGCTCAGGAATCTGTACATCAATTGATTGACGGTTGAGAGGCGGGACCAAAGAGCCAGAGCTCAACCCCGCAAGCACAATTAGGTGAGTACAATTAGGTGAGAACATGTGTAAAAGGCTCCTCTGGCACTACAATAGGGTGTAAGGGTGCTTGTGGAACAAACATCCACTACGGGCTCACCATAGCCCGTGCTACTTTGAACTTCTTGTTCCGGGTAGCGAATCTTTAACAACAACAACAACATCGTGGAACAGTCTGGTTAGGTTTACCAACAGCTAGACATACAACACAAATGTGACAATATCTGACCACATCCTTTTGAGTTTTGGCCAATAGAAAACTTACATATTTTATGATACATATTGGAAATCCCTTGGTGACCTCCCATAAGGTCATCATGGGCAGCTTGCAATACCTGCTCCCTATACTCCTTTGGAACGACGAGCTGGGTCCTAGACTCACAATCATCTGATAAGGGAGTTCCTGGTAGTCTCCATCGTCTCATCAAACATCGATCATTGAAGTAGCAACCCGTGCTCTCATTCAAAGTATCAATAGTGTCAGCTGCTTCTGTATAACATTCAGCTAGACCGGGATCAGTACTCTGCAACTCACTCAAGGTCTGGGACTCAACAGCTAGAGCGAGCGGGCAAGGAACTGATACCTGGGCCACCTCTTCCAGCCCATCCACTGGGTCAGAATAAATCAGGGCTTTGTCACCAGCCTCACTCTTGACATCCGCGTGAGCTAAGAATGTATCCTCAAGGTCCACCTCCACCTACCTGTCTGAAGGGGTCCTGGCCTCGAAAACATCCACAGTGGAAGTCACAGGATTTACCTCACCCTGCTTACCCATGGATCTGGTCACAACACAGGCTGGATAGATGACACCATCATCCGCATCCGGTTGAGCCAGCACACAACTAGGGTTAGTAAACATGATAGGACACTCTGTCCCACTAACTTGACACTTGTCAAAATCATTACCCACAATAACATCAACCCCAGGGATAGGCAACTGCTCACTAACTGCTACAGTGCACCAACCTGGTGTAATAGTTGACTTCAGGCGAATTTTAACTAATGGTACACGCTGGACATGACCTCCAATACCTTGCAATAATACTACTTCACCAGTGTCTTCTGTGCTAACATCAGCAAGGGCACAGTGAGAGATTAGAGATTGGGAAGCACCAGCGTCCTTCAATAACTGCACTGCCTTCCAGCTTCCACTGGTACAAAGTACTTCACCAGCAAAGATATAAGGACTAAAATCAGGAATCCAATTGGCTTGACTGGAACAACATTAGAATTAATTGCTTGCAACCCCTGTCTCATAATCATACCGGTAGGTCTCAACTCAGGGTGCAAGGAATAACAGGAAATAACCACATGACCTCTTCTCCTGCAATGCGTGCAATATCTGCCAGTGGTCGAAACAACCGACCAACTGCAGGTTTAGACACTACATTATTTGGGTGACAACCCTGTCTGCTGTTTCTTAATCTTTGGCTTAACAGGAGAAGAGT
>WNGS01069619.1:0-10683 GCA_020271785.1 Procambarus virginalis | reverse complement strand
TTTGCAGTGAAGGTGAACCATAAGCAACTGTGCTGGTGTAATTGATTCTAAAGCACTAAAGAAGATGTCGGTGCCCTCCCGTAACCCTGCAGTGCCAACCCCCCTCCCACCCCTCCTATGCTAACGAGTGACACTGTGCTATTAGCTGTTCAATGTACGTGATGCTGCATGATTATCTGCAGCTCACTACCCAGCGAGCAGTTTCATCGATGGACATGCCTTCTTGTTACCACTGATATTATTAATCTGCATAAATGACAAGCTAAAGGAATCATGGCAACCGCCCTTGTCCCAGGTGAGTCGCCGCTGCTGCCAGATGTGCATTCAGCAGCCCAGATTGTTCCTGATTCACCTGCTGCTGGTACAAGTCCTCTCTCCAGGTAGGAGAGAGCCAAGAAGAAAATGGGGCTTTATTCCATGATGTGGTGAACAAGAGGAAAAATGCGACTACAGCGGAAAGAACTCGACTAACCCGCGTGATCTTCCCTCCTGGCACTGGTCTTGCTGACAGATTTCGGTGGTTTTCTGCAGCCTCCAAAGCCCATCACACTAAACGAATGAAGATAAACAGAGATGAAGACAATCATGTCTTGGTCACGGATGATGACGCATTGATTAACGACTTGTTAACACAGGAATATGCTGGGATAAAAATGTTGCGAGCACCGTGTGATGACTCAGTGAAGGTGAAATCGTTTTTTTTTGGTGTTAACAAGTGCATTGACCCAGAGTGTTTCCGGTCCGAAATGTGCAAACCCACACCGTACTAAGAACGACCTCATCGTTGCAAGCTGGACAGCAACAACGGAGATCCCCAAGCGACTCTCAGTGCCCCTAGCGCTGGGTAGAACTTACAGAGTGGCTCGCTATATACCTCCACGCCGGAGGTGCTACAAATGTCAGCGTTGGGGACACACTGCAGCGCGCTGCACCTCCAGAACCCACCGATGTGCAGTGTGTGCTGGTGATCATGATTCTAAGAGGTGCTTTGACCTCTACAAAGCTGGGCAGACGGTGGAAACAAGATGCGTTAATTGTCGTGCTCCTGGCGTGATGGCAACTCACCAGAGCTGCCCAGCTGCTGCTAGGCCGCCCCCTCCTAGCAGTGTCCCGCTCTACAAGGCGCCACGTCATGATGATAGAGTGTCACCATCAGTGGAAAGTTGTCCTATGCCATCAACTACGGTGGGCCACAGCTGGCACTCTGACTCCCCGCTCACCCTTGACTCACTCTGGACAACGAAACAGCGGCGAGCGTCTCTGCCCACTCATTTGAGCACCGGGTGCCACAGTACACAGTTGCCAGTGTGGCTCGCCCCGGCCAGGGGTGGTAGGTCTCCACCCCCGCCTCTCGAGGTTGGGGCCGCCACCAGCTTGGCCTCCCCTCCCCACCCACAGGCAACCTCCCAGGGTGGGAAGGTGTCTGTGAAGGTGCGGACATTTAAATGCTCTGTGGAGCGGCAGCCTGCGCTACAACATATAGATTCGGAGTTACAGCACGCTCGGGAACTTGAGTTAGACGAGATTCGCCGTCAGCACGAAGCAGATATGTTAGCAGTTAAACAGACGTATGAGCAGAAGCTGAAAGAAATAGAGCAGCGCTGTCGCTGTCACCGTGAAGAACATGGCGAGTATAGTGACCTGGACAGTAACCCACAGTCACCAGCCAGGACTGAGAGCAGTGTAGTGAGCGAGGCTCACACACCTGGTGACATAAATACCACCACTCGTCTAGCTAGTGTGCTTGATATATCGCGGCTAGAACCTGCGGAAATTGACGACCTATTAAAACAGTGTTCCCCAAATCCTTAAAAACAAATGTCAGTGAGTTCATAAATAACAGTGCCATTGAAAAGAAACGAGAGACAGTGTATTGCAGCTGTATTGTCTTGCAGCCAGCTGCATCACAGAACTTAGAGGGATACCAGGAGTGATACAAAGCAAAGCAAGGGACAGTAAATTATACAAACACACATAAAAGCTTTTGGGGACTAATAATTAAATATAAACTATGGATCCCTCCACAAACTCCCCCAATACAACGGTGCTTCGTATCCTCAGTTGGAACATAGCATCACTCAGGAAAAGACTTCCTGATCTCCACCACAAAGTGACGACCGAGCCCATTGATGTCGTCTGCCTTCAGGAGTGCAGAGTTCCCACCAGGTCTCCACCCCCTAAATTACCCTCCTTTGTTGTCTATAACCTTAAATCCAGTCACTCTTGTATTTTGTATGTTAAGAAGTCCCTTCCTCACCAGCTACTCCCAGCCAAGTCAACTGAAGGGCTTCAGTATCATGGTGTGAGGATCTACGTGGGGAACTCTGCCCTCAATATCTTTAACCTGTATGCTCCTAGTGATAAGTTTAATTATACTGACCTTCCTATCTGTATTCAGACTGAGCCTACCATCATTATAGGTGATTATAACGCTAGGCATAGAAATATTGGTAATTCGCAGTTCAGCAATCGTAACGGCAACCAACTGTTGTCGCTATTAGGTAGTCACGATGATGCACAGATTGTGGGTGACCTTGAACCGACGCATATCTACGGAGGTATTCTTGATCTATGTCTCGGTTTCAACGTCTCCCACACCGTCTGTGCCTCGTCAATAGTGCCAGATATGGCGTCTGATCATCTGGCCATATTAGCCACTGTAAGCATTGGCAGCGCTATCCTCCCCGGCGGAGTGTTCAAGCGGAAGAGGCTGGCTGTGCCCATCGATCAACGAGACAATTTTGTTGCTCATGTGTCAGAATGGTACAGTTCATCTGAGCCTTCATCAGTTGAAGATTTTAACAATGAGCTCACAGGTACTATCGAGCAGTTTATAGAATCACTTGATCCATCGTCTAGGCCACGTAACCCAAATTACACTGGTCATAGCACTTATGCTTATTATAATGATTCTAAATTGCATGCACTAAAACGCACTGCCAGAAGAATTGGACTAGCTTATAGAAGGACCCGCACTGCTGAAATGCTTAAGCTCTTTCAAACGGCTCTGGCTGAGGCCAGGGAACGTATGGTAGAGCTGAGGCAGACAGACTGGGAAACTTTTGTCAGTGGTCTCAATTCTCACACGCCACTAAGTCGAGCATGGAAGGATATCAATAAGATCAAAGGGAAAAATGCTGCAGAGATTGCGCACCCTAATCCTCTGCACAGAGCAAATGAGCTTGTTGATGCTTGGGCCACCACCTCCAGCTTTGACAGTCTTCCTCTACTCACACAACGAATTGAATAATAAATATGCTGATAGAGCAAGGCTCCTTGACTTCATGCTTCATCAAGAGGATGACTGTGACATGCTTTTTACTGAATACGAACTAGACTCTGCTCTACATAAAGGCAAAGCTACATCACCCGGGGAGGATGGAGTTACTTACGGCATACTGCGTATGCTTCTGCTAGTTCCAGGGAATCCCTTGCTTGAATTGTATAATATGAGCTATGTAACTGGGGAGCTTCCAAAGTCATGGACCAACAGTCTTATTATTCCCATTCCTAAACCAAACCAGCAGAGTGCTTTTCGCCCAATCTCCCTCACTAGTTGTCTCTGTAAGTGTCTTGAGAGGATGGTTCTCAACCGTCTCCTTTACAGAATTAGTAACATGTTGTCTCCCCAGATATATGGCTTTACGCATGGAAAGAGTGTACATCACTGTATTACCACATTCCTCACCCTGCATACTGATAGGTCATACACCACTTTCCTAGATCTTAAGTCAGCCTTTGACATTGCTAACCCACTCGTCATTCTGAGCGAACTTGCTAAAATGAATGTTGGAGGATGGCTTTTACGGTGGATAAGAGGCTATCTATCCAACAGGAAGTCATCTGTACTATTCCAAGGGCATAGGAGTGTAACGAGAGATTTTGAACTTGGCACTCCACAGGGAGGTGTCCTCAGTCCTACTCTGTTCAATGTGTTAATCAATGCACTTCTAAACTCAGTAACTAGGAGCCCAAGCGAACACATCATTAGCTATGCGGATGATATACTGATCCACACCAATGGGTATACCAACACCCAAAATGTTCTGAACTCTGTATTGCACACATGTCAGGAACTAGGCTTGGTCATCTCAGTAGAGAAAACAAAGATCCTGAACCGACGCCCACCCAGGCGGGGTGGGGCCGTTCGCAAAATGCAGTTGCATGATGGCTCTCTGCTCGACTATGTAACCAGATACAAATACCTTGGTCTTGAAGTTCCACTGTACCGCAATGTTGTAGCCAGACTGGGTCGCCAATGTAGAGAGAGGCTCCGTGCTCTCAAGGCTGTGGCAGGCTACCATCCAAGCTATGGTGCAAATGTGAGAATTGTCAAAATGATGTATCTCTCATATATTAGGTCTCTGATTGATTATGCTGCACCCATGCTTGCTCTAGTGCCTGAGAGAATGCTTGGAGGGCTGGAAAAGATGCAAAACGAAGCCATGAGGATTATCCTCGGATGCCCCCGTACAACTAAATTACTAAACATGAGGAAGGAACTGAATATTTCATGTGTAAGTGATCGTATCACTGAAATTAATGCTTTAATTGGTATCAAGATGCTTAGGCTAACCCACCCTAACCCCTGCACTGAAGCCCTCCAAGCCTTCTTCCTTGAAGGTCAGCATCCCTCCAAATGGATTACTGTAACTGCCAATGTGCTCAGAATGTATAACTTTCATCACCCCACCAAGAGCGACAACAACAACACTTTCCTGCCCCATGGGAGATCACTCCTTTCCAAATTACTGTTCCCCCTTTCCCACCCAAGAAGCTGATTAAAGAACAGCCTTGCTTCGACAAGAAGCAAAGTACAATGCCTTAAGCCAAATTGATGCTTTAGTCAGAGAGCGCTCCCTTTCCCAGATTATTTACACTGATGGATCCTTGCATCAGTCCTATGGTGCAGCTGGAAGTGCAGTTGTTGTGACAGGGAGAGATGGTTCCATCTCCCATGAGTGTGGAGCGAGACTAAGTAACTGGGCCTCCACTCTTCAAACAGAATTGGTTGCCATAATCCTTGCACTAGAGCGCGTATATGAATCCAAAGTTGACACGCTAATTGTAAGTGACTCCTTGTCATCCTTGACTGCCCTCAGCTCCCCAAGGCATAACTGTGACGTGCTTATCTCTGAAGCTAGACACAGATATAGTGAAATAATCAATGATGGAGTCAGAGTTTGTCTCCTGTGGATTCCTTCCCATATTGGTCTCCGAATGCATGATAGAACTGATGAGCTAGCCAAGACTTTTGCTCGTAAAGAGGGAATTGATTACCAACTTGGACTGCCTTTCAGCAGCCTGAGGGCAGTAATATCCCAGGAACATCAACTAAATTTCGGAGGCTTGAGGCAAAGTGAAATTCACACCAGTTACTCCATCTATCATCATTCTATTATGCATGAAGAACCGCACGTCTATGGGTCATCCAATAATGTTAGCAGACTTCTAGATGTTACCACTGCTAGGCTTAGGCTCGGCTACAAGTACCTCTGGGAGTTTGTAACATCTGCTGATGTAGATTTGACTAAATGTAAACTCTGTCAGCAGAACTATTCGCATACTTTGCGTCATTATATAATGGAATGTGAAAAAATTGCGGAATTTAGAGATAACACCATCAATAGTGTCCAAGAAATGTGTAAGTACTTCATTCACAATGATGTGCTGCCCGAAATTTTAGCGAAGTATCCAAAATTTGCTTACTGTCGGTAATGCATGCACATGACTGTAAAGCTGCCGCCCAGTTGGGTGGGTGTGCAGCAAGACTAGTAACTGTGTGACTCACTATAGATGTAAAGTGCCTTGTATAGTGACTGTTGTGAGCCTCTTGTAGTGTCACTTGTGACACCTCTTTGTGTCACTTGTGACACCTCTTTGTGTCACTTGTGATTCTTGATGTGTGTATTTGTGTGAGTGATTAGATATGTATGTGTATGTATATGTGTATACGTATATATATATACATGTATGTATGAGGGTGTGTACATGTGTATACAACATTGATAATTTTGTAACTAGCGTCAAACATTGTTATTTGCTTAGCTAAACGAACTAGAGGGTTCAGTTCCTGAACCGATTATGTGCCTCTGTAATCCTTTACACCACCGCCCACGGGATGGGTATGGGGTGCATAACAAAGAAAGAAATTGAATTGAGATAGTCTTGGTAGTAAGGTTGATGTAAAGTCATTCCTGGTTACTGACTTTAATACTTATAAACAATTACATGACTAGAGCTCACAAGCTGGTGTCGTCCTGTATCTTTGTTTACCTCCTCTCTCTCTGGCGTCTAGCCGCCGCACATAGAAAACGGATGGTACCATTTTCTGTGAACATGACATCCCTCCTTCTCTTTAAAAAGAATGAATACAGGATGTCTACCATGCTTGTAGCACAAAGCAAAGTTATTGACACAAAGTAAGTTATTAACATATCAAGAGATATTGCATACATTTAACATTAATTAAGCACACAAAGAATTTAAAAATCTTTACCACAAAGGATTTCAATGTTAAAAATACATATGCAATGTTAAACAAACATGAAAGAGACTGCAATACAAAGTTACAAAATATTGAATGAGAGATCTGCATTATTCAAACAATATTAAATTTAGTTCAGCATAACAAGTAAATACTTTGCATTACATATGAACACAATTAATCATCATATCGTGTAGGGCGTTTAACATGACGTTTAGGACGAGAGTCCCCAAATACAAATATATCCCTGACGAATTGTTCGTCGAGTTGTAACTCGTTTTTTCTTTTTCTTTTGCACGACTTTTCACTTCATCATTTTCTACACTAGTTGGAATCACTTTGAAATAAGCCATATTACGTGTTATACTATGATCTCTATTACTCGCTGTTACCATAGTTCCTTTTACACTAATCACTTTATATGGTTTTGTATCATACGGCATATCTAGCTTTCCCTCTTTTTTCTTTTTAACGAGAACAGTATCTCCAACCTTTATGAATTGTTCCTTTGCACGTTGATCATGAGCAATTTTCATTTTGCCCTTGGCTAGTGCATCCTTCTGAGCGAGACGTTTATCCGTTACTTTGGCTGGCATGACAGGTAGTGCGATTCTCATAGGACGTCCAAATAAAAGTTCGCCAGGCGACTTGCCCAGTGTTCCATGCGGTGTTGCACGGTAGTTCCTGAGAAAAGCATACATAGCTTGTTTCCAGGATCGTCCTTCGGCATGAGCACAGCGTACAGCTTTCATGAGAGGTTGCATGAATCTCTCTACTTCTCCATTTGCTTGAGGATGTAGTGGCATCACACGGCGGTGTTTGAATCCAATATGCTCAGCAAAGTTGACGAAGTCTTGTCCATTAAATGGCGGTCCATTGTCCGTCTTGACAACTTCAGGAATGCCAAAGTTTGAAAAGATCTTGTCGAGTTTCGGGATGACAGCCTTTGCAGATGTGGAAGTGATGATTTCTACTTCTGGATAACGTGAGTGATCATCAATGACTACCATCAAGTACTCTCCAGTTGGTAGCGGTCCACAGAAGTCCATCGATACTTCCATCCATGGTGCAGCAGGTAGTGGTGAAGGTTGTAGAGGTGTTGGTCTTGAAGTATCCACTGCAGCTTGGCAAGGGACACAGGCATCATGCATGTCCTTAGCTTGACGATCAATGCCAGGAAACCACACCTTTTCTTGTAGCAGCTGTTTGGTCCTAACAAGACCTTGGTGTCCTTGATGTGCAAGCTTCAGAGCACGTTGCTGGAGAACAGCTGGAATGACGATACGAGTACCTCGCAGCACGGTGTCGCGTTGTTGCGTAACACTTAATTCTGTCTGGATGCGTTCAAGTGCTTTGAATGCATCTTGGTCAACTCCTGAGGGTGGGATGCGTGGAAACTTTTTCTTAGTCAATGCATCCACTGTTGCTTGCAGAGTTGGGTCCTCTAGGGTTGCAGTACGGATTTCATCAAGAGTGAGAGCCTTAGGGACTGCATCACAGGTTACAGAGTGTACATATTCCTCGGCAACTTGCTGATGCTTGGTGATGGTGAAACTGTTGGCAGGATGTCGACTGATGTAATCAGCGGGATTGCCTGCACCTGGCTTGTATTTCACCGTAAAGTTGTATGGTTGCAGACGAAGAGCCCATCTCTCAATGCGAGCTGGTGGTTTGGACTTTGGATTATTGAAGATGGTCTCCAACGGTTTGTGGTCAGTGACTATCGTGGTAAAGGGTGCACCAAGCAGATACACATTGAAGTGTTCACAGCCCCATACAAGAGCAAGAGCTTCCTTCTCTGTCTGACTGTATCGTTGCTCAACATCTGTGAGAGAACGGCTGGCGTAGGCAATTACTACTCTTGAATCTGGTTGACCAGGTTTGTGTTGGGCTAACACAGCACCTAAACCAACAGGACTAGCATCCACCGTTAACTCAGTGTCCATTGATGGATCAAAGTATGCAGCAGTCGCATTTTCTACTAGTGCATCTTTCACAGCATCAAATGCATTTTGCTCGACATCGCTCCAGTACCATGATGCATTTTTCTTCAGGAGCTCACGTAGAGGCTTCGTAATGGTAGCAAATCTGGAATGAAGCGAGAACAGTAGTTTGCCATTCCCAGAAAACTATGTACTTCAGTGGATGTTGAAGGAGGTGCAGCATTCTTGATATCTGCAACTTTCTTAGGATCTGGAGATAGACCTTTGTCACTAAGTACATGTCCAAAGAATTCAATTTTATGTTGATTGAACTCACACTTTGCTCGGCTTAGCGTCAAATTCTTTTCTCGTAAGCGTTGCAATGTTGCACGAAGAGCTTTGTCGTGTTCAGCTTGGGTACGGCCATAAACAATGATGTCATCAGACATGTTGTCAGCATTAGGTATATCTTGCAATACCTGGCTGATGATGTGCTGGAATACTTCAGCAGCACTGTTAATACCAAAACTCAGGCGCTTGTACCTATACAGACCTCGATGTGTCGTAAACGTTGTGATGATCGACTCTCATCATCAAGTTCAAGCTGATGATAGCCCTAAGAATTCACTGTAATTACTTTAATTTTGCAAAGCACACAAGCATTTTATGCAAAAGTTCACAACAGTGCACAACACAGCAGCAACTGACTTCTTACCTAGCCCTAGTGTACATGTGTTGTTCCTACTCACAGCAACACAGCAGTTTTAGCAGTTGGTACAGCAATTGTCAGCAGTTGGTACAGCAGTTGGTACAGCAGTAGGCAGCAGTTGGCAGCAGTAGGCAGCAGTTGGTTCACAGCTTGAAGAATTTTTAGCACGGAGCGTCGTTTCGTAACCAAAACATCAGGTTTTGTACACTGTATCAAAGCGTCGTTTCGTACTCAGCGTCGGCAGATTCCTCTCACAGCAACACTCAGCACAGCTTGGGTAGCACACAGCATTGGCCAGCACACAGCAACGGCCAGCACACAGCAACGATCAGCACACAGCAACAGTCAGCACACAGCATGGGTTTGCATACAGCATCAGGTATGGTGCTCACAGACAGCTTCTCCTTCCTCCTCTGGGCGAGACAGCATGCTCCTTCCTTGTGTTTTGTTGAACAAAATACCTGCGTTCCCAGTTCATCGTCGTCGCCAGTGTGGTGTCTGTGTATAGCTGAGATAGTCTTGGTAGTAAGGTTGATGTAAAGTCATTCCTGGTTACTGACTTTAATAATAATAAACGATTACATGATAGAGTAGCTCCCAAGCTTGGCAGGCGTCCTGTGCGCTGTTTACCTTCTCTCGTGGCGTCCAGCCGCCACACATAGAAAACGGATGGTACCATTTTCTGTGAACATGACACCATTCAGCCTGGATAGCTCCGTGGAGCCGACGGGGCTCCCCCCGAAAAGTTCTTTCTAATATCTCTGTGGCTCATTTGGGCACTCAGTTTCCACCTGTGTCCCCTAGTGTGTGTGCCCCTTGTGTTAAACAGCCTGTCTTTATCACCCTGTCGATTCCCCTGAGAATCTTGAATGTGGTGATCATGTTCCCCCTAACTCTTCTGTCTTCCAACGAAGTGAGGTTTAATTCCTGTAGTCTCTCCTCGTATCTCATACCTCTCAGCTCGGGTACTAGTCTGGTGGCAAACCTTTAAACCTTTTCCAGTTTAGTCTTATGCTTGACTAGATATGGACTCCATGCTGGAGCCGCATACTCCAGGATTGGTCTGACATATGTGGTATATAATGTTCTGAAAGATTCCTTACACAAGTTTTTAAAGGCCGTTCTTATGTTAGCCAACCTGGCATATGCTGCTGATGTTATCCTCTTGATATGAGCTTCAGGGGACAGGTCTGGCGTGATATCAACCCTCAGGTCTTTCTCTCTCTCTGACTCTTGAAGTATTTCATCTCCCAAATGGTACCTTGTATCTGGTCTCCTGCTTCCTACCCCTATCTTCATTACATTACATTTGCTTGGGTTAAACTCTAACAGCCATTTGTTCGACCATTCCTACAGCTTGTCCAGGTCTTCTTGAAGCCTCAAGCTGTCCTCCTCTGTCTTAATCCTTCTCATAATTTTGGCGTCGTCAGCAAACATTGAGAGGAATGAGTCTATACCCTCTGGCAGATCATTTACGTATATCAGAAACAGGATAGGTCCAAGTACAGAGCCCTGTGGGACTCCACTGGTGACTTCACGCCAGTCTGAGGTCTCAACCCTCACTT
>WNGS01069599.1:37141-50806 GCA_020271785.1 Procambarus virginalis | reverse complement strand
AGAGGAAAAGTACAGCCTGAAGTGTACAGACAATAGTTAATGAAACCCTCCACTTAATGGTTCAAGGGATGGTGGTAGAACACATGTACTGTCTCGTCTAGGCCACATAATCAATAGCATCAAAGTCAGTGTAACATTAAGGTATATTTGGCTAGCAATCCTTACACTCAATACCAGTATCTTGATTCACAATAAGAAGACAAAAACAGACCCCCATTTGGGGAAATCACAAAAATATTATATATATATGTGTGATTAACATCAAATTACAAAAATCTGGACATAGATCATCATTCATCATGTAAAAAAAAAAAAGACTAAATATTCAAAATACCACACGCACAAAAGCACTTAAGCGCTCTACAAAAATTGCAACACACACACACACACACACACACACACACACACACACACACACACACACACACACACACCACACACACACACACACACATACAAAAAAAAAAAAAAAAAAAGAGAGCAGAAGACAGCTTGACGCACGCAATACTCCCACATAACATGAAAACAACACATCATCACACGCAACATGCACACTTGCCTCATGCAACTTTACCTTCACATGCAACGAAGCATCAAATCACAGCATTTAAATCGATTTATTAACATCATACAAATCATTTGTTTTTTAATAAATACAAACAAGTCAGTATACGTATGTACAACGTTTTTTTTCCCCTAAAGTCGACTACGAATTCATTCATGTACCTGAACAACCCGCCCTCGACTCAAGTCCATTACATCCAGCGGTCGACCCTACAGACGCATTCATAAATGTTACATGCTGTTCTTTCAAAACGGGAATTTTCTCAAATATTAATATAAAAATATATTAGCATAGTGTGCAAATATAGGCCATAGTTAGGTGTTTAGGTTCTGTTGGCGATTATTTGTATTTGTAGTACGTGGGTGAAGCATTTATGGCGTTGTGGTTCGAACAAAACTTATTAGTGAAGCACTTGTCCGGAAGTGTTCGAACGAAATCAGCTGTGAGTAGTGTGTAAACTGTTTTTCCATCCATCATAAACAGGGGGTTTGGCGGGTGGATGGAATCACTTTTGGTCTTTGTTTAGAGGACGGGCTGCCAATGGATACCTTGTTAGAACGATGTGACTTGAAGCCTCGTAAATAGATACGAGGCTTCATATAGATACCCCCGACACCCAAACAGCCTCTCCCCCGACATTAACCCCCCCCCCACCTGCATTCTGATTTCTTAACAGGAATGTGATTGATGTATTTTCTTTTAGTGTTGTGGAGGGGGGGGGGAGGGCAATTGGATTTAGAAAGGTGGTTATGTGGGGGAAAAAAGACATGGTGTAGGAAGGGGTTTGTTGTGGGGAAGTTTGGGTTGATGTGGGATGCCTAAGCAAAAAAAAAAAAAAAGTTCAGTGGGATAGAAATTCAGTTCAGTTCAATTGGGGTGGGAGAGATGAGGGTTTGTGGAGGGGCCAGTTAATTATGAGGCAATCAAGGGTTTACAGTGGGAGGGAGGAAGAGGTAAGTGTTTGTGGGAGTAATGGGAGGAGGGGGGTAAATAAGATTTATGGGTTAGAGGGAGGATTTGAAAGATTTGTTTTTAAGAATATTCCTGCTCGGGCCCTAAGCCTCTGGCTGGCCCTCTGTAGAGGAGATAATTATGTTAATGACAATAACCACGACAAATTAATAAAAGGGCAAAAAACGACAAAGCCGAAACTCTCGAAAGCTTGATTATATGACTAGCAATCTTTAAACCATTCATCCTGTACAAATAATCGATTCAACAGGTTTGCAAACTGGAACAGACGGCAGAATACAGCAGACACAATGAAAATATGTATAACTGATCTACGTGTATGTACAGCAAAGGAAATATGTATGACTGATAACTTTGAATCTTTTCAAAGTTATCGGGTATCTTTATGAGTGGTGAAGATATCTTTGTGATATTCAGTAGCATGGATTCTCTACAAATATTTCTCCCACAGTTAAGTTCACCTATGTGACCGTTTTATTGTTTGATATACATATACAGCAGCTGTATTATCAATGCCGATTGTATTCGAGAACGAGTTGGTGATTGTATTAAGCGCCAGACGCATCGTTAACCGTCAACATTTTGCTCGTGGTAAATGTCTCATTATATTTGGTTAGTTTAATATGATAGCATTATAGGTTATTTTAACTAGAACGTGGAGTTTGGAATACAATAGGTTAGGAATACATTAGAATGCATTAGATTATTAGCCGGTCGGCCGAGCGGACAGCACGCTGGACTTGTGATCCTGTGGTCCCGGGTTCGATCCCAGGCGCCGGCGAGAAACAATGGGCAGAGTTTCTTTCACCCTATGCCCCTGTTACCTAGCAGTAAAATTGGTACCTGCGCGTTAATCAGCTGTCACAGGCTGCTTCCTGGGGGTGGAGGCCTGGTCGAGGACCGGGCCGCGGGGACACTAAAGCCCCGAAATCATCTCAAGATAACCTCAAGATAGGTAAGATGAGGGGATAGGACACGCTATTATATGAAAACGGTGTTTTAAATACAAATTTAGCGAAACAATGTGTAACGTTATGCCAGACCGAGAGAGTTTTCTTTCAACTCTTGAAAAGAAACGCGAAATGTTTCCTCAAAATTAAACCATTCAGTGCTGACAAAATAGAATAAACAAAACCGGGGAGTCATTTACCGTTCACTGGCAGAGGCGAATGGTTGTCGGGAACATGCTTGCTAAAGCAGAGCCGGATATCTACGACCGGCCAAGTGTGGCTTCACAAGTGTGTGGCCAGCCGCCTCACCTTCTTCCAGTGTCTGCGTAGTGTCTCTTTCTCAATAAACACAAAGCGTACTTAACCTCACTCTTAACAAGACTTACTTGCACAAATGCTCCTTGTCACTATTTATCACAAACAAAGCAAAGGGACACCGTAAATAAGCCGCGGTCAGGTGATATGAACAACAGTTACACGCCGTCCGTCAAGCCTAAGTCCCACAGGTAAACACAGCCGGCAGAATGGCGTGTTTATCGTGGCGTCACAGTAATCTTCTTTTTATTCCAGTCATTTTGACGTCTAATATTACTGAATTTGACTTGTATAAATATTTACCATAGCTGTATTATTTATAATTAATATAATCATTTCAAAAGGCTATGTTACACTACCACTGACAAATTACAGCATATCCAAATTCCTTAAAAACGTTTCCTGTAACTAATTTTTTTTAACGTTTACATAAGCTGTTTGTGTTTAAATAAAACATATCTTGACGTGGAAATTATATGAAGCATTTACTTTCTTTAAAGAGGATGAGGTACCCACACAAAAGTTTGTATGGCTTATATGTTTTACCATAATTTGTCAACTTTGTAAATTGGAATGAAGCCTCCGCTGATTAATTAGAATTTGACTTTGTTTCTGGGTTTACGTAGAGTATCTAACCTTAGGTAACCTAAATACAATATCAGATATTTTTAGTTTACAATTGTTGTTTTAGCATTTTATTGGTGGTATTTGTCCACTGTTCAAATTTTATGTATAGCTTTTATAGAAGACATTTAGTATCCTACAGAATGTAGGCTATTGAATGTATCAAAGTTTCCCGTATATGAAAATTTTATAGAAATAATACATAACAATAAAAGGAACATCATATTCGTATTTCGGAATTAATTAAACAACATTTAATACATAACTGAAATAAAATTGTTCATTTCGATCAACAATGAAATTTATTCTAGTGTTCATGT
This sequence comes from Procambarus virginalis, assembly GCA_020271785.1. NCBI lineage: Eukaryota > Metazoa > Arthropoda > Malacostraca > Decapoda > Cambaridae > Procambarus > Procambarus virginalis. Next base: position 47,060 of record WNGS01069599.1, on the reverse strand, counting down.
CTTTTTTTTCCTTACGATTTCGGAAGGCAACTGAAAAGCTGGATTTTCTTTAGTCAGTCTTTCAATTCCTCCTGCTTTGCTGTTTTAATCTGTACTCATATAGAAGGACACAGAAACAGGAAGATATCACTATTTTGAGTATGCCTTATTATCTATTTTCAGGGTTCATTATCTATCGTTTCCATTCTATGTTTCTCCCCCATGTATCCTGCATTCATCTATCTTGGGGTCATTCCACCACCACCTCTCGATAACCCCCTGTCAGCCCTTACACCAGGCTCGCACCACCAATATTGCATCACTGACAGAAACAATTCCGGCCCGTTCGAATCTCCAACTCTATGAATTAAATTCTACATGCAACCGACCCTCGGGACAGCTGTGGGAAGATGAATGAAGCCTCGTGGCTATTGTAGACAGGTGCCTAAAACCCCGAGGCTCCTGCGAAAAGGTGAGTGGAACCTTGTGGACGCGACAATAAAACTAAGACAAAAACCTCATAGAGTACACAGGGGAAAAAAAACATGAAGTTAAGTAGATTTTGCGGGACGGCGAAGCATTGTAGATGATGCAATCCACCTAAGTATTTTATATGTTTGTATCATGTCTCCACTCTCCCTCCTCTTTTTCGATAACGGGTCTAGTTCTTTCAGTCTTTTTTTACCTTATCCCTTGCAGTTCTGGGAGGAGTCTCGTTGCAAACTTCTAATCATCCTGGATGATGTTCTGAATTTTGCTAGTGTAGATTACACTGCCGATATTATCCTATTTATAATAATAATTCCCATTTTCAGGAATAGGAAGCCTGTGAATTTAGCCTTGTATCAAGATCCCCAAGGTCGAACAACTGTTCCTCCCTCAGGATCCCAACCAATTGGGGTGGACGGTAGAGCAACGGTCTGGCTTCATGCAGGTCGGCGTTCAATCCCCGACCGTCCAAGTAGTTGGGCGCCATTCCTCCAACCACCACTTGGGCTGGACAGTATAGCGACGGTCTGGCTTCATGCAGGTCGGCGTTCAATCCCCGACCGTCCAAGTAGTTGGGCGCCATTCCTCCAACCACCACTTGGGCTGGACGGTATAGCGACGGTCTTGCTTCATGCAGGTCGGCGTTCAAGCCCCGACTGTCTAAGTGGTTGGGCACCGTTCCTTCCCCCCCCCCCCTCGTACTATCTCAAATCCTTATCCTAACCTCTTCCAAGTGCTAACATAGTCGTAATGGCTTGGCACTTTCCCCTGATACTTCCCTTCCTCCTCAAGATGCAACCCATAACAGCCGCCTAACCACCGGGTGTCTATGCACTGCTAGGTGAACAGCGACATTAGGTGAAAGGAAACCTGCCCCCCAACCATTTCTGTTCTGGCCGGGAATCGAACCCGGGATCCCCCGATTGTGTGCCGAGAACGAAGACAACTATCCAAAGAGACCCCCTATGTACCTCTATGGTTTGGTTCAATGTTGTGTCCGCTCCCAGGTGCTTTTTGTAGTGGTTACAGGAGGTAGTTTCCCGTCATTGTGTACCGTCCTTCTGGTCAGCTGTTCGGCTCACAACTACCCTGGGGCCAGATTCACGAAGCAGTTAAACAAGCGCTTACGAACCTGTCCATCTTTTCTCAATCTTTGGCGGCTTTGTTTACAATTATTAGACAGTTAATGAGCTCCGAAGCACCAGGAGGCTGTTTATAACAATAACAACAGTTGGTTGGCAAGTTTTCATGCTTGTAAACTGTTTAATAAATGTAACCAAAGCCGTCAGAGATTGAGGAAAGATGTACACGTTCGTAAGTACTTGCGTAACTGCTTCGTGAATCTGACTCCAGGTTTTTGTACATTGGACTCTATAGGGGCGTTGGTGGATTCGTATAGTTTTGGTCAGGTTAAAAGGATGGATTTTGAACGGAGTGGCGTGTGTCCTGAAGTATAGATTAAAGTTAATGTTAGGAATTACCAAGAAAATACGTACAAATTCCTACGCATTAGAATCAATCCAATTGCGGCAATCTTAATCAGGCTCGGACGGGGTATAAAATGGGAAACCCAAAAACGGCAAAATAGGGGAAGCAAAAGATTGAAAAAATAGGGCATTGAGAAGATGAGATGGCAAGCGAAAACTGGCTCAGACCCGAGAATAGAATGGGTTTCATCTAATTAACATTCTGATTCTTTTACTCTCGTCCAATCAGCTTCCAGCGTGGTTCCTTGCAAGCAACCTTACGAACGCAGCACCAACCAATCAGTTGGTGGGAAACAGTTCAAAAGTTTTCTCTTCATTATGAGCATCACCGAGTACTCAGAGAGGTCAGTGTAGTGGCTGGTATATTAACGACAGCCTTGTTACTATGTTGACCAAACCACACATCACAAGATGGAGAAGAGACGACGTTTCGGTTCGTCCTGGACCATTTTCAAGTAGTTGGGGTGCTACTATCATCAATTATTACCATTACCGTAAATACAAAGTAGTTCTTCAATGTCATATTGCAACAATTGAAAAATCAATTACATAAATAAAACTGGTAAAAAGTGACCATGGTTGAATAACTGAACGATATTTATCGATAAATAATGGGCAAAAATAACATGTTTTGCGCTTTGAGTGATAATTGATGTGGTAATGATAAGTGGTAATTGAGCGTTTACCCAATAGTTTCCCCCTGGAACACGATCCGCTGGCCGGCTAACAACCAGGTACCCAAATTACTTTTGAGTGAGCAGATATTATCAGTTAGGGATTGGCGCCTGGTGGATCCTCCCTGGCCAGGATTCGAACCAAGAACAAATCGCCCGCGAAACGTGGGAGCGAGTGTGCTACCCCCTGCACCACCATGGACTCCCCCCCCCCTCTCTCTCTCTCTCTCTGAGACTGAGTACCCAAATGAGCCACAGGGACGTTAGAAAGAACTTTTTGAGTGTCAGAGTAGTTAACAGGTGGAATGCCTTAGACAGTGATGTGGTGGAGGCTGACTCCATATACACAGTTTCAAATGTAGATATGATAGAGCCCTCTGTACAAGAATGTTCAGAAAATGGTGTACAGGAATCTGTACACCAGAGAGCCCAAGCTCAACCCACGCAAGCACAAATAGGTGAGTATACACACACACACACACACACACGCACGCACACGCACAAACTTTCCATCCCTCGCCTTCTCTTCGTTGTCAACAATCTATTTGGTCCAGCTGCAAGTATTAAACCTCGCAGAAGTTGTCCATTAATCTTTTAACACGTTTTTCAGAGCGCCAATCTGCAATATTTTTCTCTCCTAAATCTGACATTTTTTGGGTAAGAATTTTTTTCATTAGCTCTCACTCTTGATTAATTCAGTGGAATTCCTTCACATTCACCGTCCGTATTCATGAGTGGTGGTGAATTATTTATTCATTTTGGTCATTCTCTCGCTTCTCCCTTTCTCTGCGTTTTGGCTTTCTCTTCACTCCTATCCATATTTAATATTGTAATTTTCCTTATTCTATTATTCGTTGTTCTCGATTTCTGATGTTTTAAAGTTTTCATGACCACTGTTTGGTTGAGAAGTAGTGCTTGTGTTTCTTGTTTGTTAATTTGTTCTTCCTGTTTGTCCGTTCGTGCTTCCTGTTTGTCCGTTTGTGTTTTTTGTTTGTTCGTTTGTGCTTCCTGTTTGTTCGTTTGTGCTTCCTGTTTGTCCGTTTGTGCTTCCTGTTTGTCCGTTTGTGCTTCCCGTTTGTCCGTTTGTGCTTCCTGTTTGTCCGTTTGTGTTTCTTGTTTGTTTATTTGTGCTTCCTGTTTGTTCGTTTGTGCTTCCTGTTCGTCCGTTTGTGCTTCCTGTTCGTCCGTTTGTGCGTGTCTATATTAATTATGTCTGTTCAAGCAAGTTATAGGATCTGTTCAGAGGAAAATACTTGTCTATCAGCGTATGATAAAGACCGTTCTCTCAATTTTCCACTCCGTAAAGAATGCAACGTTTTTGCCCAACCAGAAACGTACGAACCCAAGCAACCCACCTAACCCATCGAGAGCGATGCTTACAGCAAACGTCACTATTACGGTGGTTTAATTTGTTATAGTACGTCGCGTTTCTAACGGATTGGTCAATTCCGTGTATGAGGTGAAAGGTCAACGATTAACAGCGACTTAATCATTCAAAAGGACTCGACCGTCTAGAATACAGCCCAGGAGCTGTAGCTTTTTTTTTTAACATTTAATGAATTTATTGATATTGTGGAAATTTTAAAGTGCTTGTAAAAAGATAAATTATATTTAAAATAAAACTCTATTCAACCCCTCTTGCAGGAAGGTAGCTGGCAGACGGTCAGCACAGAGCTGCGAACACCATCTCCAGACTTAGAAATATTGTGAAACCTCTTAAGTAAATATCAAAGGAAGGCGCCTTTATACCGGAAAGACTATGTGGCAAGACGCCTCTGAACAAGAGCAGACATTATATACACACCACCAAGTGGACAAGACACCCCTTGAGTAATGTAAGTAAGTAAGTATCTAGGAAGTCACCAAGCTGGGAAGGCTATGTAGCACCATCACATGTGTGGAATAATCAGAGGGCGCTCAATATCACCGAGGATGCCAATGAGAGGCCAGAAACTTCGTGAATCAACGTTGTTTGCTCATCATCTGCGGTTGCACCCCGTCCTCTTACTAATTACGTCGCTTTTCGCTAAAAATTCTCAAATTTATTTGTAATTTTTTTCATTTTCCAATTACGGCCTTTTTTGGCCGTGGCGCATACGAGCGAAAGCGACGTGATTTGGAAGAGAATGAGAATGGTATGAAATACTTAATAGAATGGTAGGGTGCCACAGAATGAGAAAGGTAGGAAAGGGAAGGTGAAGAATGAGGAAGATAGGAAGTAATGCATAGACAAAAAAGCATATGCGAACAGAAATTCACAATAGCGTGAATATAGCACTGAAATTAGAGACTTAATTACCCCCTGGGTAATTAACTCGCAAAAGTCTATACAAAGTCGCCAATATATATATATATATATATATATATATATATATAATGAGTAGCCTAATACGAGGGTTTATTACAAAAGAAACATAGCGATTATCTAACTATTGAGAGCTATGACCTATATATATTGAATATTATTTAATAAAGAGAACAAAAATAGAGAACTTAAAACGCATCAAGTACAATATCACCGGAAAACCTTCCAGTCCGACGATCAGAGTGAGAAACGTTTTTACAATAGCATCTAACGCAAGAAACGTTTGACCAGAAGAAGCATTAGAAAATAATACTGTAGTTATTTATGCATTTTATCTGTTTAAATAACAAATTGGGTTGGATATACGTTTTTCTGAATTTAATTCGGAAAACTAGTGCACAGTTTTTTTTTTGCCCGCAAAAAGCCTCACATTAAGAAATAAACAGCTTAGTTTAGACTTAAAGTTAATAATCTGTTGTTGTGTGTTTTTCTTTACGCATCTTTCAAATTCAAATTTAATTCATACCTTTCAAAGCAGCTGCGACACATTTCTTACACAAAGCCTTGAAGCCGTCTCAGTGATGACTGAATACCTTTCTGCACATGTTCGGTAATATATTTACAAGAATGTAAAAACTCTTGTATCTATGAATAAATCAATAAAATATATATGAACCTGAAATTTCGTCTTGAAATGTGCCAGTCATAAAACATTTCAGAGAATATGAGGCAACATCGATGGATAAATAAATATGGTTATCGATGGTTAAAAATATCCCTTGGCCTCGTTCTCGTCACACACACTGGGATCCAGAGTTCGATTCCCGGACTGGACAGAAATGGTTAGGCACGTTCCTTTCAACTAATGTACCTGTTCCTCTATCAGTAAATTGGTAGCCGGGAATTAAGTTGTTGCATCCTGGAGAGGGTCAGTAGTTCGACCTTAAGGTGGGGGGGGGATAACGTCGATGAAAGCCTAAATTATATATGAATATACATATATACCTACACAGGCTTCCAGTCCTGGACAAAATGAATTATAGATTATAATATACCAGTGAGAGAATCGTTCAGGAAACCATATCAGGCTGATATTCACTTACCTCTAAGCTCCTCACACAAGAGGAAATACCGGCTAACTGCCCCACACACACGACTGGTGGAGCGCGCCGGCTCCCGTCCGAGGGAATAAGCACCTGGTCACTGTATATATAACAATGTAACGATCACCGGCCACCTACGGGCTCACCATAGCCCGTGCTACGTGGACACTTCGTTCTGTGTAGCTAAATCTACAACAACAACAACACCGGCGACGTCTGGTGAAAGAATAGGAGCAATTTGATTTCTGAAGACGTTGTTTGTCACAATAAATTGTGTCTTATTACTGTAATTACCTAAGTGTAGTTACAGGATGAGAGCTACGCTCGTGGTGGGGTTCTGTGTACTGCTACACGAATACTTTACTATCATAAAATAGATAGATAGTTTATGTCGTAGATAGTTAATAGATTCGATTTATTTTACAGTAATTGTATAAAAGAAAGAGTAGCTATATATAGCACTATGCAGGTAAAAAAATAAAGTTAGGAGTGCCAAGGTATCAAGAATGGCAATGCTAGAAGCAAAAATTTGGTCTACGAGAGCAGGAAGTTGATTGATTATGTCAGGAGCAAACAGCAAACAGCTCCATGCACCACCTCAGCGTCAAATCCAGATTCACATCAACACCTCGAATTGAAAGTGGAATTCATTCCAGTCGAATCAAAGCAGACAAGCAGCCCTGAGCTGATGCTCTCCCAGTACGCACATACACGCGAGAACACGCACAAACATAGGCAATTAGGATTAACTGAGCACACACACACACACAAGCACATAACCTCACACACAAGTATAAAACCCCACACATAAAATAATATGACACAAGACCCTCTCCGAGAGTCGTCTGTTTGTCTCTCAGTCAAAAAAAAAATAATAATAACATCGACCTTAACTTCATATATGTGTGTCGGCTAATTCTCAGCGCTTTGAGTCTATTGATCCTTTTGCCAGCACATGTTTACACTTGTGTTGAGTGCTGTCCCTATAGTCCGTCTTACACCACGTTGTTGACACTGCCCCGGGCTGCCGCAACTCTCTCTCTCTCTCTCCTCGGTGTCAACAAGGCACCAGGACCAGAGACAAGGGGCTTGTGGTGTACCGCATGAATGCCTTTTGAGCGACATTCTTGCCAACCTCGACTCTGAAAATATCACCAGCGTGTGTCCTTTGTTTCAGCATAGTGAAGGCGGGGCTTTAGCTGAGGTAATGAGGTAAATTATAAACAATGGGGAAAGAAAGAAAAAGAGAGGGAGGGAGGGAGGGAGGGAGAGAGAGAGAGAGAGAGAGAGAGAGAGAGAGAGAGAGAGAGAGAGAGAGAGAGAGAGNCACCTCTGGGGGTGTAGTGTGGGGGGGGGACCACCTCTGGGGGTGTAGTGTGGGGGACCATCTCTGGGGGTGTAGTGTGGGGGAGGACCACCTCTGGGGGTGTAGTGTGGGGGGGGGACCACCTCTGGGGTGTAGTGTGGGGGAGGACCACCTCTGGGGGTGTAGTGTGGGGGAGACCACCTCTGGGGGTGTAGTGTGGGGGGGGGACCACCTCTGGGGGTGTAGTGTGAGGGGACCACCTCTGGGGGTGTAGTGTGAGGGAGACCACCTCTGGGGGTGTAGTGTGGGGAGCAGAGAGTGGGGTCCTGGGTAAATACTGGTTTGACTAAAGTTTGTTTTTCTTCACGGAACAAATTACCGGGTATTGTAATACACGCGGGCTCACTGGATTGTTTCAAGCGTAGGTTACACATATATAAATGAATCAGAATGATATAAATATAGCAGCTTAGGGCACATCAAACTTTTTTTTTGCAGTTTCGTACACCATGGTGGTTTCCGGATACCACATATCCTCCTCTCACCCTCGTTCATCCGAACACAACCGGAGTGGTATAATGACCTAGCGGAAGTGGTACCGGCCGGCCGGTCGGCCCACCCTCCCTGCTAACCGAATTATACGAACCTAGATAATAAATATCACTTTGTGAATACCATCACCCCCCCCCCCCATGAGCGATCCATCGTGGATAAACTTCCCCCAGAGACTAACTGCAGGCGAGCCAGGCCTATAATTACCGTAGTGTGATTACCTCGTGAGACTTTGTTACCAAACCCGCCTCGTGGTTCGCTATTTTCGGTAACACGTCTGAAACCGACTTCACAAGAGAAGGGGGAGGGGGGATTTAGCGGTTTGGGGGGGGGTAGAGGCTCCCGGGGGGGGGGCGGGGCTCGAGGGGGGCTTAAGGTTCGGGGGGGGGGGGGGGGAGGAGGGTCGAAAGCGCGCCGTAAGCCGCCGCAATCACGACCTCCTTATCCGGACAAAGAGGACACGGTTAAGTGCGATAAATCCGAGGTAAACTTGGAAGGGCCTTGTTACCGCTTGTTAGTGAGGGGGATTGACGAGGCCGTTCGCTATGAACTACGGTCCTGTTTGTGCCGTTCGGGAGGTTCGCGTGGCAGTAATTACAACCGGAGAAATCATTTTCCGACCTTGCCCTTAGAAACTTGTCAAAGAATGGAGTGGAGGCACTAAGGAAATACCTTGTTTATTTCTCTTTCCTCTTTGTTTCCCATTTAATCTTTGCTAGTTTTGCTTTAGTTTATTCTTTATTCTCGTTCTTCTTTATCTAGGTTTACTCTTCACGAATGACCTGTTCATTTTTTATTGTTTTAATGATTTTAATGCTTAAGGATGAAGGCTTCTGCTATGACTTCTTCGAGCAGTTGTTCTGTACTTTGGCCTTCAGGCTGTAGCCAGTCGGTGTGTACTCCAGGTGTACTCCAGGTGTACTCCAGGTGTACTCCAGGTGTACTCCAGGTGTACTCCAGGTGTACTACAGGTGTACAGATCCCCATGTGTATAACCACGTCAACCGGCTCAAGAACTGTCTTTCTCTCTCCCTCTCTCTCCCCCCATTTTCGGGTCCAACGTTTCTAGTCAGACAATCGTTTTAATCCGACCTGCTATATTTAATCCGGATGTTTCACGCGAACATCCTCCCTCCCTTTTTTCAAACTGTAGGCTTCCGGATCCGAGCATCCCTTGTATTCGGCCACACTTCTTCCTTTCCCACGATCTAAAATACTCATCCGGCTTGTATTAATTAATTACCCCCCGTATTCGGATAACTTTAAATGTACTTACTCGTGTATCCGACTCTCTGCCGCACACTAAACGTCGTATCCGGCTGCATTTTTATGAAATTAACACGTTTCCAATACCTCTTTATCGAATTCGGCTTCTATGTATGGCTCAAGAATCCGGCCACCTCGTGTATCCGGCCGTTTTCATGCGGCCGGATGTACATGTAGCTATAACAAGGTCCCGGTTAAAGGCGGGTTAGCTGGAGTTCGTCTACTGTTTAATCAAGGCTGTTGCAGTGACTGCAACAGTGACTGCAACAGTGACTGCAACAGTGACTGCTGCAGTGACTGCAACAGTGACTGCAACAGTGACTGCAACAGTGACTGCAACAGTGACTGCAACAGTGACTGCAACAGTGACTGCAACAGTGACTGCAACAGTGACTGCAACAGTGACTGCAACAGTGACTGCAACAGTGACTGCAACAGTGACTGCAACAGTGACTGCAACAGTGACTGCTGCAGTGACTGCAACAGTGACTGTACAGTGACTGCAACAGTGACTGCAACAGTGACTGCAACAGTGACTGCAACAGTGACTGCTGCAGTGACTGCAACAGTGACTGCAACAGTCACTTCTGCAGTGACTGCAACAGTCACTGTTGCAGTGACTGCAATAGTGACTGCAACAGTGACTGCAACAGTGACTGCAACAGTCACTGCTGCAGTGACTGCAACAGTGACTGCAACAGTCACTGCTGCAGTGACTGCAACAGTGACTGCAACAGTCACTGCTGCAGTGACTGCAA
>WNGS01069592.1:0-18956 GCA_020271785.1 Procambarus virginalis | reverse complement strand
AAACAATACCTGGACTCAGTTATATACAGAGATAATCAATACTGGGTCAGGCTACCATGGAAGCTGAATCACCCTCAGCTACCCGTCAACCATTTTATGGCACAAAACCAATTGAGATCACAGGTGTTGCGCTTACAAAGACAACCTGAGAACTTGAAGTTGTACCATGAAATAATACAGAAGCAACTCGATGACAAATTTATCGAAGTTGTTACAAATGATAACCCAAGGAAGGTCACTACTTACCACATCATTGTGTACAGAAGAATTCTGCAACTACCCCATTACGGATAGTATTTAATTGCAGTGCTAAAATGAGGCCGAGTAGTGTTTCGTTAAACGACTGTCTTCAAACTGGCCCTAGCCTAACACAAAGGCTTTACGACGTGCTGTTAAAGTTCCGTATTGGGACTTATGCATATACGGCCGACATCAGCAAGGCATTCCTTAGGGTAGGTCTTCAAGAAGAAGACCGGAACTACACAAAGTTCCTATGGATTAAGGATCCTAACGATCCGAACAGTGAATTAATCACTTACCGGTTTGCCTCTGTCCTTTTGGCGCCACGTCATCTCCTTTTCTGCTCCAAGCTACCTTGGATACGCACTTGAAGAAGTCCAATAGCCCAAACAAGACGGAAATTAGCAAAAACCTGTATGTGGATAATTTTCAAGGTACAACCAACAGTGAAAGTAAACTGTTGGACATATACCATGAGGCCAATCGAGAATTAATGGGAGCCAATATGCCTCTCCAATCTTGGGTCTCTAACAATGAAAAATTAAATCAACTGATCTCAACTGAATTTCCCGATTACCAGGTACCCGAGATGACAAAGGTACTAGGTGTCGAATGGAACACGACAACAGATCAGTTGACAATCAAGTCAGTGGAGCCTGATACCACTAACTTAACAATGAGAAAATTACTATCACAAGTCAGCAAACCCTTCGACCCATTAGGACTATTAAGCCCAGTACTGATTAATGGGAAGTTGATAATACAGGAATGTTGGCAACAAAAGATAGGCTGGGATGATCTTCTAACACCTGCTCTACAAGAAAAATGGCAAGGTTAGTAAAAGATTTAAGTACCCTAGAGTCTGTCAAGTTCCCCAGGAACACAGTAGTAAATGAAAAGAACCAATTAAGCTACATGTATTCTGTGATGCCTCAGGAAAGGCTTATGGAACAGTAGCTTACCTGGTCACAAATGGGCAAGCCAATTTGCTCACATCAAAGGCCAGAGTGGCACCTTTAAAGAAAAGATCACTGCCACAACTGGAATTAACAGCCTTACTGTTAGGAGTAAGATTGGCTCATTATTTGATCAAGGCCTTACGCCACATCCACTTTAAAGAAACAGTAGTTTGGTCAGATAATGAGGCAGTACTACAGTGGGTTAAGAACAATAACAGTAAGAATCCTTACGTGAGTAACCGCGTTAAGGAAATACGAGAGTTGTCAGCAGGGTATAAACTAAGATATGTACCCACAAAAGAGAATCCAGCTGACTATCTCTCCCGAGGACTGACTTTACGGCAATTAACAAAGGCAGAGATGTGGTTCAATGGACCTCAGTGGCTAATCAGCGACCAGTGGCCTGAACAAAAGCCACAAGTCATTGTGACCAATGTTACTGTTCCCACTGAGAACCCAGAACCACCTCGGACTTTGGTAATTGATCCTACTCGGTACTCTGAACTGAACAAACTTATAGGTGTCACCCAAGTAGTGTTTGATTTTCTAAAGAAAATAGGAATCAAGCATAAATTCCCTAATGCCCTAAGGTATTGGGTCAAAAGAGCTCAGATCGACACATTCGGGACAGAATTTGACAATGTTCCAAAGAAGCTACAACGTGATCTGGGTCTCTGGTTAGACACTGACAATTATAACATAATCAGATGCGGAGGCCGCTTACAGCACGCTGACATAGATTTGGAAGCAAAAAATCCAATATTGCTCCCTCGTCACCACATAGTAAGCAAACTAATTGTGTTACATATACACAAATACTGCACTCTGCATGGTGGGGTATTAGATACTCTCACAGACTTAAGACAACAGTACTGGCTACCCCAAGGTAGACAGACAGTAAAATCAATAATCAAATCCTGTGTTGTTTGCCGGAGATACGATGCCAGAGTGTGTCCATATCCTGGCCCTCCTCCACTTCCGAAGGAACGAGTCGTACATATTCGTCCCTTTGAGACAACAGGAGTAGATTTCACAGGAGCACTAACACTTACAGGCACTAAAGACAAGAAACCAGTAAAAGCTTACATCTGTCTTTTTACTTGTGCCACAACAAGGGCAGTCCATCTAGAAGTGACTCCCGATATGAGTGCCGAAGCATTCTTACAGGCTTTCCGCAGGTTTGCTTCACGTAGATCCTGTCCTAAGTTAATGATCTCAGACAATGGGTCCAACTTAGTGGCAGGAGAAGCATGTCTGAGGAAAATCTGGACACATCCAAAGGTACGCACAGCCCTAAATCAACGGCAGTGCCATTGGAAATTCATACCTCCCAGAGCACCATGGCACGGAGGCTTCTATGAACGCATGGTTGGTACGGTAAAACGTTCTCTACGGAAAACCCTACACCGCCAAAAGATTGACCTGCAGGAGCTTCAAACAGTAGTCATAGAGATAGAAGCACGAGTCAATAACCGACCACTTACCTACCTCTCTGATGATGTTTTGCAGCGTGAACCATTAAGTCCAGCTCATTTGATGTATGGTAGACCTCTCAAAACACTTGTGTCCCTTACGGACGAGGAACCAGAGGATCCTTCATATGTCCAAGAGAGTGATTTGGTTCAACGTTTCAAACATCTATCAAGGGTGATAAGTCGGTGGAATGACGTATGGACTCGAGAATACCTTACAGCTCTGAGAGAGTATCATTACGGGGCAAACAACCCCTACAACAGAATTAACTTGAACCCTGGTGACATAGTTCTGGTGGATAGTGATGGACCACGCTCAGAGTGGCCTTTAGGTCAAATAGTCTCTGTTCATCCAGACAGCCAGGGCATCTTGAGAATAGTGAAAGTGAAATGCCGAGGCAACACTACTCTCAAAACTTTAGAGAAATTAGTTCCTTTAGAACTGGCCAGGAACGAAGACGTACAGCGACTTCCAGCACCCGATACGCCAGTACGGGACATACGTCCCCAAAGGACTGCAGCTCAACAATGTAAACTCAAATTAAAGCAGCATTATAATTCTGAAGGAGAAGAATAAAGTGATCGCAGTCCTTACCGGGACTTCGACCCGTGTTCTTCCCCCCCGAATTATGTCGGGAAACCGACACACTCATACACAAATAGTATAGTCTTCCCTTAACAGTATCCTCTTAAAATTAGAGAATGGGAGACTCCGTGACGTCATCGACGTCGCCGCAGTATTTACATTATTAAACCACTGTTCATACAACAGTTTAATGTCTAAATTGAATAAAAAAGTGTTCAATAAGACTGAATATAATTATTAACACCAAAATATAGCTTGATTCCCTTGTTAACGTAAATTTAACTTAGAAGTGGAACCACAAATATTGGAACAATACACAAAGCCAGCGTCTCTTACAGACGCCACGCTCACACGTAAACAATAACAAAGCAGCCTTACGCTGCACACATGGCTCAAGAGTTGGTTTAACACCTAGACACCCCATTAACGTGTCAACAACCAGCAACACAGCCTATCAACATCACAGCAACGAACGTATCCGTCTTACCAAGTATTTGTATATTACAATAGTGCACTTTTTAATATCAAAGGGTATAGGCGGTTATGATATATGAACAACACCAACACCATGTACGTGTACCCCATTTTTACAGCCCTCACATACCATGTTATACCTGTATTGATATGCTTAGGGAAATGTACTAACTCCTTGCATCCCAAACAGGTAAATTGTGACTTGGAACAGCAAGTAGCTGAGCAGTAGAACTATGCACATGTACCTAGCTGTTGCCAGCCTTGAAGGCCTCCACAGCCGCCATTGGCACCATGAGGCACAGGGCCACACCCACATAGATGCTAACATGACACAGCTTTAGCAGGCCCTTACTACAGGCTCAGATAAGGCCATTCTAGTTATTGTAGTAGTAGTATTCATAACTAGTAATAATTGTTGAAATAATAGTAGATTAGACCACCATATGTGGTATGATAAAATAATATAATTAAACTTAGGTAAACAATTTGTAGTTTAAGAAGGAGCCATTACAAAGTGGTTTAAGCTACAAATTGTCCCTCCAATTTGTGTGAGATTAATTTCAGGCAGTTTTAACAAGTACATACAGTCCACTCAATTTCTTACCTACTAAGAAAAAATAAGATAAACTTTAATTTATTGAAGTCAATTAAAAGGAGATAGACTGCCTGGAGTTTTTACCACAATGTTTTCCAGGCCCGACCAACTACCTCACCTTCTCCCCTGAACCATTCTTCTGTAAAGCCTAAAATTGAGAAACAACAGACAGGGTTGTCACCCTCAAGTAATGTAGTGTTTAAACCTGCAGTTGGTTCGGTTGTTTCGACCACTGGCAGATATTGCACGCATTGCAGGAGAAGAGGTCATGTGGTAAATTCCTGTTATGCCTTGCACCCTGAGTTGAGACCAACTGGTCTGATTATGAGAAGGGTTTGCAAGCCTTTAATGCCAATGTTACTCCAGTCATGCCCAAGTGGATGACTAATTTTGAACCATACCTACATTCGGGTACCTTATTATGTACTAGTGGAACCTGGAAGCCAGTGCAGTTATTAAGGGACACTGGTGCTTCCCAGTCTCTAATTTCTCACAGGGTTCTTACTGATGTTAGCACAGAAGACACTGGTGAGGTAGTGTTATTACAAGGATTTGGAGGTCATGTCCAGCATTTACCATTAGTTAAAGTTAACCTGAAATCATCTATTACACCGGGTTGGTGCACTGTAGCAGTTAGTGAGCAGTTGCCCATCCCTGGGGTTGATGTTATTGTGGGTAATGATTTTGACAAGTGTCAAGTTAGTGGGACAAAGTGCTCTATCATGTTTACTAACCCTAGTTGTGTACGGGCTCAACCGGATGCGGATGATAAGTGTCATCTATCCAGCCTGTGTTGTGACCAGATCCATGGGTAAGCAGGGTGAGGTAAATCCTGTGACTCCCAAGGTGGATGTTGTCGAGACCAGGACCCCTTCTGACATGGAGGTGGACCTTGAAGATACATTCTTAGCTCACGCAGATGTCGAGAGTGAGGCCGGTGCCAAAGCCCTAATTTATTCTGACCCAGATGGTCTGGAAGAGGTGGCCCAGGTACCCGCTCGCTCCAGCTGTTGAGTTCCAGACCTTGAGTGAGTTGCAGAGTACTGATCCCAGTCTAGCTGAATGTTATACAGAAGCAGCTGACTCCATTGATACCTTGGATGAGAGAACGGGTTGTTATTTCAATTATCAATGTCTGATGAGAAGATAGAGAACACCAGGAACTCCCTCAGCAGATGATTGTGAGTCTAGGACCCAGCTCGTTATACCCAAGGAGTATAGGGAGCAGGTATTGCAAGCTGGTGAAATCCCTTGGTGACCTGATGGGAGGTCACCAAGGGATTTCCAGTATGTATCATAAGATATGTAAATTTTTTTATTGGCCAAAACTCAAAAAGGATATGGTCAGATATTGTCACAATTGTGTTGTGTGTCAAGCTGTTGGTAAACCTAACCAGACTGTGCCACGAGCACCATTATACCCTATTGTAGTGCCAGAGGAGCCTTTTACACATGTGGTGCTGGATTGTGTCGGACCTTTACCCCGTACCAAATCCGGAAATATGTATATGTTTACTATTCTATGTATGACCACCAGGTTCCCTGAAGCATATGCCTTATGTAACATTAGGGCGTCTACACTTATAAAGCAGTTGGAACGATTTTTTTTCACTATTTGGTGTGCCCCGTATAATTCAAACTGATAATGTGAGCAATTTTTGTTCCACAACTTTTATAACCTTTTGTAATTCATTTGGTATACAGCATAATATTTCCAGTCCTTACCATCCTCAGAGTCAAGGGGGAATCGAGCGGTTCCACCAAACCCTCAAAAAGATGTTGAAAGCAACTGGGGAAGATTCACCCAGATATTGGGATGACAATTTACCATTTATTCTATTTGCTGCCAGGGATGGATTGCACCGTGCCCTAGGCTGCTCTCCATTTGATCTTGTGTTTGGACATCAGGTGAGAGGACCTTTAAAAATGTTGCAAGAGAAAATGTTAGGAGATATAACAGCTAGGCAGAGTGAGCGTTACTTGAAGGATGTGAAGAGCAAGCTGTCTAGAACGAAGGAGTTGGCCTTACGACATCTTGGCGAGCAACAACAGGTAATGAAGGACAAGCATGACAAGAGGTTCCAGGCCAAACTCAGAGATTTTGAACCAGGAGATTTGGTAATGGCCTTGAAGCCTCGTATGGGAACTTCTATGTCACATAAATTTGCAGGACCTTATCCAGTGATAAAACGTCTTGGTGAAGTCACCTACAAAGTTTGCAATCCCCAACAGAAACGTCAATTCATGAGTGTACATGTGAACCGGTTGAAGGCTTATTGTAGGCCCAGTATTGTGGCTTGTTGTGTTACTGAGGAGGTAAACCCTGAGGAGTCAAGTGTTGTAGGGGAAGATGGTAATACTCTTTTATCTAATTCCAGTTCCGGGGAAGAATTGTTGTGTCATTTGAAGGATGAGCAGAGAGCAGAGTTCCAGGACCTTTTGAAGATGTTCTCCAATTTGTTTGGGGAGGTCCCCACTCAGACGTCTGTCATTACTCATGACATTAAACTGAGAGATGCAACTCCAATTCGGCTACACCCTTATCGAGTGACACGAGAGAAACGACGTATCATCCAGGAGGAGGTTGATTATCTTCTTCGACATGGGTTCATTAGACCCATGCAGAGCTCCTGGAGTTCACCGTGTTTAGTAGTACCAAAATCAGAGGGTAAATGGCGATTAGTAATGGATTATAGAAAACTCAACCAGGTAACTGTAGTCGATGTATATCCATTACCTTTACTAAAGGACTGCATCGACCAAATTGGTCGTGCTAACTTTGTATCTAAATTGGACTTATCTAAGGGGTGTCACCAGATACCACTTACAGATTTTACAAGGGAAGTGGCAGCTTGTATCACCTCTGATGGAGCATTTGAGTTTAATGTGATGCCGTTTGGACTAAGGAATGCACCAGCAACTTTTCAAAAGTTGATGAATTCTTTGTTGAATGATGTGCCAGATTGTAGGCATTATTTAGATGACATTGTGATTTTCAGTAAGAGTTGGGAACACCATATGTCCAGTTTAAAACAATTGTTTGCCGTGTTACAACATGCTAATTTGACTGTTAATGTGAAGAAATGTAGTTGGGCTAAAGGAACAATAGTGTACTTAGGACATGAGGTCGGACAAGGTAGGATAGTCCCGTTGCAAGACAAGATCCAGGCAATCGTGGATTACCCAGTACTAACCAGTAAGAAGTCTGTGCAGAGATTTATTGGGATGTGTGTGGATTATAGGAGATATTGTAAAAACTTTTCCATTGTTGCTGCACCTATAACCAATCTTCTTAGGAAGCAGGTAAAATTCAAGTGGACACAGGAGTGTCAGAACCCTTTTCAGAAGTTGAAACGAATTCTCTCAACGTCACCTGTGCTAGCCAGTCCACAGTTTCATAAACCATTTATTATGCACATAGACGCTTCGGATCTAGGAGCAGGTGCTGTTTTGTTCCAGGTAGGACCAGATGATTTAGAACACCCTGTATATTATTTCTCTCGTAAATTTGACAGGGCACAAACTAATTATTCTGTAGTTGAGAAGGAAGCACTTTGTTTGATCTTTGCAGTTAAGAAGTTTGAGACATACTTGGCAGGCAATCAAGTTGTAGTATATACAGATCATATTTCCCTGACATTCATTAACTCCATGAAATGTAAGAACCAGAGAATACTTAGATGGTCATTGATTCTACAAGAATTCAATATTGTAATTCGTCATATTCCTGGGAGGCAAAATGTTTTTGCTGACGCCTTATCCAGAGGATTTCCTATTGCAGTGCCATAATATGAATTGTTCTATACTCATAAGATGCATTCATTTTTTTCTGTTTTTTTACTGTGTTGAATTTTATTGTTTTATACTTTGATCTTTTGTTGAAGTACCTTCATGTTATATTTTCATGTTATAATTCATGCAGTCAAAAAATGAAATCAACCTTCAGTTAATTTCATTTTTTCTTAAGGACCGGGACGGATGTTACAAATCTGATTGATTCTACCATTATTCATGATGACTATGTATAGCATTTAATCCTGTACCTTTTTAGTACTATTATTAGTATGGTATCCAGTTGTGTTCCAGTTAATATTGTATGATTTATATTGTTGCATGCTGTAGTATGCCTGAGTTGCATTATTTTTGATAGGCTTGTGCCAGTTATTTCTTGTTGGAGGGAGTTGGTGGCTTCACCGTCGGGGGATGACCATATTTGGATTTTTCCAGTGTGCGGCCTGTTGTCAAGCTAGCGTCAATATTTCACCCTTTGAATATTTCCTGTTACTGATTGTAATTAATTCCTGTGATTACTGTAACAGTATTATATACCCTTAAGATTACTGATAATATTGTTCTTTTGTACTACACTCTGTTATTAGAGTTTTCACGAGAGTTCATGTGGGTGCTAAGTTGATCTTTTGGTAGGACGCCTGCCTTGCTGGCGGGAGGATAGCTAGTTGCGTGGGTTAGCTCGCTGGGAGGAGACATGTATTGAAGATAAGTCGGTGTATTTTGTTTATTTTGCTTAATACTTAGTTAATTCTCTTGGTAAGCCTATTTTGTGCTACTCCATTTATTCATTCATGTGTTTAAGAGATTGTCTGTGCTCATTAAGTGATTTTATGATATTATTGCATGCTGAAAGATAATTCTGGCTTCTCATAATTTTTACCATTTATCAGTTTGATATGTCTTGTTACCCTTAAGAACAGTATATTGTTTTGCATGTTAAGCAGTGTCTTTTAATCATACTGTGGAGGTGGTCGCCTAGGGGCTATGACTGACCAACCACGTGGTAATCGACATACAATAGAATGTGGAGAAAACGGGGGAAACAGCGGCTCACCTTGGGCTGAAGTCTTCTCCCAGGGTTGCTGAAGCAATACGACGGTTTCTAGGGGCGAGGATGGGCGAGGTCCAATGATAGCTGGCCAATATGGGGTACTGGATAACCACAGTCCAGGGGGCGTTACTAACAGGTCCGTTCTCGGTCAGGTGCGGTTCTCGTCTGGCCTCCAGTCATGCGTGCAGGTGATGCGCAGACGCACGATGTCAGACTGCCGCCCACCAATCAGGAGCACCTAGCATGAGATATTCCCTCTGGCGGGCACTTTGAATGTGGTTACCTCCACAATACCCTAGACAAACTTTGAGGCAAGGCCAAAATTATTTTTTGATTACTGCAAGCAAAAGAACCATACCTAGACTTCAAGGGTTATAACATCACCTGATCGTAAAATTCTATTAAGCCTGTAAGGCAAAATTTACCCTCCCTGAACCCATGTTGATGGGTTGTCACGAAGTCCCTTCTCTCCAGATGTGTTACTAGATTTTTTCTTACTATCTTATCCATATACTCCTGGTATACATGGTATACAAGTTAAGGATACTGGCCTGTAGTTCAGTGCCTCTTGTCTGTCACCCGTTTTGTATATTGGGACTACATTAGCCATCTTCCATATTTCTGGTAGGTCTCCCGTTTCCAGTGACCTACTATACACTATGGAGAGTGGCAAACCAAGTGCTCCTGCACACTCTATCAATACCCATGGTGAGATTCCGTCCGCCCCAACAGCTTTTCTCACGTTCAGCTCCAATAGGTGCTTCTTGACCTCATCTCTTGTAATTTCGAACCCTTCCAAAGTCGCCTGGTTTGCTGCCACCTCTCCTAGTGCCGTGACCTCTCCTTCTTCTATTGTAAAGACCTCCTGGAACCTTTTGTTGAGTTCTTCACACACCTCTTTGTCATTCTCTGCGTACCTGTCCTCACCCGTCCTAAGTTTCATCATCTGTTCCTTCACTGTTGTCTTCCTCCTGATGTGACTGTGTAGTAGCTTTGGTTCGGTCCTGGCTTTATTAGCTATATCATTTTCATACCTTTTTTCAGCTGGTCTTCTCACACTAACATACTCGTTCCTGGTTCTCTGGTATCTCTCTCTACTTTTTGGTGTTCTGTTATTACGGAAGTTCCTCCATGCCCTTTTGTTCAGTTCAGAAATTGTGTGTACTCACCTAGTTGTACGCACCTAGTTGTGCTTGCGGGGGTTGAGCTCTGGCTCTTTGGTCCCGCCTCTCAACCGTCAATCAACAGGTGTACAGTTTCCCGAGCCTAATGGGCTCTATCATATCTACACTTGAAACTGTGTATGGAGTCAGCCTCCACCACATCGCTTCCTAATGCATTCCATTTGTCAACCACTCTGACACTAAAAAAGTTCTTTCTAATATCTCTGTGGCTCATTTGGGCACTCAGTTTCCACCTGTGTCTCCTAGTGCGTGTGCCCCTTGTGTTAAACAGCCTGTCTTTATCAACCCTGTCGATTCCCCTGAGAATCTTGAATGTGGTGATCATGGCCCCCCTAACTCTTCTGTCTTCCAACGAAGTGAGGTTTAATTCCTGCAGTCGCTCCTCGTAGCTCATACCTCTCAGCTCGGGTACTAGTCTGGTGGCAAACCTTTGAACCTTTTCCAGTTTAGTCTTATGCTTGACTAGATAGGGACTCCATGCTGGAGTCGCATACTCCAGGATTGGTCTGACATATGTGGTATATAATGTTCTGAAAGGTTCCTTACACAAGTTTCTAAAGGCCGTTCTTGTGTGTGTGTGTGTGTGTGTGTGTGTGTGTGTGTGTGTGTGTGTGTGTGTGTGTGTGTGTGTGTGTGTGTGTGTGTGTGTGTGTGTGTGTGTGTGTGTGTGCAACCCGTCCTCACACAAGACAGCACATATATGACTTAATGCTTAAAGTCTATATGTTGAATGTGATTTAGTACATATGTGATATATTCCCAGTTACCTTTTTTACCACAGCCCAAACTCTTCCTCGCGTACCAATTTACGTCTCACAGTACCCGTCCATCAACGTAGATAGCAGAATAGTCGTGATTGGTACAATTATAACGAAAATTGTAGTTTTCAGGACCCACATGGGTTGTGAAATTTACCTACTATTGTCCATGCTCTTAGAATATTACAGATCAGCTACATCCTATTGAAGGCTCGTAGTTTTGTTTTGAGAAATATTAGTTGTTCTTAGTAAATTATAATGAACACTATAAATTATTACATAGATTAACAGTGCTTCACCATTCAATATTATATACCATAGTCTGTGCTTTAAAAATATTTAAAGAATGTTTTGTAGGAACGCTAACAGAAAACGATGTTACGTTGGAATGTCTATGGGGCAAACTACGGCAAACAAGATGGTATGGTGTCTACTATAGCACCTATAGGATGGGTATATTGTCCACTACCACCTGTTAGGTGAGTAAGGGGTCCAATACCACCCACAGGATGGGTATGGGGGGGTCACATCCACCCGCAGGATGGGTATGGGGATCACATCAAAAAACAAAGGAACGCTCATCCGCTCCTGACGACCCTGCTGCCCCTCCAACTTTATCCGCTGCTCTTGAGCCCACATCATCCCAAACATGATGTAATCACCCCAGAAGGCAGCTAAGTACCCAGTGACCTAAATGTGACCGAAATATACAACAAAACCTAACCTACTAGCTCATCTCGACCTCATTAGTGGTGCTCCCTGGAGGAAGCTAACCTGACGTTTGCTGCTGCCACATCAACGAGTCTACCCCATCTGCCTGCGTACATCTCTGCTGCTATCATGCAAAACAATTCTAAGCTCGGTAAGGCTGCAAAGAAAGATAACACACCTATCAGGATGAACCCAACCAGCCAAGCTAGCAACAGGAATAACGCGGCTGTCTCCCCCTAGCGGCAACCGGGGGGGGTACCGACCCTCCCTGCGTCAACAATAACAAACCTTCCCAGCTGAGTGAAGCGTTGTCGCCGACTCGAGCCATGCAACAGTTAAGTAACCATATGGAGCAACTTAAACGAGCTGCCTCCCCATGTTCTGACTTTAAGCGTCTCGCTGATAATCCATGGTTCAAATTATTGACTCAGATACATGATGACCAAAAGTCTATAATCCGAGAGCAGTCGGACCTGATAATGAAGCTACAGAGTGATGCTTTGGCCATGCACAAGATTAACCAAGATCTGTCTGCCAGAGTCGGCCACCTCGAACAGGAATTAAGCTCTCTGCAGATCTCGGTTACTAACTCTAAATCAGCAGAAACCTCTAAGAAGCAAGAAGAGATGTTACAAAAGTTAGAGAACCATTTTAACTCCCTACAACAGCAACACACTACAACCCAAGACGAATCAGATCAACTTAAGCTCCTTGATTCTGTTATCATCTCATCACTTGATTTTCCCCATGAAACTGACAGGGAAAACTGTACTGCCATCGTGATCCAGGAATTGCGTACTAAGCTGAATTATTCAATCGAAGCAAGTGACATCAAGTCAGCTTATAGAGTGGGTACGAAATCATCTGGCACAAATAACAGGAAGATACGTGTGAAGTTAGATAGCTGCTCCCGCAAGTCTGACCTTATCACTGCTGCAGTCGGTGGGAAATCCAATGTTTATGTGAACGAATGTCTAACCAGATTCAGACAAAATCTCTTATATAAACTACGTGGAATCTGCAAAAAATCCCCTGCTATTAAACATTGTTTTGTGCGCGATGGTAAAATAATAGCTAGGAAGACTGACTCTGGAAAAACTTATGTCATAACCACTGAGGCTCACCTCACTTCCTTCCTGGCTGACTGTGGGATATCAGCTGAATAACCAGATCATAATTTGTAGTCTCACATACAACCAAAGTGTACTTAAGCTCTGCCTTTCCTTTCCAAAGGTTTTTTATTTTTATTTTATTTTTATTTTTTGTTTGTCATCTATGCCTGTTTTTTACTCTTAATTATTTGTTCTTAGTTAATCCCCTTGTCACTAAACCTAGGGATCTTATTACCCTGTTATATTTAAAGTAACTTGGTATTTGTTTCTTGTAATCATTTATTGGAATTAAGTAATAGTATAATTGTTTATATCATCTACCACAGTATCATAGTAAAATCTTCCACATTAATATACTCTCACCCTGTTTATTTTTACACTTAGATTTATATTAGAGTAAAATTCAAGATTTACTCAGATATACATATATCTGAGTAATATATATCTTTTTTTTTCTTTTTTTTCGGAATTATCTATTTGAGCTCACTTTGTTTTCTTAGGTTCATACCAACTATAGGATTTTAATTAACCATTACTAAGCTAATTATCCTCAAGTTCATTTTACTTTATGATTATTATTTTTCTTATTATTTTTTATTTTACATTTATATTGTCAGTCTCTACTGATTTTTTGTTTTTTTTATTTTATCTAACTTCTGTGTCCTTCCTGGCTATCTATTGGATCTCTATTTTACTTCTAAATTGTTACTATTTTATTGTATTTGCTTTTATTCTTGTGTTTTGCTATATCATGTATCTTGTATCGTGATCCCTCTGCATCTCTATGCACACTGATATTGATCCTGATCAAAATCTTCTGTCTCATATCTACACCAACCAGCACATTGATCATCATTATTGCAAGTATTTCACAGCACACCAGGCTAAAAACAAACTCCAAAATAACACCTGTTTATCAGTTTACAACCAAAATGTTAGATCACTTGGTAAACATTTTGACGATTTAAATGCATTACTCACAGCACTAGGTACTAACTTATCGTTCATTATTCTAACAGAAACTTGGCTAAATAAAGACTATACCCAACTCTACAACTTAGCTGGTTATAAAGCCATTCATAACTGTAGGCCAAATAAAAAAGGTGGTGGCACAGCTATATATTACCGAGATACATTTATCTGCAACAGTATTATTAGTGACAGAGATGACTACTGTGAATATACTTTTGCTCAGTTTACAATTAAATCCCTTAAATCCTCATTGACTATTGGAGCCATCTATAGATTTCCCAATACTAACATAGCTTCTTTCTCAGACAACCTAAGTAATCTTATTATAAACAACAATCTCAACAAAAACCACATCATTCTGGGAGGAGACTTTAATATTGACCTGGGTCAACAAAATTGCTCTCAAGTTGACTATTTCCTTAACAGCATGAACTCCTGTATGCTAATCCCCACAATCACCAAACCTACCCGAGTCACTCAAACATCAGCCACTACCTTGGACCACATATGGACAAACATAACAGCTCCCCTTGTATCTGGTATAATCTACGACAGAACAACTGACCACTATCCTACCTTTCTCATAGCGAACATGGACATAACACCACCAAAAAGCAAGAAACTTTCATTTAGGCTACACAGTGAATCAGCTTTGGGCAATCTTACAGATGCATTTCACAATATTAACTGGGATTCTGAATTCAATAATACCCAGGATATAAATTCATTAGCTAACCTCTTCCTCTCCAAAACTCTAAGCCTCTACAACCTTCATTGTCCCCTTCTTACCAAGCAAGTAACTGACAAAAGATTAAACAATCCATGGCTCACAAGCGGCATTCTCAATTCAATCAACAAGAAACATGAATATGAAAAGAAACTTAGGATTGGCCTAGTTTCAAAGGAAGTAGCTAAAAGGTACTCATCAATGCTTACCAGTATCATAAGAAAGGCAAAACTTGCATATTATGTGAATAGATTCAATGAAGCAAAAGGCAACATGAAAAGCACTTGGAAAACCATCTCTAGTATCCTAGGAACTAAACAACACTCACATAACCAAATAAAACTCTACAAGGATGGGGATATACCGTCAACTGATTTAGAAATGGCAAATGAATTTAATAGTTTCTTTTCATCGGTTGGTGCTAATCTTGCCAGTAAAATCCCACAGACTCAGACACATATTAACACATATCTCTCAGGCAGCTATCCAAACTCTCTTCTCCTTTCACCAATCAGCCCGGAAGATGTTGTGTCCATCATACACTCTCTAAAAACAAAGGCAGGGAACACCAGTGAAATTCCGTCCATTGTATACAAGAGAGCCTCCCATGCCCTTGCCCCACCCATAGCCCTACTGTTCAACAAATCTATAGAGTGTCACACCTTCCCTGATATCCTCAAAAAAGCAAGAGTAACGCCAGTCCATAAAGGAGGCAATCCGGCGGACATAAACAATTATAGACCAATATCAAATCTACCCATTCTATCAAAATATTTGAAAAATTATTTACAAACAGCTCTATTCCTACCTCGTAAAATTCGACATACTCAGCCCCTGCCAGTTTGGCTTCAGGTCCCAAAAGAGCACCAACGATGCAATCATTAGTCTCCTTGACGTAATCTACTCAGCACTTGACAAAAATGAGTTTCCGATTGGACTCTTCATTGACCTAAGAAAAGCCTTTGATACTGTTAATCACAACTACCTCTTACTTAAACTCCAGCATTATGGAATCCGAGGCCTTGCCCTTGACTACATCCGATCCTATCTTAGTGACAGACACCAATATGTAACTATCAATGAAACAACTTCTTCCACTCTACCAATTACCGTTGGAGTGCCACAGGGCAGTATCTTAGGACCTCTTCTATTTCTTATATATATAAACGATCTGCCTAATGTCTCTAATATTCTCAAACCTATATTGTTTGCTGACGATACTACTCTTATCTATTCAGACCTCAACCCACATACACTAAATAATGTTGTGAATAATGAATTAAAAAAAGTCCACTTATGGATGTCAACTAACAAACTAACATTAAACATCGAAAAGACTTACTACATCTTATTTGGAAGCAAATCATCAAATGCAATTCAGCTACAGATAGACAACATTAACATCAGTAATAAAAATGATGGCAAGTTTCTTGGCCTATTCCTAGACAAGAGACTCAACTTCAGCACCCACATTCAACACATAACTAAGAAAGTCTCTAAGACAGTTGGTATACTCTCCAAAATCAGATATTATGTTCCTAACTCTGCTCTCCTCTCTCTCTATTATGCTCTAATCTACCCCTATCTTAATTATGGTATCTGTGCATGGGGGTCTACCACTGCAAACCACCTTAAGCCCATCATCACCCAGCAAAAATCTGCTATCAGAATAATAAACTAACTCTGCTTTCAGACAACACTCAGCTCCCTTGTTTAAATCCCTAAACTTGCTAAATATTAACTCCCTCCACACATTCTCTTGTGTCAACTACATCTACAAAACCCTGTTCTTAAATGCAAACCATGCTCTGAAACTCTCTCTGGACAGATGTAATAGGACCCATTATCACCACACCAGAAATAAATATCTCTTTGATATCCCCAGGGTCAAACTTAATCTGTGTAAACACTCTATGCAAATTAAGGGACCTAGTCTATGGAACTCACTCCCTAGTGAATTGAAAAACTGTAAAACTTTTGCCTTATTTAAAAACAAAACCAAAAAGTACTTAATTTCATCTTCTTAGTTTCCTACACTGAGCTTTATTTTTTGCTCTGTATCTAGTGTTACCCAATCTCCTAATTCTTATGTATTTAACCCAAACAACCTTATCATTGTGTTCATTGCTGTCTTCCTTTATGTGCTAGCCATTTGCTGTATTGTGCCTACCAAATTTTGTCAACTACCATTCAAGCTTTCATTGCAATCAATCTTAGCTACCTAAGTGCTTTATTATACTGTACCTACAATTTTCTCTCATCTTTTTTTTTTCTTTTTTCTTCTTGCCATGTAACTGTTATCATTTCTTTTTTATAATTTTTGCTAGTATTTACCTACTAAAATTTTCTTAGATTAAGGACCTGCCCGAAACGCTGCGCGTACTAGTGGCTTTACAAGATTGTAATTACCATATTATATATTCTCACATTCCCAATGTACCTTCTTGTATATGAATAAATAAATAAATAAATAAAATAAATTTAAACATCCACCCATAAAATGTCGGTTAGGGGTCCAATAACACCACTGGATGTGTATGGCGTCTATTGCCGCCCACAGGATGATATATAGGGTCCGTATTCCGCCCACAGGATGTATATAGGGCCACTGCCGCCCACAGGGTCTGTAGGGGGTCCACTACCGCCCACTATCGACAGAGTGCACTCTGGCATTGGAACGCACATAGCAGTGACACCCAATAAAATGTCAGTGATATTCGAAAATGAATGTTTTAGCGCTAAAGAAAACAGATTTGAAATTAAATTCCTATGGATACCATCACATGTTGGCATCTCGAGGAATAACACTGTGATATGCTTGCAAAGACAGCTGTAGAAAACCAGTGGTAGAAATTTATATGGGTGTTCATTAGCAGTGACAAAGAGAATACTTAAACAAATATCTAATGAAGATCTCACCGACCTAACAAATTCACAGACCTGAAAGTTGTAGCATTAAATATTTGATAGATATCGTGAGGAGACATTCACATATGGGACTAATAGAACAAGAACCCCGCAATGTGATGTTATAGTGGCCAGAATTCACCTGGGATTTAGACGTATCTGGCAGCTTTTCTCAAAACTCAAATGTCGAGTACCTAAATAAACATTTGATTTGAGTACACATGTGTCAATTGTGAAAGAGAAAACATGCACTCTCTTGAACATTATATTGTAGAATGTCCCATATTGTCTGACTTTCGCCCTCCTGGGCTGAGGTATGCTGAAACTGTGTAATTACTATATGAGTACTGGAACACTTGATGATATATTGGACTTGTATCCAAGATTGACCATGTAATGTATCATTTATACAAATGTATGTATGTGATGTAACTATATAAACTGAGAGCTTGTAAAGCACCTTAATCACCTTCAGTGATTATGTGCTTAATTGCACACTAGTTTCTCTGTCAGCTATCTCACCCTGTCAGAGTAAAAGAGACAAATGTATGTGAATGCATGTGTGTGTAATATATTGCATGTATATATGTATATGTATGTATATATGTGTGTGTGTGTATGTATATGTGTGTTATAAAGTACATATGGAAGCTGATCAGAATTGCATTCACCTTTGTAAATGCACATTCATGACACTTCGAACACTTTATGTAGGGCATACGTAAATCTGTATCTATGTATTTAGGTATGTAGGTTAGCTTAGCATTTTAAAGTAACAAATGTTCCGAACCATAATGGAAACAGACCCAACTATGGGATGGGTTAACCCAAGTATCGCGTTTCCAAAAGGGTCGCCCATGTTGGAAAAGACGAACGCCGAAAGAATATTGTTGAAAACATCTTGATGTCTTATTAAACCAAAATTATTTATTAATCAGAAAAAAAGACAAAAACGCGATCTATCGTAAAACGTCTACCAGACAAATATTTTAAGTAAAACCGAAGATATTTGTAGTTGTATAAAGGGGCAGTTTTCATCGCTCGTCGAGCTCGAAAACCGCAGCATCATCTCAGAACCATGCCTATTTCACACAGATTCCTAATAAACGTAAGAGTTTTTATATGTCACAAGAAGATAGAAAAATAAGCTTCATTCTAAATACCTTACCATGGGCATATTTAAATTTAAAGCGAAGATAGGTGTACTTTTATAATAGCCGAGCTCCGACCCCGGACAGATCGATCGACCCGAGCACTCTCTCTCAGAATAATGTATATTTCACGTGAATTCGTTAATAAACATATATGTTTTATATTTCTCAAGAAAGGCAGACATATAAGCTTCACATTAAACACTTTACCATAGACATATTTAAAGTTCTAATGAAGATACATGCATTTTAAAAATTACGGAGC
>WNGS01069566.1:0-11578 GCA_020271785.1 Procambarus virginalis | reverse complement strand
AAATTCCAAGAGGAAGGTAAGAGCAATGGTGAAAGGTACGGATGGGATGGTGTAATAAAGAAGTGTAAAGAAGAGGGTAATAATGGGTATAAGAATGGTAACGTAAGAATAAGAGAAAGAAAAAAGAAACCTAAAGAGAAATAGGAATGAGTAGGTTTATGTTAGGTCACGTTTGTTAGAAAGGTTAGAACATTTGAGTATGTACTGTGAAAGGTAAAGTTAAGTGTAACCTAAAATAAAGGGGCAACCAAGACGAGAGAAAGATTTGTAAATAAAAATGGTCACAAGACACTGAGGGTCGCTGAGGCGTAGAGCGCGGAGGGAGAGAGAGACGAGGACACTTCTCTTAACAGGAGGATGGTAGGAAAAGAAGTGAATGTACATGCCACTGTGCATGGGTTTACGGTAGACAGAGAAAGAGAACCCAGACACAGAGCTGTGAACGTGAACGTCAAGGAAAGGAAGGAGGGAATTGGGTTCCCTTTTAACTTTGAAATGTATGGAAGGAGCCAGATTGTTAAGAGAGGCGTGGAAAGGCTGGAAAAGACTAAGGTCATGAGGCCATAAAGCAAAAATGTCATCAACATAGCGAAGCCAGAGAGAGGGACGAGTATCAATAGAAGGAAGAACAGTTTCGAAGTATTCCATGTAGAGATTAGCAAGAACAGGGAGAGAGGGGAACCATAGCCACACCGAAAGATTGAGAGTAATATTTACCGTTGAAAGAGAGATAGTTTGAGTCAACACAGAGTCTGATGAGTTCGAGGAAATTGTCAGTGGGAAGAGGGAGAGGAAGAAGGCCTCTGACGCCTTCTGTCTAAGGAAAGAGAGAACGTCATCGAGCGGAATATTAATAAACAGAGTCGACATCAAGACTAAACATCTTACAAGAGGGCTGCAGGTGCATCTTCCTATGAAGTCCTGAGAGTGACGAAGGTGGGCAGGAGAAAAAGTGCCAAGGTAAGGCGTCAGAGTCTTGGCGAGCCAGGAGTCAAGAAGATATCCAACAGAGCCTCTTTAAGAAATGATAGGACGAAGAGGAACACCAGGTTTATGAGCCTTAGGCAGACCATAAAAATAAGGAAGAGAGGGCAAATGACTCTGAAACGTTTTGATTGATTGATTGATTGAGACACACACACACACACACACACACACACACCACACACACACACACACACACACACACACACACACACACACACACACCATACCGTTACAGGTGGGGTCAGTGGGACTGAGGCGATGGGTCACGGGTTCTGCATGGGACTGGGCAGTCGAGGGTATCTTCCCATTCCAGTACAGATACGATTATTGACATGAGTGGGGAGTCTCGCGAGGATTCGTCCCAAGAGTGGGGGGAGTCGTCTTGTGTTCCCCCACAGACCACATCGACGCCATACCAACAGGGCATACAGGGAGCTGGACAGGGGGCGTCAGTTAGTAAGGTAGGACGTGCCACTGCGGTCAGTAGAGAACATCACCAGCAACCTGTTCAACGGGAACAGGGACAACCACACCAACAGCAGGAACTACCTCACATAACAATACCACACACCTAGGTACACCTCACCCAAGTTTTCATTCTCTAAGTACTTTCGCATATTAATATAACTTCAGAAGGAATGAATGTATATTCATCCTTCTGAATATTTTATATATATATGAATCCCAACATCTCCTACATTGCTCAGAGGCAAATTATTCAGGGCTGTTAACACCCTTATTGACTGGTGCCATCATACCAACTCACTCCATGTATGATAAATGGCCGAGCAAAAATGCTTACAATCTCATCCGGCTGAATATTCCTTTTAAGTGCAATCTACCTGTCTCTGATATTCCTTTTTATCTGTACCCCCACCATTCAAGTATCATATACACCTGTCAAAGAAAGATAACGAGAATCTTGCTCTTCTCAAAGCTGTCACACTTGAAACAATTGCCGCCTCCATCGAGAGTTTAAGATCTCACGAGCACTGTGTCTACACCGACGGCTCGGTCCAGTCGGACGGACTGCAGCAGCATGTAGGTTTTACAGAGTCAATACTTGCACACAGACTGTGTTAGGTTAAACAACTGGCAAACCTCTACACAAGCAGAACTAGCAGCATTACAACTAGCTATCAGTACATTAAAAAACACATGAGGAGGAAAAATATTTTGTGATTCAAAATCTGCTATTCAAGGAATTGAAAGATTATCCTGGAAGATCGACAGCAAGAACCTCATACTAACAATTATAAATTGCCTGATCGCTGCACAGAATAAAGGGTTTAGAATCTCTCTTGAATGGACACCATGTCTCAAATATAACCAATCATAATGACACGTTGCAGCCTAATTAATATGTAACAAGGACTAAGTTGAATTAGACCTATGTATCCCCATCTCTGTTGTCAAGACCAAGATTGTTCCAAACAATCAGGTCGAATAGGAGAGAAATTACCGACTCACAAAAGCCTGAAAGTAACAGCATATAAAGCCATGATCTGTTCAGATCCGAAACCTGTTTATGGGCAGCACAAAACGTCGACCAGACTGTGCGACACAGTGGTTGCAAGGATCAGGTTGGGTTACCGTTACCTGTGGCAGGTGGCTACAGGTGACGGATCTCCCAATCCCGAGCACTCCAGGAGCAAACTCTGTGAGCAGGAACTGCGGCATGATCTCCCACACTACATCACCGAATGCCCAGTTATTAGACCATTCAGACCCGCCGGCATGAGGTACCTGGAGCCTTGCAATTACTTTATTAACTCTCGTGTCTTTGATGATCTTTGATGATATCCTCATAATGCACCCAGAGTCTGCCAGTACAGACTACTGATCACATGGCCCTGTATGACTAACCATTCTGTGTGATGGGGACGTTTAGTATCACGTAGCTAGTTATTGACACACACTGTGTTCCCCTTCGTATAGTCTAGAGCAGCGGCACACATGTACCTAAATGTGGCAATACAAAAATAATGTGCAAGATTTTACATATTTAATTACTGGGGATAATAAACCATGGAAATAAAGTAATGACTTTGCTCTGATGCAAGTGTTGTACACTCCAGGGTGACCAGCTATTTTAGACACATGCATAGGCTTTGACACTCTTCTGTGTCGGGAATGACTAAATGAAATAATGCATCATCTTGCTTCTCCATCAAGTGATACAGAACGCCGTTCTTCATTTCAAATGGATTAACTGGCATCTTAATTTTCCTTGAGGGTAACTTTCCTCCCTTCAAATAATCTATTCTCTCTTTCCATCTTAGTTTCATTTAAAATTCATACTTCTTTTAGGTTAATGGTTTCAATGCCTACATTGCCACCTGTGGCAATATATCTACCCAAGACGACGGGAATAACACGAGACAACCAATCTCGTTGTTGGTTGTCAAGATCTGGGATGAGTGCACTAACAGCTCCTTACCCGAAGTCTCACCTGAGCTGCCATGCAGTGTAGATGTGTCGTTTGCCTGCTCCGGCAGTTTTGGGGCAGTTGCCGTTTTCGCCGGCAGGGGGGTGTGGGTGTCTCTACCCTCCCTGCTGTTTCTGGTGGTGTGGACGTGGCGTGTTTGCGATGGGCAGCCATGTTCCAGCTTTCGTGCGGGTCCACTCCATAGGGTTGAGTTTACTGGCCGTGCTGGATACTCGCTTGTAGACTTGGTCCCGAGTGATATGCTCAGGGTCCCAGTCCAGGACGTCTACGGTATTGAGCTGGTCACTGCTCGCTGTGTCGTCATCAAGTTTGTGGGTGAGCTGGTGTACCGTGATTTTCTCCGGAGGTACGAGGGGCGTACGTTGAAGCTGCAGGACGGCACCGGGTCTGTGACCATTTCGGACCGTAGTGGTGCTGTGACATATGTAAGTGTCCATGGCGCCCCCATGGAGTTCCCCAAGACTCTCCTCCGGCGTTTCTTCCAGAGGTACGGCTCCGTCGTTAGTGTGCGGATGAACTCGCTATCGTCTGGCAAGTATTCGGGTGTGAAGACCAACATTCGGACCCTCGGGATGCGACTGATGTCAGACATTCCACCCTCTGTCTGGCTGTTAGGGTACTACGTGTGGGTGTTTTATGCCCAGCAACCCCGTACTTGTTTCCAGTGTGGCTTGTTGGGGCATCAGGCTGCCGGGTGTACTGCTGATCCGGTCGTTCCCGTGCATTTGTTCCACGAA
Source organism: Procambarus virginalis (assembly GCA_020271785.1). Lineage (NCBI taxonomy): Eukaryota > Metazoa > Arthropoda > Malacostraca > Decapoda > Cambaridae > Procambarus > Procambarus virginalis. Next base: position 7,405 of record WNGS01069566.1, on the reverse strand, counting down.
GAGGATTTCCTGCCGCTCCCTCTGGAGGAGGACTCCGGGGGTGAGGAGGTTAACGTCCCATTCGCTGCTGAGGCTCCCCCTGCATCGCCCGATGTTCCCCCGGTTGTCGCAGACCCTCCTCCGGATGTTGTGGTGCCGTCGGATGATACTCCTGCTCCTGTCTCTGGCCCTGCTGCTTCCGTGGGAATTCCTGGTGCTCCCTGTGAGGCATCGCCGTCTGTTCCCTCGTCTTCGGCTGCTGCGCCTGGCCCTGCATCCTCACCTCGGGTCCTAGCTGTGCTGTGTGCTGGGATGGCTGCGAAGCCTCCTGCTGTGTGTGGTCCCATTCCCCATGTGGTGGAGGCTGCTACCGTTTTGCATCGGGTGTAGGTTCATCCGGCTGGTGGTGCCCGTGTTTCTGGGTCCACGTCCGGCTCTTACGATCTCCGGCCGGAGCCCAAATGTTCCAGGCGTTCATCGTCCACCTGGGCCGATGTTGGGGAATTTAGTGACTGTGGGTCTTCGGGTGTGGAGCCAGATGTGTCGATGGCCCCGTGGTTATTGGTGGTGGAGGTCCATGTGCCTGTTGACGATGGTGTCCATGTCTTGGGTGGGCCTTCTGCTCCTTCTCCACCGGAAGGCTCTCCGCGGTGGGGGGTGGTGGCCTCCGCTGCTAGGGATGGTGGGGATGCTGGTGCTGGGTGTTGCCTGGTGGTGACCTTACAGAAGGATGCGCGCTGCTTGGGTTCCCGACAGTCGGCCGGTGGTGTGCTCGTGGCCGCCGGTGCTCCGGTGGTGGTGCACTATCCGAATCCCTCCTCCGAGGGTGCGCATTGGGACCCTGGGGAACGTGTTGCCGGCGTTTGTGATGCCGTCGGGTCACTGGTCGGAGATTGCTGCTTTGCCGATCTTCGAGGAACAGCAGGACTTTTACAACAAGATTCCTGCGGTGTGGGAGCGTGTGCTGATCACTCACCTCCGGAGTGATACCATCTGGATTCCCTGTTTGCAGGTGTTTGTAGCCGAGGTTCCGGATGACATGGCGTCCCCCAGTGGATGGTCTAGGCCCTTGGAGGTGGTTGCTCTGGGAGGCGTTCAATGTACGGTTCCCTCGGGACATGTTTCCGGGCAAGTATATCCGGTGATTTCCATACTTCTGTGCTTATTCTTGTACTGTGTGCCCTTCTGGCTGTTTGTTTGCCCTTTTGTAGTTTGTGTCTGTGCCCCTCTCTTTGTTTGGAGCGAGGCAGGTGGTTTGATGTGAGTGTTTTTATTCATGTGTTTGTTTTTGTGTTATTTTGTCCTGTGTGTTCTATTTATGCTTTCCGTGTTTCTGCTGTGCATTTTTCTTGTTTATACTGATGTTACTCATATAATGCTTTGTATTGTTACTATGTTTTATTGTTTTGCTTGCATTTATGTATTTGTTTTTTGTTTTGCGTTTTGTTGTGTTCTCTCATGTATACCTTGTTGCCCTCGCTTGTTTTGACAATTGTTTACCGAGCTGTCGGTCCTTCTGGCTGGCGTTTTCATGTTTTGTTTTATTTAGCTTGTTTTATTGTATTTATTATATTTCCCTTGCATGCATCCATGTTATAAAAAAAACAGCTCATGACCCCATCTGGTCATTCTACGACAGCACGTTTTCTTCCTAAAAATATTTATCAGAGCTCGATGGATTCCAAATTAATGCTGGAACAAGTACAGTAAATGGTGGCAGCGGTGGGATTAACACTTGGGCTGATGGGAGGTCAACAGCCTGTCTGGTGCTACAATACCAAGTTATTGATTCAGGCCAGTCAGTCCCTTCCCTGCATGACCCCTGGAGTAGTCCCTAGCCTGCATGACCCCTGGAGTAGTCCCTAGCCTGCATGACCCCTGGAGTAGTCCCTAGCCTGCATGACCCCTGAAGTAGTCCCTAGCCTGCATGACCCCTGAAGTAGTCCCTAGCCTGCATGACCCCTGGAGTAGTCCCTAGCCTGCATGACCCCTGGAGTAGTCCCTCGCCTGCGTGACCCCTGGAGTAGTCCCTCGCCTGCGTGACCCCTGGAGTAGTCCCTAGCCTGCATGACCCCTGGAGTAGTCCCTAGCCTGCATGACCCCTGGAGTAGTCCCTAGCCTGCATGACCCCTGAAGTAGTCCCTAGCCTGCATGACCCCTGGAGTAGTCCCTAGCCTGCATGACCCCTGAAGTAGTCCCTAGCCTGCGTGACCCCTGGAGTAGTCCCTAGCCTGCGTGACCCCTGGAGTAGTCCCTAGCCTGCGTGACCCCTGGAGTAGTCCCTAGCCTGCGTGACCCCTGGAGTAGTCCCTAGCCTGCGTGACCCCTGGAGTAGTCCCTAGCCTGCGTGACCCCTGGAGTAGTCCCTAGCCTGCGTGACCCCTGGAGTAGTCCCTAGCCTGCGTGACCCCTGGAGTAGTCCCTAGCCTGCGTGACCCCTGGAGTAGTCCCTCGCCTGCGTGACCCCTGGAGTAGTCCCTAGCCTGCGTGACCCCTGGAGTAGTCCCTAGCCTGCGTGACCCCTGGAGTAGTCCCTAGCCTGCGTGACCCCTGGAGTAGTCCCTTGCCTGCGTGACCCCTGGAGTAGTCCCTAGCCTGCGTGACCCCTGGAGTAGTCCCTCGCCTGCGTGACCCCTGGAGTAGTCCCTCGCCTGCGTGACCCCTGGAGTAGTCCCTCGCCTGCGTGACCCCTGGAGTAGTCCCTAGCCTGCGTGACCCCTGGAGTAGTCCCTAGCCTGCATGACCCCTGGAGTAGTCCCTAGCCTGCATGACCCCTGGAGTAGTCCCTAGCCTGCGTGACCCCTGGAGTAGTCCCTAGCCTGCGTGACCCCTGGAGTAGTCCCTAGCCTGCGTGACCCCTGGAGTAGTCCCTAGCCTGCATGACCCCTGGAGTAGTCCCTAGCCTGCGTGACCCCTGGAGTAGTCCCTAGCCTGCATGACTCCTGGAGTAGTCCCTAGCCTGCGTGACCCCTGGAGTAGTCCCTAGCCTGCGTGACCCCTGGAGTAGTCCCTATCCTGCGTGACCCCTGGAGTAGTCCCTAGCCTGCATGACCCCTGGAGTAGTCCCTAGCCTGCGTGACCCCTGGAGTAGTCCCTTGCCTGCGTGACCCCTGGAGTAGTCCCTAGCCTGCGTGACCCCTGGAGTAGTCCCTAGCCTGCGTGACCCCTGGAGTAGTCCCTAGCCTGCATGACCCCTGGAGTAGTCCCTAGCCTGCGTGACCCCTGGAGTAGTCCCTAGCCTGCGTGACCCCTGGAGTAGTCCCTAGCCTGCGTGACCCCTGGAGTAGTCCCTCGCCTGCGTGACCCCTGGAGTAGTCCCTTGCCTGCGTGACCCCTGGAGTAGTCCCTAGCCTGCGTGACCCCTGGAGTAGTCCCTAGCCTGCGTGACCCCTGGAGTAGTCCCTAGCCTGCATGACCCCTGGAGTAGTCCCTAGCCTGCATGACCCCTGGAGTAGTCCCTAGCCTGCATGACCCCTGGAGTAGTCCCTAGCCTGCGTGACTCCTGGAGTAGTCCCTAGCCTGCATGACCCCTGAAGTAGTCCCTAGCCTGCATGACCCCTGGAGTAGTCCCTAGCCTGCGTGACTCCTGGAGTAGTCCCTAGCCTGCATGACCCCTGGAGTAGTCCCTAGCCTGCGTGACTCCTGGAGTAGTCCCTAGCCTGCATGACCCCTGGAGTAGTCCCTAGCCTGCGTGACCCCTGGAGTAGTCCCTAGCCTGCATGACCCCTGGAGTAGTCCCTAGCCTGCGTGACCCCTGGAGTAGTCCCTAGCCTGCATGACCCCTGGAGTAGTCCCTAGCCTGCGTGACCCCTGCTGCTCCAGGGGGTGGGGGAGAGAGGAAGATGGAGGTGTGACCTGTGGGAGGGGTGAGGGGTGCCAGGTGAGGGGTGCCAGGTGAGGGGTGAGGGGTGCCAGGTGAGGGGTGCCAGCGTAAGAAGCCGCTGGCACCCCTCACCATAGTCTTAGCCAGTGACGTCACACCTCAAGTTTAAGACTCGTTATTTCGTAAACATTTAGATGGTCGCATGGCGCCTCTACTTGACGGTTCGATTCCCGGCTGAGATAAATGGGCAGAATTTCTTTCACCTGATACCTCTGTTCACCTAGCAGTAAACAGGTACCTGGGAGTTAGTACAGCTGCTTCTTGGGAATGTTTCGTGTGTGTGTAATTACCTCAGTGTAGTTACAGGATGAAAGCTACGCTGATGGTGTCCCGTCTTGTGTACTCACCTAGTTGTGTTTGCGGGGGTTGAGCTTTTTGGTCCCGCCTCTCAACCGTCAATCAACTGGTGTACAGGTTCCTGAATCTATTGAGCTCTATCGTATCTAAACTTGAGATATTCCATTTGTCAACTATTATGACACTAAAAAAATTCTTTCTAATGTCTCTGTGGCTCATTTGGACACTCAATTTCCACCTTTGTCCCCAAGTGCGCGTGCCCCTTGTGTTAAATCATCCATCTTTATCTACTCTATCAATTTTCTTGAGAATCTTGTTTGTGGTGATCATGTCCCCCCTGAACTCTTCTGTCTTCCAGCGACATGATGTTATCCTCTTGATATGGCTTCATGGGGACAAGTCTGGCGTGATATCAACCCCCAAGTCTTTCTTTCTGATTCTTGAAGAATTTCATCTCCCAAATGGTATCTTGTATCTGGCATCCTGCTCCATACACCTATCTTCATTACATTATATTTGTTCGGGTTAAACTCTAACAACCATTTGTTGAACCATTCCTTCAGTTTGTCCAGGTCTTTTTGAAGCCTCAAGCTGGCTTCCTCTGTGTTAATCCTTTTCATAATTTAATCATTGTCAGCAAACATTGAATGCACTCTATACCCTCTGAGAGATCATTTACATATATCGGAAACAGGATAGGACCGAGTACAGAACCCAGTGGGACTCCACTGGTGACTTCACGCCAATCTGAGGTCTCACCCCTCACTGTAACTCTCTGCTTCCTATTGCTTACATACTCCCTTATCCACTGGAGTACCCTACCAGTTACTCCTGCCTGTTTCTCCAGCTTATGCATCAACCTGTCCTCTAAAAAATAACGCTCGCTCGTGCGCGCGCTATGGCAAAAAGTGGACGTAATTTGAAATTAAATCGACTCACAAAAGTGACGTACTGTCCCGTTTTCTGTTTGAGTCGTCCGGCCTACTCGGAAAGGTTAGGAGAGGAAACTTTCAATTAAATTTTTCATAACGTTTTGAAACTTTATGAGAATTTCCTGCTCACCTAACCTGCCAGAGGACCCTTAAATTACTGTGTAGTTTTGGGATTTGGGATTTGTTGAAAACAAATCCCAAATTTACTTTAATTTTTTTTCATTTTCAAATTACGTCCACTTTCGGCCATACTGGTAAACGGCCAAAAGCAACGTTATTTTCAAGAGGACAGGTTGTATTCCGGGGTACTGTGTGTACACGCCTATTTGTTCTTGCAGGGGTTGAGCTTTGGCTCTTTGGTCCCGCCTCTCAACCGTCAATCAACAGGTGTACAGTGTGAGGGGATGGTTCACCAGCTCACTTACAATAGTGCTCTTATGCCTGTGGGAGGCCAGTACACTTGTTAAGTGCACTTGTTAAGTGTGCGGACTTAACTTTGGTAACCAGCAACTGAAACATCTAGTGTTTGGGCTTACGTGAGAGCCCCAGTCACCAGCAGCCCAGAAATGTTACCGTGGCCGTGGTAGCATGTCTGTGGACAGAGATAGAGCCGATAGCATCTCTCATTGTATAGCTAGGGCGAGACTCTAGTTTGCGCGGGGAAACAGTTAGGCCTGGCGTGGGTAGCTGCGGGCCACCCGCGCGCGCGAGCCACTTGAGGCGTCGCCATGGAAACAGATGCCATCTTAGTAAACATCTTGAGCCGCCATGTTGGTCGGCCATCTTGGAGTTGCCCTAGGGGCTATGCTACACCGTCGCTGATTGGAGGAGAGGGGTAGGCCCCAGTATGCCTTCCTCTCATTGGTTATTCCGAGGAATACGCGGGAATCAACGGTGTGAGCGTCATTCTGGACAGAACCATCACCCTGTCAAGACGCTCCTATGCTCAATTCGGCCAAATTGAGTATATTGCGTCGTGGTGGTTCAACAACTCAGCTGTTTCAACTCCTGCTTCAATCTACTACAGCGGTCGTCACAGAATCCGGCCGTAGTCGTCGCTTGGAGGGGAATGGACATTGTGAACAGCGAGTGAAGAGAAGATCTTATCTGGGATCGTGGGGTAATGTGCATACGAGCAGTAACAGACTCGTAGATCCCATACCAGTGATGATTAGACTTGCTAGTGCTCTGTAGCAGTCGATGGGAACGGGAAATAAGTGTTAGTGCTTTAAGGCAGATTTCCCATGTTTGTTTAAGACGATATCATTGTGCGCGTCACCTGTGTACGAACGCTTCTCTTACCGGTGGGTCGAGGGTACGAAACAAGCCGTGTTGTGGGAGGGTTCGGTGCGCGCCATTGTACGAACGATACCGCGGAGGTACCAAACAGCCAGCCTACCACCCATAGCGGGGTGCCTGATGTATGGGAATGGTGTGTGTAAGCCGGCAGTATGAATGTAAGTACCTATGTGTGTATTTCTGGTGATTAGTAGTCTCTAAAGCTTGAATTCGAGGTCAAGTGTTCCGTCGCATTGTCACGCAGCACCTGTAGGTGAAGTGAAGTGTGGCGAGGAGATAATCACCCTTGTTGTCATCTCGTCAGTCCTGAGGGACGTACGTCTTGTGAGCACAGACGTACAGAGTGTGTGTGTGTGTGGGTACACACGGGAACAGAGTATATACATAGATTAGCCAAGGACTGAGAGGATGTCCATGTAATAATTATATTATTCCATTGTGGTAATTATTCATTCTTGATCGTCCGTGGGACGGAGTGATATCATTTCATGTGTAGTCTTGCAGGTGTGGAATTTCAACACTGAGCGCTCAGGTATGTGGTAACGTCAGTGATTCCTGGCATGATTATTGTGGAGTGGCCCACAGTGTGGTTAATTAATTAATTTGTATTGTTCCCAGGGGCCGTGAGAAGTGTGATTATATATACATATTGTGGTTGCAGTATTAACGTAATTTTGGTAGAATTTGGTGAGTGACGAGGCTGTCGGGAGTGACAGCCCTCGCTCTGTCGAGTAACGTAAAACTCGGGAGTGTTTATTCGGCATGCGTGATCGATAAATCACTCACCCATGTGATTAGGAGTGCGAGATCTCCTTAGTGTTCCCAATAACGTTTGATAGCTGTAGGCTACATGTGTCAGCAGTAATTGTATATATATATATATAATCGTAGTGTCACGGTGCCCAGTGTTATTGTGTTATTTACTGTGTGGTTATTGCAAATTTGGGACCTATGTTCTAGGGGTTATTGAGAGCACTGGGGTCATTTGCAACAGTAAATAAGTAAGTGTGAGCAG
>WNGS01069563.1:0-11670 GCA_020271785.1 Procambarus virginalis | reverse complement strand
TAAATAAATTGAAACATTATCATGCTAGAGAGGAATTTTGAACTGCCTTCAGCGGGTCTAGTTCCTGACTCTGCAGTGCTGACTCATGGCTTCACCGACGAGTCAGGGGACGAGGATGACCCTCTGTCATCGCTCATCAGTAGTCAGGTGCAGTCTCGCCATCCTATGGTGACGAGATCTCGCGCTGTACAGTAAAGTAACTTCCTTGGTTAGTATAATTTAGTATTCATTAGATTTTCCTGTAATGGCAATGAGGTGCACTATCTCTATACTTAACTCGGGTAGCAACTTTTACCGTGCTCTGGGGTTCCACCTCCCCCAAACCCAGAGTATATCTATGCTTCCGCTGTGTTGTGTCTGTCTGTTCCCAGGTCTGATTGGTACACCGACCCAGTTGTTCCAGCCACACGTGAACCCTTGTCTGTAAAGACCGAGGGGGGGAGGCACGTTACACAAAGCCCTCCCCCACCAGACCCAGTAACCCATACATCAGTTACTTTGGGGATGAGTGACTATCCTAGAGTCACCCGGCCGACGCCTCACGTCACTACACTCACTACACGAGGTTGACAGGGCCAGCAGGCTGTCCACATATTTGCAGTCACCGGAGGTACCATACAACGCCAGGGTAGCTGTCTCGTGATCACCACTACCCACCTGCTGCGTCATCAAGACTGCAGCCATTCCAGCAGTGTCGGAGGAGAGGTCAAGAAACTGGAAAGCAAGTAGCAGTACTCAAGAGTTTCGCCGGAAGATTAATGATTACGTCATCTGAAGCAACAGGAACGCGGAACTAAGGCGGTCACAGGTGGAAGGCACGGTTTCCCTACAGAGTTCCGGGACTCGCCAATAGAAGGTCGCAAAATTGCCTCCCTTGGCCTAAGGTCGGCGGTACGAGGGTATACACAGTTGGTGTTTACGGCCTAGTAACCTGGTGATATAAAGAAACGCCTGAGATGTCGTGAGCAATGATGGAAGACGAGATTCACCTGTTCTGCAAACAAGCAAACCCGCCTCTACGACCCTCTGACACCACTCCTGTTACGAGACACCGTTGGTACATCCAGTCCTGCTCTGCTGTGGTCATCTGCGACGTCAAGTTTAACATCAAGACTGCCGTGTGAACTGTGATTGATATGAAGGCGTGTGGACTGTCGGGAGCAAGATCAATGGCCGAAGTAACAGTATTCTACAGCTGTCACTTGGCACTCGGCTCGACAACACTCTGTCGTCAGTCAAAAGTACCGGGAGTACAAGAGGACCAGGTATTGATGTCTACACATGGGAAGAAGCAAGATCGACATCGTCATCGACTACATTCAGCGTCCATCAGCATCGATTTTTTTTTCAATTACTCAATATGAACAATTGATACAAACAACAAAGTTGGCTCTGAACATCTGTGTAAGGAATATCTGGACACTTTGGTTAAATGTTGAAAAACAGATTTAGAATCACAATACTTTATAAATGTTGAAAAACAGATTTAAAATAATTATTCTGGTATATTGATATATGAAAATTTTACTCTATAAATTGGTCAGTAAGTAAAATCGAAGCCCCTGTGTAATTGTCTAAGCCCAAAACAAACGGTTATGGAAAATAATGTTGTGTTTTTTTTCAGAATGTTTGAACACAGGAGAGGCGGACCAATATAAACATTGACACTTATAGTGAGTGCGAACACTTAGCTGTACAGTCAGCTGAAACCTGTGATATAGTTATAGGAATTTTTTTTTGTATATATTTTTAGATACATGTAATAAAAATTAGGTGTGTTCCTTAGCATGTCAAGGTTGACATTGGTTGGGGAGTGGATAGTACACGGATGTGAACTTGAGAGTTTAGTAGTATGCTCCCGGATGACTGAAAGTTCAGTCTGAAGATATAACTTTTATGCTTTGTTTGAAGAAGAACCAAGAGATTTTAATAGCTAGTAGTTGCTGTTAGAATAGGGACATGTTATTTAGCTATGTCAGTAAGGGTAGGATGTATGTTTCCTGATGTTGGAGGATTGCTGTCAGTTGACGGCTGAGAAATTTTATGAATTTGAACATGTTTATTATGATGATGTTGGACACGCTAATGATTGTCAAAATTTTTGTTTAGTTAGGTTAGCTTTTGTTTGTGGCAATGAGTTAAATTGTAGGTTTAGATACTAAACCTTGTTATTTTTAACAAATTAACAAGGTTTACTAAGTGCTTGTGCGGGGGGGTTGTAACAAACTAGGCTTGTAAGAATTATCTAGAATGTTTTATCTATACAAGGGAGAATGGGAGACCCGCACGTCGACCCGGGAGCATCCCCCAGGGAATTAGCGGTGAAAATAACTTGATGCCTTTGTTCAGTCTCGCATAATGAATCATTCTGTAATATTCACTTATTTAGAGAAATTAGCCTTCATTCATTTTGCATTCAAATTGTATTATATAGTATTACTGTTTATAATATCAAGAGTATATTAATTATTAGGAGAATGAGTTTTAAGTCACAGCAGTCTCTGTGGTGTAGTGGTAAGACACTCGCCTGGCGTTCCGCGAGCGCTATGTCATGGGTTCGTATCCTGGCCGGGGAGGATTTACTGGGCGCAAATCCTTAACTGTAGCCTCTGTTTAACGCAACAGTAAAATGTGTACTTGGATGAAAAAACGATTCTTCGCGGTGGGGATCGTATTCCAGGGACCTGCCCGAAACGCTACGCGTACTAGTGGCTGTACAAGAATGTAACAACTCTTGTATATATATCAAAAAAAAAAAAAAAGTCACCTTCAGTGACGTTACAAGGTCAGGACTACTTTATTGCGGAGTAACCTAGAGCGGTCATAGGTCACCAGTTGCCATGTCCTCTATTTTTCTCAAAGGTCAAAAAGCTATTTGGTAATTGGGAATAACTTGTCTTAAGATGCTTAAATAATTTAATTTCAGTTACAATAGTCAATCAATCTGGATAATTCAGTACGACAGAGGTTAATTGTTATAACTTAAGCCTGGCAAAGTAACTTAGATATTAGCGGAAGAATACAGATCTAGGCGTCTGGGTAGAGGAGCAGGGAGAGAGATCAGTGTGGTTTCAGAAGCAGCTGGGAGATTTCCCCCCCCATCTCACCTCTTCCCCAAGGCAACACAACATCTAGCTGCCTATAGAAGGTAAAAGTTGCTTGGAGTTTCTTAGGAATAGTCAACTCATTGCCGTTAAATATTCAGTCAAGGAGTGTTCAAGTTAGGGAGTGCCAACTATTTAGATCTTGCTTAGTTTTTGAATAAATTAATTAGTTATTAATGTGCACTTTTATTATTTCCATTTTTCTTTTTGTATTTTTGTGAAATTGTCCTTGTCACGTGGTCCCCACGTGGTCGAGTTGAATTGGACGCCGATTCTAACACCGAATCAGGATTATTACTCCTGTTGATTTTAATTAACCACCCACGTAAGATCCAAGGGATAGTTATTACTAGTGGGGAATCAAGCCCCAAGGTTGATTGCTTAGCGTGATCGATCCAGATCTCGATCATTGCTCATCCGTGTTAATGATCTGGTGGTGGCGGCGGAAAGGAGATCCTAGAGCTTTGCTAGAAGTCTATTTCACGTCATACGGGTGTAGAATCTTGAGACGGTCATTCGTCTTGAGACCACGTGGCGTGGAGTTGGCTAGAGTAAAAGTCTTGGGGTCCCTTGGTAAAGAACTACAGTAAAGAATACGGGTACAAAGAGAGAAAAAGGGGGGTAGTAGAAGGTAGAGAACCCCCTCCCGTGTGATTAAAAAATTTTTCCCTTAAAATTCAATCCCCGGTTCAATTTTTGTTTAAGTGTTCCGTATTTTCGTGTATATTAGGCTAAGTGCGTACATTAAGTTTTGCTGTTCCTTATTGTATTAGTCTAAGTCAGAGGCGTTGTTTCTAGAGCGTAGTTAATCCTCTGAACTTAGGGCTATAGGTCCATCACGATAGTTAAGTGAAGGAGTTTGTTAAGGGATAGTAATTTTCGTGTAAGTGTCTGATAGAACTCGTGGAAATTTAAATATTTTGGGATAAGTTTTCGGCTAAGTCAACGTTGGAAAGTCGTTAACTGTAATTAATTTGTATTAGTAGGTCACGTACATGGTCTGGGCGTCATTAGGATTCCCCAGTCGTTGCGAGTGATATTGTTTCTAGTTTTACCAGTAAGACGGCAGAATTACGTTTTAGACTTAGAATTCTTTTTTGTGGAAACGTAGGTGGAAAAATTTTCTAAGTCCAGCGTGGGCTAGAATCTGACTTTTTGGCGAAAATTCGAATTCTCATGTTTCGTGTATATTCTGGGGCCAGTATTACCCTCTAGTGTGCGCAAGGGACGTAATCCTTTTCTTAAGCATTAAACAGTGATAATTACATTTTTGCCGAATTTAGTTATTTTTTCGAGAAAATCGTGTTGTGATTTTATTAGAGTTCACTTGAGGTGAAAACCTCAGATTTTGGTGAAAATTCGAATTGATGAGTGTTGAAACCACCCGATGTGTCAGTATTGTTTTGTATACAGCGTCAGTATTAAATAATAGCGTATTTATATCTGAGAACAAGAAACCAATTTTTGACGAATTAAGGGAGTTTTACCATATTTTGGGTGATAGAATTTTTTCCGGGTGCAAAAATTTGGCAGAGTCCAGCACTGAGTAAAAAAAAAACGCAGTTTTGGTGAAAATTCAAATTTTGACAAGACAATATATGTCCTGGGAGTCTATATTAATCGCTAAAGCTGTTTGGTAACGTAAAACTAGTCATTTTCCTTCAGAACAAAAATTTTGATTTTTCAGCGTTTAAGCGAAAAAGCGCGGGACTTAGTTTTTCAGCGCAGCTGGTCCCGCTCATCAGTCATCAGTGGCCACGCTGCTCACTTCAAGTGCGTTTAGTATTAAAGTACAGTAAATATTCTTTATAATCTATCACGAGTGCTGCGCGTTAGTTATTTTATCATTTTAAATTGTTTTATATAAATTAGATTCTTTATTTTTTTTTTTAACGTAAAGGACTTAGGTTCCAGTAATAGAACTGCGGGTTACTTCAAGGTCAGACACGAGTGCGGGGCAGACGCTCATTCATCGAATTCACTTCAGAGATTCTCTAGATTAATCGTTGTATTTCCTACTTTGGGAATTTAGTTAGTTTTCTCTTGGAAAAGAGTTGTGTTTTATTTGTGCAAGTTCACGGTTGTAGTGAGTCCGGGTAGAGGGTGTATTGAAGAGTAGTTACAAGAGACATGGCACACCAGCAATCACAGGACATACTTAACCCAGACAGTGACCAGTCAGTGGCGACCAGTGGGAGTGGAAGTGTAGAGGATCGCACCTCTTCCGACACCACTGGGGACCGCTCGGGTAGCTCAGCTGACGTCACAGGTGGAGTCAGTGGGACTGAGTCGACGGGGTCGCTGGTTTTGCAGGGGACTGGGCAGCCGGGCGTATCTTTCCGTGCCAGTGCAGATACAATTATTGACATGAGTGGGGAGTCTAGGGAGGATGATTCGTCCCAAGAGTGGGGGGAGCCGTCCTGGGTTCCCCCACACATGACATCGACGCCACACCAACAGCAGGAACTACCTCACAGAACAATACCACAATACCTGGGTACACCTCACCCATCACGACAACCTCAACCCTATCTCCTATACCAACCCCATCCTCAATTCCTATACCCACCCCATCCTCATTTCATATACCAACCCCAACCTCCATTCCTATACCAACCCTTCCTCCAACCCCAGGCCACCCCTTACCCATTCCAACCTCAGGCCACCCACACCATTCCTCAACCCCATCCCCACCCTCAATCCACACCCCAACAAGAGGCCACCCACACCATACCTCAACCCCATCCCCACCCTCAATCCACACCCCAACAAGAGGCCACCCACACCATACCTCAACCCCATCCCCACCCTCAATCCACACCCAACAAGAGGCCGCCCACACCCACACCATACCCGAACCCCATCCTCAACCCAGTTCCCAACCCAGGGCCCACCCACTTCCAGTAGCCCGCGTCATACAAACCGGGAATTATGAGTCTGATTCCCAAGATGACTCTGCCGTGTTAATGATCTGGTGGTGGCGGCGGAAAGGAGATCCTAGAGCTTTGCTAGAAGTCTATTTCACGTCATACGGGTGTAGAATCTTGAGACGGTCATTCGTCTTGAGACCACGTGGTGTGGAGTTGGCTAGAGTAAAAGTCTTGGGGTCCCTTGGTAAAGAACTACAGTAATGAATACGGGTACAAAGAGAGAAAAAGGAGGGTAGCAGAACCCCCTAGAGAGAACCTAGTAGAGAAGCCTAGAGAACCTAGTAGAGAACCTAGAGAACCTAGTAGAGAACCCCCTCCCGTGTTACACTCAGACCCTTAAAAGAGATGGTAATTTCGGGGTATTTCAACACACCAAAGACTACCACCTCCCAAGAGCACTAGAGCAAGTGAGCAGTCAATTTTTTTTACGTTTTTTCATCAAGTCCCTGTTTAATATGGGAAGACACTGTGTCTATGCTTAATGCCCAACTTGCCTAAACACGCAAGAGAAGTTATTCAACTTTAGAACACTTTCCCACCAGGAGACTCGAACCCTAGCCAGCACAGAAGCCTAGTGCTCTTGGGAGGTGGTAGTCTTTGGCGTGTTGAAATACCCCGAAATTACCATCTCTTTTAAGGGTCTGAGCGTGGTGCAGTGGGTTAGGCGTTACCTGTTATGCCAGTTGCTGGAAGGCTTCTGTGCTGGCTAGTGTTCGAGTTATTCTTTCCTCATATAAAAGAAGAAAGCATAATGAAAGAAATAATCCGTATTATAGTAAAAAGCACTACTCCTAACCAAAACATAAACCTGATAATATTGTACAAAACCAAGAAGATTTCCCAAACTCCTTTTCAAAAACAGCCCGAAGCCGACAGAGAACCCTCTACAGCAGTCAAGCGTTGTATACATGTACACTTGCCCCCACGAAGGATGTAACCTTCAATCTAAGTACATAGACATGACGTCGACCAAGCTGACGAGGCGTTTGACATGCCATCTTCAATCCGGTGCCCCTAGGAATCACATGAGACAAGCCCATGACATCACCCTAACAAGAGAAATGTTGAACAAAAATACCTGTATAATAGACAAAACCCAAGATGCAAGAAGATTACAAATTCTTGATGAAATTCACATAAGAATAGAACAACCTACCATGAACACCCAAATCACGGAACTATTTACTCTACCCACCATGAGAGTATGGACAAGACCAGAACATAACGATGCCAACACACAAGACAATGTTCCACATAACAGGCCAATTACACTGGATTAATCTTTGTATGTAGACAGGAGCTGCCTCGTATGGGCCAATGGGCCTTCTGCAGTTACCTCTATTCTTATGTTCTTATGTTTCACCCCACGTTTATCCCTTATGTATCCCCCCATGTTTTCACCTTTATTGTCTTGTCACCTGACCCAGTGCGGGTATAAAAGCAACCAGTCCTGAAAAATCTCTTCACTTGAGAATGAACCATGAAGTTTCGAAACGTGCAAATTGTATAAAAAAGTGTAATACATTCTATAGTAATTCACTTCTTTTCTTCACCTTGAAATTACGAAAATGAGTTTTGGAGAACTCCTATTTCAGCTAAGCCCTGATGCTAAGAAAATAGTTAGAGGGATAGAAGCCCTAAATCAGAAGATAGTAAATACAGAATATGCGGTCATATTCAATGAGACATGTTTAAAAGAAAACCTGCTGCCAGTATACACGAATATATATATATATATATATATATATTATATATATATTATATATATATATATATATATATATATATATATTATATATATATATATGTTATTAAATATGACCGAAAAAGTAAGATTAATAATTCTAACACGAATTTTCTCAATTTTCCTTATGTTTGTTTTTACTGATGACGGTAAATGAAAAATCAATTCTCCAAAATTCATTCTTTATTTCTTAGTCTGACGCGACACTTGAGCGCGTTTCGTAAAACTTATTACATTTTCAAAGACTTTAGTTACACACACTGAACAGAGTTTAAACAGCTTTTCTTTTTTATACCTGCATTTGGGTGAGGTGACATGTTACAATGGTTTGGGGTGAGGTGAGAACAAACACAGAACACGAAACAATGGGTATAAGCTAAAGGGAAGAATAGATCTGTAACTGCAGAAGGCCTATTGGCCCATATTTCTTGATGTTTCTATATTGGAGCGGAGTCTTGAAGTGGGTAGAATATAGTTGTGCGTTAATTGGCTGTTGATTGCTGGTGTTGACTTCTTGATGTGTAGTGCCTCGCAGATGTCAAGCCGCCTGTTGTCGCTGTATCTATCAATGATTTCTGTGTTGTTTGTTAAGATTTCTCTGGTGATGGTTTGGTTGTGGGAAGAGATTATATGTTCCTTGATAGAGCCCTGTTGCTTATGCATCGTTAATCGCCTGGAAAGAGATGTTGTTGTCTTGCCTATATATTGAGTTCTTTGGGCTTACAGTCCCCAAGTGGGCATTTGAAGGCATAGACGACATTGGTCTCTTTCAAAGCGTTCTGCTTTGTGTCTGGAGAGTTTCTCATGAGTAGGTTGGCAGTTTTCTTGGTTTTATAGTAAATCGTCAATTGTATCTTCTGATTTTTGTCTGTAGGGATAACGTTTCTATTAACAATATCTTTCAGGACCCTTTCCTCCGTTTTATGAGCTGTGGAGAAGAAGTTCCTGTAAAATAGTCTAATAGGGGGTATAGGTGTTGTGTTAGTTGTATCTTCAGAGGTTGCATGGCGTTTCACTTTCCTTCTTATGATGTCTTCAATGAAACCATTGGAGAAGCCGTTGTTGACTAGGACCTGCCTTACTCTACAGAGTTCTTCGTCGACTTGCTTCCATTCTGAGCTGTGGCTGAGAGCACGGTCGACATAAGCGTTAACAACACTCCTCTTGTACCTATCTGGGCAGTCACTGTTGGCATTTAGGCACATTCCTATGTTTGTTTCCTTAGTGTAGACTGCAGTGTGGAAACCTCCGCTCCTTTCCATGACTGTTACATCTAGAAAGGGCAGCTTCCCATCCTTCTCCATCTCGTAAGTGAAACGTAACACAGAATTCTGCTCAAACGCTTCTTTCAGCTCCTGCAGATGTCTGACATCAGGTACCTGTGTAAAAATGTCGTCAACATACCTGCAGTATATGGCCGGTTTCAAGTTCAAGTCGACTAAGACTTTTTCCTCAATAGTACCCATGTAGAAGTTTGCAAACAGGACGCCTAGGGGAGAACCCATAGCGACCCCATCTACTTGCTTATACATGTGCCCATCCGGGCTCAAGAAGGGTGCCTCCTTAGTACAAGCTTGGAGTAGTTTCCTCAGGATATTTTCTGGCATGTCAAGGGGAGTACAGGCCGGGTCTCGATACACTCGGTCCACTATCATCCCGATTGTTTCATCCACAGGTACGTTGGTGAACAGTGATTCTACGTCCAACGATGCTCTTATCCCTGTAGCCCGTGTTCCCCGCAGTAAGTCAACAAATTCCTTCGGGGATTTCAGGCTGAAGTTGCACGGGACATAAGGAGTCAGTAAGCCGTTGAGTCGTTTCGCCAGTCTGTACGTGGGTGTGGGTATCTGGCTGATAATTGGCCGAAGTGGGTTTCCAGGCTTATGCGTCTTGACGTTTCCATACGCATATCCAGGTTTATATTCTCCAATAATCTTTGGCAGGTGGAGTCCGGATTTCTTGGCATTCACAGTTTCAATCAACTTGTTGACCTTTGTTTTCAATTCGGCTGTAGTGTCCTTCGTTACCCTTTGGAATTTAGTTTGGTCAGAGAGTATGTGGTTCATTTTCGCCAGATATTCGTCTTTCTTAAGGATGACGTATATTGGCGACTTGTCGCCTCTCCTGACAACTATCTCCTTGTTCTCACGAAGGCTCTTGGCTGCCGCTTTGAGCTCGGGGGTCAGTATGGTACCTCTGTAGTTGCCTCGATTCTTTCCTCCTTCTGCAATAAGTTCAGCTTGTAAGGTGTCTTTGGTGGTGACCATCTTTTGTGCTTCGAGGTCAAATATGTCGTCCAACAGGATCTCCAACTCCACTTTCCCAATAGGCCTTCTGCAGTTACAGATCTATTCTTCCCTTTAGCTTATACCCATTGTTTCGTGTTCTGTGTTTGTTCTCACCTCACCCAAACCATTGTAACATGTCACCTCACCCAAATGCAGGTATAAAAAAGAAAAGCTGTTTAAACTCTGTTCAGTGTGTGTAACTAAAGTCTTTGAAAATGTAATAAGTTTTACGAAATGCACTCAAGTGTCGCGTCAGACTAAGAAATAAAGAATGAATTTTGGAGAACTGATTTTTCATTTACCGTCATCAGTAAAAACAAACATAAGGAAAATTGAGAAAATTCGTGTTAGAATTATTAATCTTACTTTTTCGGTCATATTTAATAACATATGTCTACAGGAAAGACTGCTACCAAAATATACTAATATATATATATATATATATATATATATATATATATATATATATATATATATATATATATATATATATATATATATATATATATATATGTCGTACCTAGTAGCCAGAACTCACTTTTTGGCCTACTATGCAAGGCCAGATTTGCCTAATCAGCCAAGTTTTCATGAATTAATATATTTTCTCTAATTTTTTTCTTATGAAATGATAAAGCTACCCATTTCATTATGTATGAGGTCAATTTTTTTTATTAGAGTTAAAATTAACGTAGATATATGACCGAACCTAACCAACCCTACCTAACCTAACCTAACCTATCTTTATAGGTTAGGTTAAGTTAGGTAGCCGAAAAAGTTAGGTTAGGTTAGGTTAGGTAGGTTAGGTTGTCGAAAAACAATTAATTCATGAAAACTTGGCCTATTAGGCAATCGGGCCTTGCATAGTAGGCTGAGAAGTGCGTTCTGGCTACTAGGTACGACATATATATAAATGTCGTACCTAGTAGCCAGAGCGCACTTCTCAGCCTACTATGCAATGCCCGATTTGCCTAATAAGCCAAGTTTTCACGAATTAATTGTTTTTCGACTACCTAACCTACCTAACCTAACCTAGCCTAACTTTTTCGGCTACCTAACCTAACCTAACCTATAAAGATAGGTTAGGTTAGGTTAGGTAAGGTTGGTTAGGTTCGATCATATAACTACGTTAATTTTAACTCCAATAAAAAAACATTGACCTCATACATAATGAAATGGGTAGCTTTATCATTTCATAAGAAAAAATTAGAGAAAATATAATAATTCATGAAAACTTGGCTTATTAGGCAAATCGGGCCTTGCATAGTAGGCTGAGAAGTGCGTTCTGGCTACTAGGTACGACATATATATATATATATAATATATATATATATATATATATATATATATATATTATTATATATATATATATATATATATATATATATAGATATATATGTGTACCTAGTAGCCAGAACTCACTTTTTGGCCTACTATGCAAGGCCCGATTTCCCTAATAAGCCAGTTTTCCTGAATTAATATATTTCTCTAATTTTTTTCTTATGAAATGATAAAGCTACCCATTTCATTATGTATGAGGTCAATGTTTTTTTATTGGAGTTAAAATTAACGTAGTATATGATCGAACCTAACCAACCTCTACCTAA
>WNGS01069547.1:0-10404 GCA_020271785.1 Procambarus virginalis | reverse complement strand
TCTGTACCACTCTGACACATGAGCAACAAAGTCTCAGTCGAGCAGGAGGAACAGAGCGTTTGCGTTTGAAAGTTCCACCGGGCAGAGGTTCTCCTATACATAGAGTAGTCAATCTAGGGTGATGATCTGACAAAAAATCTGTTACAATAGATGATGTGCACCAGACGTGAGAGACGTTGAAACCAACACAGAGGTCTAGAATGCCTCCACAAATATGCGTGGGTTCAAGGTCACCCACAATCTGCACATCTTGGTGACTATTAGTTTAGCGACAGCAGTTGATTCCCATACCGTTACTGAAGCGAGAGCCGCCAATGTCCTTGTGTCTAGCATTGTAGTCACCAAGAATGATGGTTGGCTCTGCTTGAGCGCAAGGCCGGAAGATCAATATTAATTTAACTTTCCTGCTGGAGCATATAGATAAATACATTGAGGACAGAGTGCCACATAGATCCTCACTCCATGATACTGTTGACGGCAGTTTGTTTTTCTGGCAGAAGTTGATGGGGTAGGTTGTTTGATAATAGAAGCAAGAGTTACTGGATCTGAGTGTAAGAAACAAATGAGGGCAATTTCGGGGTGAGGATCTTGCGGGAATCTGCACTCCTGGAGACATACAATATCGATGTGTTCAGTTGTTACTTTGTGATGTAAATCTGAGAACCTTTTTTTAGGGATGCAATGTTCCAGCTAGGATGGATAACTTAGTTAATTGTGCATTTAAAGTCAGCATTATATATTGATATTATTAGTTCACTTAATATATGTTATCTATATACATATTATCTATTGCACTACGGTATAAGTCAGGAACATTTTTAGTTTTTTACCAATGTCACACATTTGTATCCAATGGTCTAGTACAATTTGTCGGTCATTTCCAGCTATAGAGTCGTTTTGAACATACTTTAGCACAACTTGGCAGTTAACCTGCGTGGAAGGGCTCCACTACACAAGATTTCAAGATCACTAGAAGTTTCCCCTGATGGGCAAGCGAACACATGTTGGAGGGTTCAGGGGTGGAAGGGGAAGTTTGGCAGTCATTGCTTACAAGTCCCCTCATACACGTGAGCATCGTCGAAATATCGCTGGTGGATTTTTTCTCATGTTGGAGTTGCTCTTGCAGCCGCTCCGTTTTGCTGTGACTGCTGCTGGTGTTCCTGCACCGGTCACGAAGGGCAACCACTGCTTGAACAGTGGAGCAACCCAAGGGCGAGGTGGTAGGGAGGCTGAGGTTGCGATCTGTCTCATTTTGATCCAGTTCCTTATCCCCACTTCCAGTTGACTGTGGGGTCCAGCTGTGGATGGTGGTCTCACAGTAGGTGACATTATCCCAGAACCAGGAAGTGGCCACTCTACATCAGGGGAAGGCCCACACTGGCAGAAGATGCAGCACCTGGTTCTTGTGGGGGAGCTGGGATGATGGCAGGAGTCTTCGGTCTGCTGGTCGGTCCCCTTGTGCACTTCGTAATTATCAGGTGGTGAGTTTGGCAGCCAGCTGGAGCGAACATCACCTCCAGATGGCTCTGAACAGCGAGTGGGACTGATTGCAGCATTTGGCAACTGCTCTACATGGTGGTTTGAAGGGTATGGCGAGTGTTGTGTCAACACCTCCGGGAGGCAGGTTCCTGGCACCTGACGGGCAGGCGCAGGTTGAACAGACACTGTCGTCTGGCCCCGTGGTGCACTTGGTGCTTGGCAGATGGTGAAGTATTTGGTATCCAGCTGCTACGAACACTACGTCCAGGTGGCTCTGCACAGGAATTAGAGCCGGCAGCTGTACCTGGCAACCGTCCTCCCGGGTGGGCGGGGCCGGGCACCTGGCCGTAAGCAGCTGGTCGCTTGACACAGTCAAGGTGCCAGGCTTGAACACCGCTCCTGCCACAGTTTATGCATTTTCACTTACTGACTGCAGTTCCTTTATGAGTTAAAACACATCTCAGATTTATGAGGTTCACCACACACGGCAAAAAAAGTTTTGCTTGTGCAGTACTGGCCACGTGACGTCCCATCGTTGACACTTATAACACCTACGAGGGGGAGGGTTGTAGAGGGCAATGTTATAGTGCCGACCTAAAGCTGCTCTAGAGTAAATTCTGTCCGGTATAGGCGTGGCACCTTTCCATGTGGCAGCTATGAGGCCATTTCTCAGACGTTTAGAGTTTACAATATTTTCATCACAAGATATTCAGGCTTAATGAGTTTATTAACATTGAATATGACAATGCTTACTTTTGGACGCCTAGGTGCTGCATTTTTCATTTTAATGCCTGCATACTCTGTGTTTACCAACACATTTACAAAAGCACTGTCGTTTGTAACGAAGACATAGTCACTTTCATCTCTAGGTAACCTAATGACCTTATCATAATGTGCCTCAGAGGCCTCACAAAACCACTGCACTTTTCTCTACTGTGGTTCCCAGAGGAAAATCTAGCCGTACATGTCTGGCAGCAGCCGAATTTGGTGGTTTGATCGTGCCTTTGAACTGCTTACGGCGCTGACTTCTACTCATTTGCAACGTGAATCCCTCATCATCTGCACCGCCTCTGATGTGTCGTGGGTCACCACTGAGGAGGTGGCACCATCTTAGAAAACAATTGACGAGGTGCGATGGGTCCACAAAGTCACTATCTGGCAACGGCGATGTGCTGCCCGGCACTTATCCGGGCAGTTGCCATGGCGTTAAAGACACAACACCTATATGCAGAGTATTATGGTACACTCGCTCCACAGTGAACCACAAAGCAGCACATCAACAAATGGCCTATTCACAGGGTGGAAGGGGCGCCAACCATCAACAAGATCAGCAGAAATAAATCGGCCAGCCTGCATATATGAGGCTCTACTATTTTCAAGGTCACAGCGCACCTTGCAGGTTGGCGCGCAAAGATTTGAAGTTGGTGGTACATGCATAAGTATCTGCTTAACAGATACTTAACACTCGACAAAAACTTGACATACACAGGCAACAAACCGTAGTACTTGAGAGCTGGCGGAGAGATGTGCAAGAAGCATGTTGATCATGAAGGCGTTCCTGGCATAATATCCTCATTCCCTGGCGGGCGAGGTGCTAGGCCTAACAGAGCGTGCCACACCAGTGCCCTTACACTTTGTATATTCACACAGTTTTGTAATTAAAGTTTCTAACCACACTCAATCGTCACAGCACTATTTCACATCAACTAATGTAGAATTGGGAGAGTTAGGCATGACTCAAAGTATCTCCACTGAACTGAGGCTGCATTGTTTCGTGGTCACTAACGTCTTCGATCGAAGAACAAGGCAAACACGGCTCAGCGGTAGTATGACGCAAGAGCTATTGTCGTGTACCTGATACACGTGGGTTAGGCCACAGGCGAGTGAGGAGGGGACGCTTGAGGCCTGATCAACAGCCTCCCCTCGCTGGTCAGCAACACAGCTACAAATGCCACTTGTAATTCACCAGTGCAGGTGATAACCAAGTTTCAGACACACCTGGTGTGTATGTGTGTGTCCCAGATTGTTTTTTTTTTTTGAGATATATACAAGAGTGTTACATTCTTGTACAGCCACTAGTACGCGTAGCGTTTCGGGCAGGTCCCTGGAATACGATCCCCCTGCCGCGAAGAATCGTTTTTCATCTCAAGTACACATTTTACTGTTGCGTTAAACAGAGGCTACAGTTAAGGAATTGCGCCAGTAAATCCTCCCGGCAGGATACGAACCCATGACATAGCGCTCGCGGAACGCCAGGCGAGTGTCTTACCACTACACACGGAGACGGTTATTAGGCTTCGTAACTGTCGGAGGTACAATTACACCCCGATAACGAGTGCAAACGCAGGGGAGGACCCTCAGACGTCCGTCCCCTACGCTGCTATGACACGACTTAATTACCATAGGTGAAGGACGAATTTGTATTATTATTGAATAATTCTCAGTGTGTTACTACTGTCCACCATTGCCATTCTCTTTATCATTTCTTCACACTCTTGGATCATCTTGATTCTTGTTTTATTTGTTTCAAGGTTAACAGACATACAACATCAACAAGAGTTTTTTCTGAGGTTGGAAGAACACGTGCTCAGATTGGGGACTTGTTTATTTTATAATAGTAAATAATAAATTATAATAATAAATCAAAATAATATAATAAATTAATAATAAATAATAAATTAATAATAAATAATAAATTAATAATAAATAATAAAGTAATAATAATAAATAAATTAATAAAATAATAAATTATTATTATATAATAAATATAATAATAAATAGTATAATGATAAGCAATTATTTTTAATAAATCAAATAGCTAATTAGGATAAATTATGAAGGATAAATTATTAGTGACTAATGCAAAACAATAAAGTATTAAAGAATAATTATAATGAATAATCAATATAATGATAAGGTATTAAATCAATTACAATTAATAGTTACATCTATAGTTAGTAATTGAAAGTTGCATATTTGAATTACACTAATTACAATTCATGGTAATATTTCTTAGCTATCTGCAGGCTTAGCACTTTGGGGGTTCTGGCGGAGCACCCCCAAAGATACCGCAAATGCTTAGCAAGCTAGAACAAGTGCCCCCTGAGCCTGTCTGTGCATCGTCCCTTTGAAAAGAAAACAGAGGATGCAGAGGATCCCGGGAGGAGGGTGGGCGTTTTGTAAGTGAGCAGCTGCTTGCTTGTAGAGAACAGGGGACCAGCCCATCTGCAGGTAGAGCTTATATAACCTCGGCTTGTTGCGCGCGCAGCTTGGGCGGTTAGACTCAGCTCCCCGACATACGTTTTATCTTCCTCAAAAAAACCACCGCTTATTTTTGCGGGGGGGGGGGGGGGAAGCAGTGTTCTTTTCTGAGGTTGGAAGAAAACGCGCTCAGATTGGGGACTTGTTTATTTTATAGTAGTAATTATTCAATTAAATAATAATACATTAATAATAAATAACAAATTAATAATAAATAATAAAAATAATAAATTAATAATAAATAATAAATTATTTATATAATAAATATAATAATAAATGGTATAATGATAAGCAATTATTTTTAATGAAACAAAAAGCTAATTTGGGTGAAGATAAATAATTAGTGACTAATGCATATCAATAAAGAATTAAAGAATAATTATAATGAATAGTCATTATAATGATAAAGTATTAAATCAATTACAACTAATAGTTACATCTATAGTTAGTAATTGAAAGTTGCATTATTTGAATTTACACTAATTACAATTCATAGTAATATTTCTTAGCTATCTGCAGGCTTAGCACTTTGGGGGTTCCGGCGAAGCACCCCCATCCCGTGAGGGCCAGCGTCGCAAACCCCCCAACGCTGAAGGGCAAGCGGCGGCTGGCCGCTGCAACTAGGAATGTGACTACTCGCACTGTGGCTGTAACCATGCCTGTGACAGGTTTCCCTGACTGAAAAAGTTACCAAACTGGGTCTACTAGACAGATGCTACAAGTGAAACAGCTTCCTTGCCAAGGTCAACGGAGCGCCACCGCGACGTGCCATGAGCATAGAGAGGCAAGAGCCCACCAACTAGACCTTGCGAGGCGAGTGTTCCTCGCCAACCTTTAACTAGGAATATGGCCACTCGTTTCTGTGACAGCAACCGTGCCCGCATCCCAGGAGAGGGCATTAAAACAGCCGGGTTCTTCCTGACTGACAAAGTTACCAAACCCGTTCTACTAGGCAGTTAAACAGTTAAACTAGCTGTTTACAATTAAACAAACTAGCC
The DNA here is from genome assembly GCA_020271785.1 of Procambarus virginalis. Classification (NCBI taxonomy): domain Eukaryota; kingdom Metazoa; phylum Arthropoda; class Malacostraca; order Decapoda; family Cambaridae; genus Procambarus; species Procambarus virginalis. The sequence continues at coordinate 4,666 of WNGS01069547.1, read as the reverse complement.
ATTCTACTAGGCAGTTAACATGCCGCCCAGACCCCCCCGCAGGGGCAGACCTGGGAGGGGCAAACCTGGGAGGGGCAGGGGCAGGAACAAAGGGTCCACACAGGGCGCCGGAAACGGCACCGGGTGGAACTATGGAGGAGGGCAAAACGAGACCTCAAATGGGCTAATATCAAACGGGCAAAATCCCCCAAAAAATCGGTGGTATCCGAGGTCCCTCTGAGCACCATAGAGAGGGACCTCTTGAGTAGGGGCCTGTCCTTTGTGATTGGGCCCCCTACAGAACCCAAACGAGTACAGGCAGTAGAGGAAACCATCTCACACCTAGAGACACAGATTAACAGGGCATGGAGCAAACTCAGGTCAGGGCCACAACCCCACCAAGAAAGGAAACAACAACCCGAGAGATCGCTTTCAATGAAATACCTGAATCCTGCCTCAGTTCAAGGAAACACCACTTTCAATTTAAATGGACATCACCCATAAATCCAGGCAACCCTGGAAAGCCTTAAAACACAGGTAAAGCAGAGAACCCGTGGTAACCTTACAAAAGCACACAGGGAGGCGCTACGCGCCCTTAAGGCTCGCCCAGACATTATAATTAAACCCGCGGATAAAGGCGGTACTGTAGTAGTCTGGAGAAAAACGAATTACACAAAGGAAATGGCAAGACACCTCTCAGACGAGACGACTTACCAAAAAATACAGCACGGCCACACAGCCCTGGAGAACGCCAGGACAAGGAGTAGAAACTTGGTCCTGAAATTCTTTAACAATAAACAAGCAAACTCAACAGGAGGTATACTTAGCGCAGCAGCAAGAGACTATTACCTTGCCTTTAAAGCAGAGCTTCCGAACCTATACCTCCTTCCTAAAATTCATAAAGATTTACACCCTCTTACAGGTACATGGCAGGGCAGACCAGTCCTTAGCGGTTGCAAAGCACCAACTCGCCCAATTGACTTGATCTGCACAGCATTACTAAACCCCCTTCTCTCTCTTTTAGATGAACGTCTGAAAGACACAACTGATCTTTTGCTGAAACTGAGGGATTTGAATGCAAGCAGAGGACCCGTCCCAGAGAACACGACCCTGTTCTCCCTTGACATAGTCTCCCTCTACCCAAGCATCCCCCAACGGGAGGCAGCGAGATTGGTCTCGACGTACTTCGACGACCATAAACACCTCATACGCCAGCCCCTCAGAGACGCAGGAGTTTGGAGGCCCCCATCAAGAGCCCTCCTGGAGGAAGCGATTCTGCATGTCATGAGGGATACAATTCTATCCTTCGATTCAGCAGCCTACAGACAAATAAAGGGAACGGCAATTGGAGCATCAAGTAGTGTGGCCATAGCGGAAATCTTTGTTCACGTGGCCTTTGAGCACCAGAGAGCACTCCGCCCAGATAAACCAGACGTGTACTTCCGTTATATTGATGATATTTTCGGTATAATGACTGGACAAGACACACTCCTCCAGTCTTTCTACGCCTGGACAAATACAGCCCACGAAAATCTGAAGTTCACCTTGGAGCAGAGTAAAACAGAGATAAACTTCCTGGATACGACAGTGTTCATTGGCAGTGAGGACAGGCTCCTTCACACGAGGGTCTACTACAAGCCCACGAACCTGCACACGTATCTACGATACGACTCCAGTCACCCCTCCTCCTTGAAGAACTCCCTACCCTACTCCTTAGGTCTACGTTTGAAGAGGATAAACAGCCTTGAAGACACACTTGCTACTCAACTTCTAGACCTCTGGGACATGTTCTCAGCCAGAGGATACCCAGAACGAGTAATAGCAACGGCTAAAAACAAACTAGACCTGAAGACGAGGTCAGAGCTCCTCATACAGGCCCCCACTCCAGACCCTCAGTCGAGATGGATCCTCCCATCGCTGTATTTTAACGGCCTAGCAAGCCCTCTCCATAATGCCCTGACTGACATCTGGAACTGGTTGAGAAACACCTATGGGGACCACCCTGCTTGGCCTAGGTTTGCCCAAACACCTCCAATGCTGGCCTGGAGACGAGGAAAGTCACTTAAGGATCATCTAGTACATTCCTGCCTCCACAGGACACACTGCCTTTAACCGAACCTGACACAGACCAATGGTGCAAGAGAATACCCCCTGGTTCCCTGGGTTGGGGCCACGAGGTTGAGAGGGCCCCACAACATAATACTTGGTGAGGCCAACGGAGCATCATCGCGACGATCCAGAGCGTAGAGGCAAGGTGTACCCCCCATGCAATGTCCTTGTGAGGTGATCGTACAGTAGGGATTGTACGCCCAAGTAGGGCGCTGTGCACGATGTCGTAAGACTGGTCATCGCTGGAGCCCGCCCTCACAGGGACCAATCTTATAAGGCTGGCCCCAGGGCGGGTGTGGAAGTGGGAAGCCGCCTACACCGAGGCCGACTCCCCAGGGTCGACCCCGTGTCCGTCGTTGTCGCTGCGGCCCGCTCCACAGCGGTGAGGGTGGTGTCAACTTCATGGGTGCAGTAGTCTGCCCTCGGGCTCCATCCCTTTTCCTCGTTCATCAATGGTGTACCTTGTGCGCCTTCCATAGTCGGTTCTGGAAGTATTAAGGCAGTAAGAGTGGGCAGAAGTTGGCATGCAATAGGAACATGACGGGCAAGGAACCTAGCTACCCCTTAAGGGTACTGCTGGAATTAGTTTGTAAGAAGGGGGGGGGGACATTTTCCGGAAGCAAACTGGGCAACTGTCATTAATTGATAAAGCCAGGAAGATACCCCGAGGAAAACTCGGGAAAGGAAAACTGGCACAGAGGATAGGAGTGTCTAGAGCAAACTAAGGGGAAAGGAAGAGAATAGATCTTCCAGGAAATAGACTGTAGCGAAGTAAGGTAACTATCAACTGACGAACTTTAGTGGGAAAAAACCCGGACAAGTGAAAAGAGGGGGATGGGTAACAGTTACCGTCTGGGGGCAAAGGCAGAAGATAATCCAGGGGGTAGGGGGAAATCTAGCAGTAAGTACCTCATTTCAAATATTGTTGATATTGAGTACTACAGATGTTGGAGGTAGCATGTTTGGAGCAGATGCTCTTTTGTTTATGATCTTGTTAATAATATTTCATGTACCTGATAATGTTTTTGTTGTTCATACTGGCGGAGAATAAAACCATGTGGACGAAGATTGTTTGTCTGACCACAATTACAACAGTGGCGACGAGGATTAAACATCTCCGGCAGAGAGCCTGGGTACGAGACGTGGTGTGAGGATCAAGAGAGAGCAGGGTACGTCGTGTGGACGAGTGGACGCTTCGCATACACCAGTTGAGTGTGCTACCACCGTGACCATGACTACGCCGTTCATGTCAATACAGCCGTTTAACACTGCCAAGATCTCGTTGGACCTGTGGCTCAGCCTGCTGGAAGCAAACTTTCAGTGCCGGGAGATTAAGGAGGACGCCAACAAGAAAGCGGTACTCTTAGTTTCACTGGGCTCTGAAGCATATAGTATTCTCGGAAATTTGTGTGCACCGGAGCTACTGCACACAAAGACCTATGTAGACCTGATTGCTCTGCTTAAACGTCAGTATGTGGTGAAACCATCATATCACAGGAGTTTGATGGATTTCCAGAAGAGGACGAAAAAGCAGCAGGAATCAGTACAGGATTTATTTGCAGATTTGAAGGCTTTGGCTAACCACCGCAACTTCGGAGCACAGTTGGACGGCAGGGTTAGGGACCAGTTGTTCATGGCAGTGGAAAAGGAGAATTATTTCCCTAACCTGGTGGCAGAAAATTGGGATCTACAATCGATGACTTCATGGACAGTGCTCGAGAAGATATTGAACCTGGAAAGGGCTTTTGGAAGTAAGACTTCTACTCAGGAAATTATGGTCGTACAGGGCCACCAGATGCAAACACTGTGGATACAGTCACATAAATAGCAAGTGCAAGTTTCGTGCATTATATGCAACTTTTGTAACAAGGAGGGACACTTGCAGAGAGTGTGTAGGGAATTTCTGAACAGGAACAACAAGGCCTGGAGAGGAGACGACCAGGGAATGCAGGAAGAAGAGGTAGTGGTATTGTGGTCAAGGCGTAGAGGAAGGTAAACCGTCTGAAGAAGCTGCAGGTGAGAAAACCGACTATATTCGGTGAAAGAAAAGGTATTTCAGTGAAGTCACAAGTGGTGAATTTTGTAATTTATGGGAAGTTAGTTCCCTTGGAACTGGAAACTGGTGCGGCAGTGTCACATTGTCTAGAGATTGGGCAGATACCTTGCAATTGAATGTAAAACCAGGTAAAAAATCTTTAAGTGCTTATGATAATGTACCAATTAAGGTCTATGGCAAGGTGTCGGCAAAAGTAGGTTATAATGGAAAAGAAATTGTCAGGATTTTTATGTAGTGGATTCACATAATCCTAGCCTATGTGGTAAGGATCTCATGGAAAAAGTGGAATTTTCTTGGCGGGCCTAGATGAATTGTCGATAGTTAAAACAATAAAGTGCCCGCCCCAGTGGTTAGATAAATATTCAGTGGAGCAGATAAGCCAATTAATAGCATGGTGGCAAAATTCACCTGAAAAGTGGGGCTTCACCTAAATTTTTTCAAGGCAAGAACAGTGCCGTTTCATTACAAGCAATTGGTAGAATCGCCCTGGAAAAGCATGTGGCAGAAGGCATCTTAGAGCCA
>WNGS01069539.1:0-10700 GCA_020271785.1 Procambarus virginalis | reverse complement strand
AACTGGTGCAAGAAGCTTGGAAGTCTAAAGTTGGTTGGGATGATCCACTACCACTCCAGTTACAAAAAGCTTGGATGGAAATGGCTCAAGAACAAACTTTAGTCGACAAGATAATCTTTCCGAGACACATAGTCGAGGAAAATGATGAAGTAACACTACATGTATTCGCAGACTCGTCAGCCAAAGCTTTTGGAGCTTGTGCTTACTTAGTGACTTCTAATCAATCATATCTTATCACCTCTAAGGCCAGAGTCGCTCCATTAAAAAAGAGGACTTTGCCTCAGATGGAACTAACAGCACTGCTAACAGCCACACGCTTAGCTGTGCATATCAAACAAGTCTTGTCTACCATGAACATCAAAGATGTCATTATATGGTCTGACAATGAAGCTGTTTTACAATGGGTACGAAACGACAACTGTCCGACTCCCTATGTAAAAAATCGCGTCTCGGAAATTAAAGAAATTTCCGCAGGCTTTCAATTGTTGCATGTACCAACAAAAGATAATCCAGCTGATCTCTTATCAAGAGGTATGACGTTTAAACAATTTGCAAAGGCAGATATTTGGTTTTATGGGCCTAGATGGTTAGTGAATGGCAGTTGGCCTGAACAAAAGCCGCACGTCATCACGACACAAACCATAACTACCACCAGGCAGCAAGCTCAAATATCAGTCTTGGATTGTACTCGTTACTCCTCGCTCATCAAATTAATCAATGTAACACAGAACGTGTTTCAATATCTCAGGAAAAAAGGTATAAAATACACTTTTCCTGATGCACTTATCTATTGGGTAAGACAAGCCCAGAGAGAAACTTATGGTAAGAACTATGAAAATCTTCCGCATAAGTTAAAACACAATCTCGGTCTGTGGATAGACCAAGAAAATCACAACATTCTGCGTTGTGGAGGGAGACTTAAACACGCAGATGTTAATCTAGATACCGTGCATCCATGGCTTTTACCAAAAAATCATTGGATCACCAGGTTGATTGTGTTACATACACATCAACAAATCATCAAACATGGAGGAGTGTTAGACACACTCACACAAATCAGACAACAGTATTGGATTCCTCAGGGAAGACAGTCAGTCAAATCAATCTTGAAAAATTGCATGATATGCCGAAGGTACGATGCAAAAACTTGCTCTTATCCGGGCCACCACCTCTACCAAAGGAACGTGTGGTCCATCTACATCCTTTCGAAACGACCGGAGTAGATTATACAGGAGCAATATATCTAACAGGGACTCCAGATAAGCAACCTATCAAGGCATACATCTGTCTGTTCACCTGTGCTACCACCAGGGCAGTACATTTAGAGGTAACACCCGATATGACTGCTCAATCATTTATTCAAGCTTTCCGCAGATTCGCAGCACGCCGATCATGCCCCAAGCTGATGATTTCAGATAACGGAGCAAACTTGGTAGCTGGAGAAGCATGTCTACGGGAAATCTGTTCCCATCCTGCAGTTACTTCCACACTGGAACAGCGTCATTGCAGATGGAAATTTATCCCTCCAAGAGCCCCATGGCACGGAGGATTTTATGAACGGTTAATAGGAACTGTCAAAAGATCCTTGAGAAAATCTCTACACCGTCAGAAAATCAATCTTCAAGAACTCCAGACAGTAATCACGGAAATAGAATCAAGGGTGAATAACCGGCCGTTGACTTACTTGTCTGATGATCCTACTCAACATGAGCCATTAAGTCCTGCACACCTAATGTATGGAAGACTTCTGACTCCAGTACCATCTCTAGTGGATGATGAGATCAGAGATCCCTCATATGTGAGTCAGAGCGAGTTGGTTCAGGGGTATAAGCATCTGTCCAGCATAATCCAAAAATGGAATGATGTTTGGACAAAAGAATATCTTACATCTCTACGAGAACATCACTATGGGGCCAATGTCCCACATAATATATCTAATCTCCAACCTGGCGATATTGTCTTGGTAGACAGTGATGGCCCTAGGGCTGACTGGCCATTAGGTAAAGTTGTCTCAGTCCATCCAGATAGCCAGGGGATTTTGAGAATAGTCAAGATCCTGTCTAAAGGAACAACTTCCCTGAAGACATTGGACAAACTCATCCACATGGAATCAGTGAGCCAGCTGCAGTTAGATCCTGAGAGACCTCAAGACCTTCTAACTACACATGACCCACAGACTCCTAACAGGCACAATCGTCCACAACGGACAGCCGCACAAAAGTGCAAGCAAAATTTGCACTTGTATTATCAATCCGATGGAGAGTAAATAAATACATATGGTTACTACTGTCCTTAGTATAGGACTCTGTGCCAGTTCTCTCCCTCTGGAAGATGTGGGAAATTTTACCCACCATATCTAATAATCATCTAAGAAATGTATTATTTCTATATCATATCATATCATATCAAATCATATCTATATCAAATCTATATCATATCAGAATCATATCAGAATCACAATAGATTCATTATATAGCTTGATCCTAGATGATGCCACTATGATCACGTACGCCATAGGGCCCTATAGATGCCTACGTGACTTTGTGCATGATCTTTCAAGGATCCAGAAGCTTCTAGAAGGATTTGTTAATTAAAAATTTATTGGAACATGACGTAGTATCCGGTAGAGATAAAATCGAATCCTTATTAAGAGTCAGTGGTATTATCAAGTACTACTTATAATCTTTAAATCCTATATCTAATTTTATTATAATCACATCTTATCTCAATCATAAGTCTAGACTGTAAAAATAATCAATCGATATTCATTCTAAGCTACCCCTCAAGGGACAGGGAGGAGCATCTTGGGAGAGAAGCGCCCACCACAGCCCGGGGGCAGAACGCGTATGTTTACACAACAGTGTACACGTGACGGTCCCTTAGCGAACATTTTTGGCTGAGGACACCTTATCTAATATCTTTATCACCAGTGAACACTTTCTAGAACTGGGGGAGTACCTGGACAATATATCAACAAGGAAAATCCTAGAACATTTATATCTATAAGTGTAGAGTGGAGCATTTAGTGACGCGGTCTCCACCTTCATCCCTAATCTTCATTGTTATCTTCTGCAACGCAGTCCAATATCCGTAGCAACGCTACTCGTACGTCAAAACAGCAACGCTACTCGTACGTCAAAACAGCAACGCTGTAATCTAAAATATCGTGCCTAAACTCGCCAAGAGAGTTCTTCAGTCTGGCACACTTTGTCAGACAGGCACCCGGCTTCAGCTAAGTTTATTGAATGTTATTACTGTAGCGTATTAGTTGGCCAATTAAAGCTAGTATAACATTAATATTCTATAAGACTGATAGTCGGTAAAAAGGCGAGGCAACGCCTCATATTTCTGTGAGTTTATTATTAATATTGTGGTACAGCAGAATCTTATCCAAGCTCTGAACCTCATGAGTGTCCAGTGTCAGAAAAGATTGTCACAATAAGTTAACAAATACTCATGAGTGTCCAGAGTGTAGGAAGAGATTCAACAAGCTGACTGTATTTAATCATATACATTGATCATATACATTGCATATACTTGATTATATAAATTAAGTTAACAATTGCTTGCTTAGTTATTTTTTAAGTAATCATATAAGTTCATTTAATTGAATATAATTTAGTACTCAGTAACAGTACTTAGACCATATTTAGGTCATTTATCATACTTTACAATTTACAATTTAAAGTGTTGTATTGTTTAAAGTATAAGTGTATTGGCTGTTAATTGCTAAGGTGCTAGGCTAGACTGTGTATGTTTAAATCTCTGATTTAAACAGAGCCAGTGTTCAGTTATATAACTGAATTTATAAAATCTTATCCTTGTATAAAATACAAGCTGATGTGAGATACCTGTTGGCAGGTGGACGTGGAACTGCAATCAACCTATCAACTAATTCACTCACCCCACCTGCCCCTTACAGCCCATTATCTGTCATTAGGGAAAGAGGAGCTAGGATTTACGACCCTAGCTAGAGATTTTAGTTGAATTAATTTGCAGACAGTAATTTTTTAATTTAGTTCAGTACAAGTCTCTGGTAGTCTCCTCTTATATCAATCACAGCAGGTTTTTCCACAGAAGTGAATATGAAAATCTTCCAGATAAATTAACCAAGTCTCTAGGTATCTGGTATGATACCAACACTCATAATATATTAAGGTGTGGAGGACGTTTACTTCATGCAAAAATTGATTTGGACACAAAGAATCCAATCCTTCTACCACGTCACCACGTTATTACCAAACTTCTAGTTTTACATCACCATCAATATGGTACTTTGCATGGTGGAGTGTTAGACACACTCACCGACCTCAGACAGAAATATTGGCTTCCTCAAGGTCGTCAAACTGTCAAATCAATTATTAAGTCCTGTATAATCTGTCAACGCTACGATGCTCGAGTGTGTCCTTACCCAGGACCACCACCACTCCCTAAAGAGAGGGTAGTTCATCTTCGTCCGTTTGAGACTACTGGTGTTGATTACACAGGAGCCTTGCTTCTCACTGGCAATCCGGATAAGATACCAGTGAAAGCTTATATTTGCCTCTTCACATGTGCTACCACACGAGGCGTACATTTAGAAGTGACTTCTGACATGAGTGCTGAAGCCTTCATCCAAGCTTTTCGTAGATTTGCAGCTCGCAGATCCTGTCCCAAGCTCATGATATCTGATAATGGCTCAAATTTTGTGGCAGGAGAAGCCTGCTTACGAGAGATATGGAATCATCCAGAAGTGCAGTCTGTCATGCAGAGACGACAATGCCACTGGAAATTTATTGCTCCCAGAGCCCCCTGGCAAGGTGGGTTCTACGAACGAATGATAGGGACTGTCAAGAAGTGTTTAAGGAAGACCTTGCATCGACAGAAAATTAGTTACTCAGAACTCCAAACACTCGTCGTGGAAATTGAGGCGCGAGTCAACAATCGCCCATTAACTTATCTATCAGATGATTTCTCACAGAGAGAGCCTCTGAGTCCCTCGCATTTAATACATGGAGGCCTGCTGAGCCCTCTGATACCTTTGGCAGAAGAGGACCCCGTCGATCCTTCCTATGTAACCAGGAGTGACTTAGTACAAAGTTACCAACATCTCTCTAGAGTAATTGAAAGGTGGAATGAGGTGTGGACTCGAGAGTACCTCACCGCTCTACGAGAGTACCACTATGGAGCTTCGAGCCCCTATAATAAAGTACAGCTTAAACCAGGAGACCTAGTATTAGTTGACAGTGATGGACCAAGGTCAGAGTGGCCTATAGGCAAAATTGTTGCAATCCACCCAGATCGCCAAGGTATCCTGAGAGTAGTACGAGTTTTGTGCAAAGGCACTACTACTCTAAAGACATTAGAGAAGTTGGTACCTCTCGAATTAGCAGAACGAGAGTGTTTATCAGAACCAGCTTCAACAGTTTCCGAGGATAACAATTCTGATCCACCGAGCACTCGCCCCACTAGAGCAGCTGCTCAACAATGTAAAAGGAAACTACAAGCCTATTATAGCTCTGACTAAGAGCAAATAATTTTTCATCCAATTTGAGTGATCATGATGATACTGTGTTGTGATGTCTAGTAACCAATCAGCTACAAGTCACAATGACCCAGACATTCACCTCACAGTAGAGTCTCAGTTACTTGAATTGTATGATTCAATCATTAACTTGTGTAAACTATTAATTATGACATTAATTTTTCATGTCTTAAATTCTTGTATGTCCTTGACATTTACGGGACATCCGTTGTGTGTGTACTAACATACTAACATACTAACCTACTAACTTCGGGATAGGTACGTCAGTACTCAACATGGCACTGCGACCCGAGTTTTCTCCCCCCGGAGTTATGTTGGAAATTTCCAACACTTATCATCCATTATTATCTTATGATAAATTACTATTAACTTACATTTGCAGTAGCTCTTAATACCTCTAACCATAGTGTTAATATAAATTAATTTGAGCATATTGTTGATAATATTACTCCTGATAATGTAAATCAAGAGTTATTAATTAAAATTATTCAGTAACAGTTTTTATTCTGTTACGTTCGAATGCTCTGGAGAAGTATAAATATTATCTCCATTTCTCGCTAGAGATCATTTATCGAGAATATTATAATTACTAATTCCCTATAATTTCAACCCAGTTCATATTATCGCATTTTCATCCATAATTACGCGGGAAAGAATAATTGTGTTTAATAATTTCCGTGGTGAATGCGAGAGCGGGGAGAGGGAGACGCCATTACGACATCAACAAGGCACGCACGCGAGACAACGTGGTGGAACACGTGGCATTAATTGAGAATTCTTGTCGATAAGAATTACGTCGACACTCAATTAATAAGTGGAATTTACTTGCCAGTGTTCTCTAGTGCCTCAATAGTGAACCCAGCGTCTACAATTACCATCCGGACCGTGAATAAGTGTGCACAGCAGTGAACACTGAGTCCAGCAGACGCTCCTCTCGGCAAACCTTAGTACTCGGTTACGCTCACAGGTTTCTTTCTTGTAGATGCATCTAGTAATTTAGAGCCTTAGTGAGTAGTTTGTCGTTAGGAAGAGAGATTAAATATAATCAAATGTTAGTAATATTTATTACTCAGTTCAGCTTCATGAATATATGAGCACAATTTTGTAGCCTAGTCAATTGCTACTTTATATTTCTTGTATTACAGCGTGTATTTGAGACGCCAACAAGATTGTCATCCATCGTGTTATTTACCTCGAGTCATTTATCTATGGGGATTCTGTGATTACGAGGACGAGTGATGAACTGGCGTTAGAAATCGTCTTACAGCTAAGACCCATTTTTCTTATAAATTTATTCAATTTAATTATTGCTTCTATAATATGAGCTTAAATGAATAATTTTGATTACCATATATTTACATATGTTGTAGTTAGATTTACCATAATTCCATGCATAATGAACTAGTGACGAACCACACTGGTTCCTAGATATATATGAATTTCTAGAAATAACCCCCCAATGTTGATATTTGAGGCTTTGACTTTAATTAATAATTACAGTCTTCATTATTTTCAAGTGAATATCCATTGAATGTTTTCCATAGACACTGGTTCTCTGGTGTCATTCTAATGATCAATTTTATTTGTTTTCCCTCTTTTCTCAAAAGCGGGTGGTCCTTCGATTAATTTTAATATAACAATTAAACAATTTATTTTTCTGAGTTCAAGCCCCAGATACCCAACAACCACTACTGACACTGACTCACTCTCTGCACCACTACTGACACTGACTCACCCCCTGCACCACTACTGACACTGACTCACCCCCTGCACCACTATTGACACTGACTCACCCCTGCACCACTAGTGACACTGACTCACCCCCTGCACCACTACTGACACTGACTCACCCCCTGCACCACTACTGACACTGACTCACCCCTGCACCACTAGTGACACTGACTCACCCCCTGCACCACTACTGACACTGACTCACCCTCTGCACCACTACTGACACGGACTCACCCCCTGCACCACTTGTGACACTGACTCACCCCTGCACCACTACTGACACTGACTCACCCCTGCACCACTAGTGACACTGACTCACCCCCTGCACCACTACTGACACTGACTCACTCTCTGCACCACTACTGACACTGACTCACCCCTGCACCACTAGTGACACTGACTCACCCCCTGCACCACTACTGACACTGACTCACCCCTGCACCACTACTGACACTGACTCACCCCTGCACCACTACTGACACTGACTCACCCCCTGCACCACTACTGACACTGACTCACCTCCTGCGCCACTACTGACACTGACTCACTCTCTGCACCACTACTGACACTGACTCACCCCTGCACCACTACTGACACTGACTCACCCCTGCACCACTACTGACACTGACTCACCTCTGCACCACTACTGACACTGACTCACCCCTGCACCACTAGTGACACTGACTCACCCGCTGCAAAACTAGTACACTGACTCACCCCTGCACCACTACTGACACTGACTCACCCGTGCACCACTATTGACACTGACTCACCTTCTGCACCACTACTGACACTGACTCACCCCTGCACCACTTGTGACACTGACTCACCCCCTGCACAATTAGTGACACTGACTCACCCCTGCACCACTTCTGACACTGACTCACTCTCTGCTCCACTACTGACACTGACTCACCCCCTGCACCACTACTGACACTGACTCACCCATCTGCACCACTACTGACACTGACTCACCCCTGCACCCCTTGTGACACTGACTCACCCCTGCACCACTACTGACACTGACTCACCCCCTGCACCACTACTGACACTGACTCACTCTCTGCACCACTACTGACACTGACTCACCCCTGCACCACTGCTGACACTGACTCACCCCTGCACCACTACTGACACTGACTCACCCCCGCACCACTACTGACACAGACTCACCCCTGCACCACTACTGACACTGACTCACCCCTGCACCACTACTGACACTGACTCACCCCCTGCACCACTACTGACACTGACTCACCCCCTGCACCACTACTGACACTGACTCTCCCCCTGCACCACTACTGACACTGACTCACTCTCTGCACCACTATGACACTGACTCACCCCCTGCACCACTACTGACACTGACTCACTCTCTGCACCACTACTGACACTGACTCACCCCTGCACCACTAGTGACACTGACTCACCCCCTGCACCACTACTGACACTGACTCACCCCCTGCACCACTACTGACACTGACTCACCCCCTGCACCACTACTGACACTGACTCACCCCCTGCACCACTACTGACACTGACTCACCCCCTGCACCACTACTGACACTGACTCACCCCCTGCACCACTACTGACACTGACTCACCCCTGCACCACTACTGACACTGACTCACCCCCTGCACCACTACTGACACTGACTCACCCCCTGCACCACTACTGACACTGACTCACTCCCTGCACCACTACTGGACATGACTCACCCCCTGCCCACTACTGACACTGACTCACCCTGCACCACTACTGACACTGACTCACCCCCTGCACCACTACTGACACTGACTCACCCCCTGCACCACTACTGACACTGACTCACACCCCTGCACCACTACTGACACTGACTCACCCCTTCACCACTACTGACACTGACTCACCCCTGCACCACTACTGACACTGACTCACCCCTGCACCACTACTGACACTGACTCACCCCCTGCACCACTACTGACACTGACTCACCCCTGCACCACTATGACACTGACTCACTCCCTGCACCACTACTGACACTGACTCACCCCCTGCACCACTACTGACACTGACTCACCCCCTGCACCACTACTGACACTGACTCACCCCCTGCACCACTACTGACACTGACTCACCCCTGCACCACTACTGACACTGACTCACCCCCTGCACCACTACTGACACTGACTCACCCCTGCACCACTACTGACACTGACTCACCCCCTGCACCACTACTGACACTGACTCACCCTGCACCACTACTGACACTGACTCACCCCCTGCACCACTACTGACACTGACTCACCCCGCTGCTACACTTCTGACACTGAGTGTACCAGGGTCACTGTGTACCAGGACCACAGTGTACCAGGACCACAGTGTACCAGTACCACAGTGTACCAGGGTCACAGTGTACCAGGGTCACAGTTTACCAGGGTTACAGTGTACCAGGGTCACAGTGTACCAGGACCACAGTTTACCAGGACCACAGTGTACCAGGGTCACAGTGTATAAGGGTCCACAGTGTACCAGGGTCACAGTATACCAGGGTCACAGTGTACCAGAACCACAGTGTACCAGGGTCACAGTGTACCAGGGTCACAGTGTACCAGGGTTACAGTGTACCAGGGTCACAGTGTACCAGGACCACAGTGTACCAGGGTCACAGTAAACCAGGGTCACAGTGTACAAGGGTCACAGTGTAACCAAGACCACAGTGTACCAGAGTCACAGTGTACCAGGACCACAGTGTACCAGGGTCACAGTGTACCAGGACCACAGTGTACCAGGACCACAGAGTACCAGGGTCACAGTGTACTAGGGTTACAGTGTACCAGGGTCACAGTGTACCAGGGGTCACAGTGTACCAGGACCACAGTGTACCAGGGTCACAGTGTACCAGGATCACAGTGTACCAGGGGTCACAGTGTACCAGGATCACAGTGTAACAGGGTCACAGTGTACCAGGATCACAGTGTACCAGGGTCACAGTGTACCAGGTCACAGTGTACCAGGGGTCACAGTGTACCAGGGTCACAGTGTACCAGGTTTACAGTGTACCAGGGTCACAGTGTACCAGGGTCACAGTGCACCAGGACCACAGTGTACCAGGGTCACAGTGTACCAGGGTTACAGTGTACCAGGATCACAGTGTACCAGGGTCACAGTGTACCAGTGTTACAGTGTACCAGGATCACAGTGTACCAGGGGTCACAGTGTACCAGGATCACAGTGTACCAGGGGTCACAGTGTACCAGGGTCACAGTGTACCAGGGTCAAAGTGTACCAGGGTCACAGTGTACCAGGACCACAGTGTACCAGGGTCACAGTGTACCAGTATCACAGTGTACCAGGGTCACAGTGTACCAGGACCACAGTGTACCAGTACCACAGTGTCCCAGGGTCACAGTGTACCAGGACCACATTGTACCAGGGTCACAGTGTACCAGGGTCACAGTGTAC
>WNGS01069536.1:0-10157 GCA_020271785.1 Procambarus virginalis | reverse complement strand
GGGTGTGGTGTCTGTGTGTAGCTGAGATAGTCTTGGTAGTAAGGTTGATGTAAAGTCATTCCTGGTTACTGACTTTAATAATAATAACGATTACATGATAGAGTAGCTCCCAAGCTTGGCAGGCGTCCTGTGTGCTGTTTACCTTCTCTCTCTAGTGGCGTCCAGCCGCCGCACATAGAAAACGGATGGTACCATTTTCTGTGAACATGACATCCCTCCTTTTCTTTAAAAAGAATGAATACAGGATGTCTACCATGCTTGTAGCACAAAGCAAAGTTATTGACACAAAGTAAGTTATTAACATATCAAGAGATATTGCATACATTTAACATTAATTAAACACACAAAGAATTTAAACAACTTTACCACAAAGGATTTCAATGTTAAAAATACATATGCAATGTTAAACAAACATGAAAGAAACTGTAATACAAAGTTACAAATATTGAATGAGAGATCTGCATTATTCAAACAATATTAAATTTAGTTTAGCATAACAAGTAAATACTTTGCATTACATAGGAACACAATTAATCATCATATCGTGTAGGGCGTTTAACATGACGTTTTGGACGAGAGTCCTTAAGTACAAGAATATCCCTCGATGAATTGTTTATCGAGTTATAACTCATTTTTTCTTTTTCTTTTGCACGACTTTGCACTTCATCATTTTCTACACTAGTTGGAATCACTTTGAAATAAGCCATATTACGTGTTATACTATGATCTCTATTACTCGCTGTTACCATAGTTCCTTTTACACTAATCACTTTATATGGTTTTGTATCATACGGCATATCTAGCTTTCCCTCTTTTTTCTTTTTAACGAGAACAGTATCTCCAACCTTTATGAATTGTTCCTTTGCACGTTGATCATGAGCAATTTTCATTTTGCCCTTGGCTAGTGCATCCTTCTGAGCGAGACGTTTATCCGTTACCTTGGCTGGCATGACAGGTAGTGCGATTCTCATAGGACGTCCAAATAAAAGTTCGCCAGGCGACTTGCCCAGTGTTCCATGCGGTGTTGCACGGTAGTTCCTGAGAAAAGCATACATAGCTTGTTTCCAGGATCGTCCTTCGGCATGAGCACAGCGTACAGCTTTCATGAGAGGTTGCATGAATCTCTCTACTTCTCCATTTGCTTGAGGATGTAGTGGCATCACACGGCGGTGTTTGAATCCAATATGCTCAGCAAAGTTGACAAAGTCTTGTCCATTAAATGGCGGTCCATTGTCCGTCTTGACAACTTCAGGAATGCCAAAGTTTGAAAAGATCTTGTCGAGTTTCGGGATGACAGCCTTTGCAGATGTGGAAGTGATGATTTCTACTTCTGGATAACGTGAGTGATCATCAATGACTACCATCAAGTACTCTCCAGTTGGTAGCGGTCCACAGAAATCCATCGATACTTCCATCCATGGTGCAGCAGGTAGTGGTGAAGGTTGTAGAGGTGTTGGTCTTGAAGTATCCACTGCAGCTTGGCAAGGGACACAGGCATCATGCATGTCCTTAGCTTGACGATCAATGCCAGGAAACCACACCTTTTCTCGTAGCAGCTGTTTGGTCCTTACAAGACCTTGGTGTCCTTGATGTGCAAGCTTCAGAGCACGTTGCTGGAGAACAGCTGGAATGACGATACGAGTACCTCGCAGCACGGTGTCGCGTTGTTGCGTAACACTTAATTCTGTCTGGATGCGTTCAAGTGCTTTGAATGCATCTTGGTCAACTCCTGAGGGTGGGATGCGTGGAAACTTTTTCTTAGTCAATGCATCCACTGTTGCTTGCAGAGTTGGGTCCTCTAGGGTTGCAGTACGGATTTCATCAAGAGTGAGAGCCTTAGGGACTGCATCACAGGTTACAGAGTGTACATATTCCTCGGCAACTTGCTGATGCTTGGTGATGGTGAAACTGTTGGCAGGATGTCGACTGATGTAATCAGCGGGATTGCCTGCACCTGGCTTGTATTTCACCGTAAAGTTGTATGGTTGCAGACGAAGAGCCCATCTCTCAATGCGAGCTGGTGGTTTGGACTTTGGATTATTGAAGATGGTCTCCAACGGTTTGTGGTCAGTGACTATCGTGGTAAAGGGTGCACCAAGCAGATACACATTGAAGTGTTCACAGCCCCATACAAGAGCAAGAGCTTCCTTCTCTGTCTGACTGTATCGTTGCTCAACATCTGTGAGAGAACGGCTGGCGTAGGCAATTACTACTCTTGAATCTGGTTGACCAGGTTTGTGTTGGGCTAACACAGCACCTAAACCAACAGGACTAGCATCCACCGTTAACTCAGTGTCCATTGATGGATCAAAGTATGCAGCAGTCGCATTTTCTACTAGTGCATCTTTCACAGCATCAAATGCATTTTGCTCGACATCGCTCCAGTACCATGATGCATTTTTCTTCAGGAGCTCACGTAGAGGCTTCGTAATGGTAGCAAAATCTGGAATGAAGCGAGAACAGTAGTTTGCCATTCCCAGAAAACTATGTACTTCAGTGGATGTTGAAGGAGGTGCAGCATTCTTGATATCTGCAACTTTCTTAGGATCTGGAGACAGACCTTTGTCACTAAGTACATGTCCAAAGAATTCAATTTTATGTTGATTGAACTCACACTTTGCTCGGCTTAGCGTCAAATTCTTTTCTCGTAAGCGTTGCAATGTTGCACGAAGAGCTTTGTCGTGTTCAGCTTGGGTACGGCCATAAACAATGATGTCATCAGACATGTTGTCAGCATTAGGTATATCTTGCAATACCTGGCTGATGATGTGCTGGAATACTTCAGCAGCACTGTTAATACCAAAACTCAGGCGCTTGTACCTATACAGACCTCGATGTGTCGTAAACGTTGTGATGAATCGACTCTCATCATCAAGTTCAAGCTGATGATAGCCCTTGTTTAAATCTAACTTGCTGAATACAGTTGCACCATTCAAGCGGTATATCATATCATCTACAGTGGGTGTAGGATGGCGTTCACGCATTATTGCCTTGTTGGGAACACGCATGTCTACACAAATGCGTATCTCATCTGGATTCTTCGGCTTCGGTGGAGTGACAATTGGGCTTACCCATGGTGTTGGGCCTGTTACCGGTTCAATGATATCTAGTTCTATCAGCCTATCCAGTTCGGCATCGACTTTCTTGCGAGTATGGAATGGTTGTCGGCGATGTGGTTGGGCAACTGGAATTACATCTGGGTTGATATGCAGATGTACCTTGCTATCAGTATAACAACCTATGGATTTAAACCGATCAGAAAATTCAGCAACAATAGCATCAACATTGTTTGCAGATTCCACTGCTACAGCATTAGAAAGCTGAAGTAGCCCCAATTTGGTTGAAGTCTTGTAACTGAGTAAAGACTCCTTTGCATTCCTAACAACATGGAATGTAGTAATGAGCATTGCATTCTTTGACTTAATCTCTGCAGTGAAAGTTCCAATCACTGGTAAGGCTACCTTTGAAGCATAGGCAGTGGCTTTGCCATTGTAGTTTTCAAGCTTTGGGAATTGTTTTTTAAATTTTTCATAGTGGCACTCAGCAATGGTGTCAATGTTTGATCCAGTGTCAATGAGAATTTTGAGACAAATGCCAGCAATGTATACTATAGTCTCTGGGTTTTTGGAAGATCATTCCATTTTGTGATTGATTGTACTCCATAAATATAATCACATTCACTGTCATCTGAGACTGGTTGTAATGAAATGTTGTCTTGTATATTATTAACATTCTTGATTTGAGGTGCAATATTGTGTTTGCCACCTCGACTCCTATGACTTGATCCTCGTACATTGCTTTTATTTATTGATTGTGGTTTCTTTAGTGCGGAACGACACATAGCACCAAAATGATTTAGTTTTCTACACTCATAGCACTTCTTACCTTGTGCAGGACAAACATTATCTTGGTGTGGGTAGTCTCCTCCACAATTGTAACATTTATTATTGACAACCTCTGATGTGAGTCGTTGTGACTGCTTGAGTCTTGTTCCATGACTCCAGTTGTGATGTGGTTCTCGGCTCAATTTAATGTTAGGTTTGGCATGATATCTTCTACGATCATGGTGTACTCCCTGAACCTTACATACTTCTTGACTGTTAGTAACAGTGGCAGAACCGTTGTTGGCACTGCACTCCATGGCACGAGCATCACGTGCAGCATCTTCCATTCGACGAGCCATATCCAGTATCTTGTTAAGAGAACTTTCATCATCAACAAGTTCTAGAGCTCTTCGACGAAGACGTGTAGATGTGCATGTTTCAATTATTTGCTGTTTGATTTCTTTGTCAACATCAGCAAACTCACAATGGGCTGCTAAACCCTGCAGACGTGTATGGTATTGATCAACAGTTTCATTAGAGAGTTGTTTTGCTCTCCTGAAATGCATAATTTCCATAGCAGTATTTTGCCTTGGTTTGAAATGCTCAGTTAATTTGGCCTTGGCAGTGTCATAATCTTTGCACCACCAGTATCTTTCAGTGTATCAAAGATATCACAAACTCTATCACCTGCATAGTGAAGCAGAAAGGCACGCTTTCTTTCAGCACTTTTGATGTCAGAAACTATCAACAAATTTTCAAACCTTTTAAGCCATTTGACCCACCTCTGTGACAGGTTTGTCTGGTCACAGTCAGGATCAAATGCAGGAAACTGAGGTATATTTGCCATTTTTACTGAATAAATTTAAACTTATCACTTAAAATGTTCCTCAGAATATATAACACTTACTGCACTGTATATGTTATTCAAGAATTCACTGTAATTACTTTAATTTTGCAAAGCACACAAGCATTTTAATGCAAAAGTTCACAACAGTGCACAACACAGCAGCAACTGACTTCTTACCTAGCCCTTGTGTACATGTGTTGTTCCTACTCACAGCAACACAGCAGTTGTTAGCAGTTGGTACAGCAATTGGCAGCAGTTGGTACAGCAGTAGGCAGCAGTAGGCAGCAGTTGGTACAGCAGTAGGCAGCAGTTGGTTCACAGCGTGAAGAATTTTGTAGCACGGAGCGTCGTTTCGTAACCAAAACATCGGGTTTTGTACACTGCATCAAAGCGTCGTTTCGTACACAGCGTCGGCAGATTCCTCTCTCACAGCAACACTCAGCACAGCTTGGGTAGCACACAGCATTGGCCAGCACACAGCAACGGCCAGCACACAGCAACGATCAGCACACAGCAACAGTCAGCACACAGCATGGGGTTGCATACAGCATCGGGTATGGTGCTCACAGACAGCTTCTCCTTCCTCTGGGCGAGACAGCATGCTCCTTCCTTGTGTTTTGTTGAACAAAATACCTGCGTTCCCAGTTCATCCTCGTCGCCAGTGTGGTGTCTGTGTGTAGCTGAGATAGTCTTGGTAGTAAGGTTGATGTAAAGTCATTCCTGGTTACTGACTTTAATAATAATAAACGATTACATGATAGAGTAGCTCCCAAGCTTGGCAGGCGTCCTGTGTGCTGTTTACCTTCTCTCTCTAGTGGCGTCCAGCCGCCGCACATAGAAAACGGATTGTACCATTTTCTGTGAACATGACAGGTAGCATGGAAATTTATTTGATTCAGCTTGAGGTGGAACTCAATCGACTTTGAAGGGATTCATGGTCGGGCTCCCTAGCTGAAGAAGAGGGTTCACAAGATATCTTTATCTGCAAAACTTACCACCTGAGTAGCCACAGCCTGCTTGTTGTCTGAGGCCACCTATATCATCGCCGGGGAAGAGCTGAATGAATGTCATTCAATGAAGGAGTAATTGAATGTAAATAAAAACAGGCCCCATATCTTTTTTTGTAATATTTTAGCGATCAGTATTCATCCAGTCTCGGAACAACCAGAATATCTCACAACGAGCTTCCTCTGTGCTGGAATCTATTGAGATTGTGAAGAGTTAAACTGTCATCTAGGTGTGAGTGACAGGTTTTAACACCTTAAGGTGGTGTCGCGCCACTGTGGAGTGACCAATGAGTGTGTGTTGGTTATGTCAGCTAGGATTTATTACCATCTCGTTCAGTAACAGTGTCTGGGTGACACAGGAATTGTTAGATTGTTGAGTATTCTACGGATGTTTCAGTGACACATTGGTAAGTGGTTTATAGCAACGTCTCAGTGACGCATATTTTAATTAATTGTATATTGATTGTATGAGTAAACAACTGTGTTAGTCGTGTCTAGTGACACCTTGTTATTGTTTGCCACTGTGTGATAAAACATTAACAAATAAGTAATTATCAAAAGAAGGCACCAAACCAGGAAGTTTATGTAGCACCATCAAATGTGTGGAATAATCCGAGAGCGCTAAATATCACTAAGGATGCCAATATAGAAACAGAAACGCATAAGGCAAACAATATCAAAATTATTCAATTCACCAAGAATTCTATCAAGGGACAAGCGACCGCGAGGGACGGTCGGAAAGCAAGACACACGCTCTTCCTGGAAGTTAGGACATTCAACCAGGATATGCACGACCGTGAGAGGGAAAATGCAATTTCGACAATAAAGAGAGGGCGGTGCTCCATTAAGTGACCGTGAGTTAAGCGCATATGTCCAAATATGCAACCTCGCCAGAGCCATTTCCCACCTCCGGTTATGGTGGTAGGAGGAAGACCAGGAGGACACGCGACTCTTAAGAGAACGCAGTTTGTTACCAGTAACAGAAGACCAACAATCCTGCCAACGGGTTAGGATGGAGGAATGCATAACCGGGTAAAAGTCGGAATAAGGAATACCTTTTCAGGAAATGGGACAAGAGCGGACAGCGTTTCTGGCGGCAGAAAACTCAACTGACTGTTTGAATAAGAAACAGCCAAAAATGAATCTCGACCACCACTGGTTGAACTGGATTAAAGGACCCGAGAACCATGAGGGCACTACGAGAGTCAACAAAAACTACAAAGGAACATTGACAACGAGAAAGCAGGAGATGAGGAGCATAGAGAATAGCATAAAGTTCCGCTGTGATGATGCTAGTCTTCAGAGGTAAGCGACGCATATAAGTGCCTGTCATGTTCACAGAAAATGGTACCATCCGTTTTCTATGTGCGGCGGCTGGACGCCACTAGAGAGAGAAGGTAAACAGCACACAGGACGCCTGCCAATGCCAGGAAACCACACCTTTTCTCGTAGCAGCTGTTTGGTCCTTACAAGACCTTGGTGTCCTTGATGTGCAAGCTTCAGAGCACGTTGCTGGAGAACAGCTGGAATGACGATACGAGTACCTCGCAGCACGGTGTCGCGTTGTTGCGTAACACTTAATTCTGTCTGGATGCGTTCAAGTGCTTTGAATGCATCTTGGTCAACTCCTGAGGGTGATGTGCGTGGAAACTTTTTCTTAGTCAATGCATCCACTGTTGCTTGCAGAGTTGGGTCCTCTAGGGTTGCAGTACGGATTTCGTCAAGAGTGAGAGCCTTAGGGACTGCATCACAGGTTACAGAGTGTACATATTCCTCGGCAACTTGCTGATGCTTGGTGATGGTGAAACTGTTGGCAGGATGTCGACTGATGTAATCAGCGGGATTGCCTGCACCTGGCTTGTATTTCACCGTAAAGTTGTATGGTTGCAGACGAAGAGCCCATCTCTCAATGCGAGCTGGTGGTTTGGACTTTGGATTATTGAAGATGGTCTCCAACGGTTTGTGGTCAGTGACTATCGTGGTAAAAGGTGCACCAAGCAGATACACATTGAAGTGTTCACAGCCCCATACAAGAGCAAGAGCTTCCTTCTCTGTCTGACTGTATCGTTGCTCAACATCTGTGAGAGAACGGCTGGCGTAGGCAATTACTACTCTTGAATCTGGTTGACCAGGTTTGTGTTGGGCTAACACAGCACCTAAACCAACAGGACTAGCATCCACCATTAACTCAGTGTCCATTGATGGATCAAAGTATGCAGCAGTCGCATTTTCTACTAGTGCATCTTTCACAGCATCAAATGCATTTTGCTCGACATCGCTCCAGTACCATGATGCATTTTTCTTCAGGAGCTCACGTAGAGGCTTCGTAATGGTAGCAAAATCTGGAATGAAGCGAGAACAGTAGTTTGCCATTCCCAGAAAACTATGTACTTCAGTGGATGTTGAAGGAGGTGCAGCATTCTTGATATCTGCAACTTTCTTAGGATCTGGAGACAGACCTTTGTCACTAAGTACATGTCCAAAGAATTCAATTTTATGTTGATTGAACTCACACTTTGCTCGGCTTAGCGTCAAATTCTTTTCTCGTAAGCGTTGCAATGTTGCACGAAGAGCTTTGTCGTGTTCAGCTTGGGTACGGCCATAAACAATGATGTCATCAGACATGTTGTCAGCATTAGGTATATCTTGCAATACCTGGCTGATGATGTGCTGGAATACTTCAGCAGCACTGTTAATACCAAAACTCAGGCGCTTGTACCTATACAGACCTCGATGTGTCGTAAACGTTGTGATGAATCGACTCTCATCATCAAGTTCAAGCTGATGATAGCCCTTGTTTAAATCTAACTTGCTGAATACAGTTGCACCATTCAAGCGGTATAATCATATCATCTACAGTGGGTGTAGGATGGCGTTCACGCATTATTGCCTTGTTGGGAACACGCATGTCTACACAAATGCGTATCTCATCTGGATTCTTCGGCTTTGGTGGAGTGACAATTGGGCTTACCCATGGTGTTGGGCCTGTTACCGGTTCAATGATATCTAGTTCTATCAGCCTATCCAGTTCGGCATCGACTTTCTTGCGAGTATGGAATGGTTGTCGGCGATGTGGTTGGGCAACTGGAATTACATCTGGGTTGATATGCAGATGTACCTTGCTATCAGTATAACAACCTATGGATTTAAATCGATCAGAAAATTCAGCTACAATAGCATCAACATTGTTTGCAGATTCCACTGCTACAGCATTAGAAAGCTGAAGTAGCCCCAATTTGGTTAAAGTCTTGTAACTGAGTAAAGACTCCTTTGCATTCATAACAACATGGAATGTAGTAGTGAGCATTGCACTCTTTGACTTAATCTCTGCAGTGAAAGTTCCAATCACTGGTAAGGCTACCTTTGAAGCATTGGCAGTGGCTTTGCCATTATAGTTTTCAAGCTTTGGGAACTGTTTTTTAAATTTTTCATAGTGGCACTCAGCAGTGGTGTCAATGTTTGATCCAGTGTCAATGAGAACTTTGAGACAAATACCAGCAATGAATACTATAGTCTCTGGGTTGTTTGGAAGATCATTCCATTCTGTGATTGCTTGTACTCCATAAATGTAATCACATTCACTGTCATCTGAGACTGGTTGTAATGAAATGTTGTCTTGTATGTTATTAACGTTCTGGACATGAGGTGCAATATTGCGTTTACCACTTCGACACCTATGACCTGATCCTCGTACAGTGCTTTTATTCATTGGCTGTGGTTTCTTTAGAGCAGAACGACACACAGCACCAAAATGACCTAGTTTTCCACACTCATAGCACTTCTTACCTTGAGCAGGACAAACATTATCTTGGTGTGGGTAGTCTCCTCCACAATTGTACCATTTATTGTTGACACCCTCTGATGTGGGTCGTTGTGACTGCTTGAGTCTTGTTCCATGACCCCAGTTGTGATGTGGTTCTCGGCTCAATTTGCTGTTAGGTTTGGCATGATATCTTCCATGATCATGGTGTCCTCCCTGAACCTTACATACCTCATCACTGTTAGTAACAGTGGCAGAACCGTTGTTGGCACTGCACTCCATGATACGAGCATCACGTGCAGCATCTTCCATTCGACGAGCCATATCCAGTATCTTGGTAAGAGAACTTTCATCATCAACAAGTTCTAGAGCTCTTCGACGGAGACGTGTAGATGTGCATGTTTCAATTATTTGCTGTTTGATTTCTTTGTCAACATCAGCAAACTCACTGTTGGGTATCTGGGGCTTGAACTTAG
Source organism: Procambarus virginalis (assembly GCA_020271785.1). Classification (NCBI taxonomy): domain Eukaryota; kingdom Metazoa; phylum Arthropoda; class Malacostraca; order Decapoda; family Cambaridae; genus Procambarus; species Procambarus virginalis. Next base: position 243 of record WNGS01069536.1, on the reverse strand, counting down.
AAAATAAATTATTTAAGTATTATATTAAAATAAATCGAAGGACCACCCGCTTTTGAGAAAAGAGGGAAAACAAATAAAATTGATCATTAGACTGACACCAGAGAACCAGTGTCTATGGATAATTATTCAATGGATATTCACTTGAAAATAATGAAGACTGTAATTATTAATTAAAAGTCAAAGCCTCAAATATCAACATTGGGGGGTTATTTCTAGAAATTCATATATATCTAGGAACCAGTG
>WNGS01069535.1:16260-53930 GCA_020271785.1 Procambarus virginalis | reverse complement strand
GGTCCCGTCTTGAGTACTGCTCAGTACTCACTTCCCCCTTTAGAGCAGGAGAAATTGCTGAAATTGAGGGAATACAGAGAACATATACAGCACGCATAGACAAGATAAAGCACCTAAATTATTGGGATCGTCTCAAAGCTCTCCAAATGTACTCACTAGAAAGGAGACGAGAGAGATACCAAATAATATACACATGGAAAATACTGGAGGGACAGGTCCCAAATCTGCACAGTAAAATAACAACGTACTAGAGTGAATGACATGGAAGAAAATGCAGAATAGAACCAGTGAAGAGCAGAGGTGCCATAGGCACAATCAGAGAACACTGTTTGAACATCAGAGGTCCACGGTTGTTGAACGTCCTACCAGCGAGCATCAGAAATATTACAGGAACAACCGTGGACATCTTCAAGAGGAAACTAGATTGTTTCCTTCAAGGAGTGCCGAACCAACCGGGCTGTGGTGGGTATGTGGGCCTGCGGGCCGCTCCAAGCAACAGCCTGGTGAACCAAACTCTCACAAGTCAAGTCTGGCCTCGGGCTGGGCTTGGGGAGTAGACGAACTCCCAGAACCCCATCAACCAGGTATCAACCAGGTAACTAGGTATGGTTACGTCCCTGGTACTTAAATGTACTAAGTCCTCTTCTAGTTTTCCCTGTGCATGGATCCGTAACCTACTATTAGTACTCATCTCGACCCTTAAGTCAACCACCAAAGATCCTCCGCTCCACTCAGCCCACAGGTCTTGATGAATGTCATATGTCTTTACGAATTTTCCTATCGGTCTCAAATTTCGTGTCAGTTACTCTAGAATTAAACCTACAGAACGCCCATGATTCACTGTGCAGCATGCAATATTCCACACAAGGAAAATTCTTGTTTCCCCTATCTCCCTAGGAGGGCGGAAGGAAATAATAAAATAAATTCCCACCCTCAGTTCTAACTGGCTAAGGTCATTAATTCCATGTACCGGGGGGGGGGGGGGATGATGGACCTCGGAGTCGCTAATCCACGCCTATGACCGCTTTATCCTTAATCCCCTTAATGCGTAATATCCCATCCCCCCTACCAAGGGGCGCACAAATTCAATGAGTACAAATACACAAATCACAATACAAGAATCCCATTTAACATTTCAGGTTAATATAGTACTCTTAAGAGTATAATAGTGTACATCCACCGCACTAGATTTTAACCCATTAACGTTCCAAGATAATATCCTCACTCTACTTAATGATTAATAATAAAACTACCATTGCCCTGTCCGTCACATTTCACGGGATACGAGTTTTTCTTAGACACTCTTCCATCACCGTAACATTTTTGCTTTCTCCTCACTTGCACAACATCTACTAACATCAAAAGTAATATTATTCCTATCTATTTTTTGTTAATTCTGTATACCGTTTTACTTTAACCTTTGTTTCAACATCTGTCACTACGGAAGGTTGAACACCGCTAACACTACTAGAAAGTGCCTTTTCGTGACTATCCTCTATCATCAATACGTCATGTTCTTCCTTACTTTCTTCTACACACATTTCACTTTCCATTTCACGTCCTGTTTCACTTACCATTTCACGTCCTGTTTCACTTACCATTTCACGTCCTGTTTCACTTTTTATTTCACGTCCTGTTTCACTTTCCATATCACGTCCTGTTTTACTTTCCATATCACGTCCTGTTTTACTTTCCATTTCACGTCCTGTTTCACCACGTCTATCCTCCATAGCTAATTTTTCTAATGTCTCGATCCTCTTGTCTAGTTTTTTTTTTTAGATATTCCAATATTTGAGTACCAACCTCAGGCCGAGTTCACTATATTGTCCTGAACCTTGTTTCCACAAGGTTTAATTTTTTCAGCTGCGTTTCCTACTTTCCCTAGGCTCGCCTTAATTGTCTCCGCTCTTTTTTCACACACATTGTTCATAGGGGGCTGTCATTGGCTTCCAGCTGTTCCTTCTATGTTCCTGCTGCACAATCTTTCCTTCCTTCGAGGATACATCTATCCTGCTTGTAGCACCCGTCCTAGAGTCTCTCAGATGAGGCTTCATGCGGCATAGATAGGAACCAGCAATGTGGCTGCCTCGACAATTGCAATAAGATGGGACGATTTTTTCAACGTTTTTAATCTTGACTCTACACTCTCTACACTAAACTATCAACACCTGGGGTCAAACTGGCATTTCCAAGCCATACAATTATTAGACAGTTAATGAACTCTGAAGCACCACGAGGCTGTTTATAAAAATATTAACAGTTGATTGGGAAGTTTTCATGTTTTTAAACTGTTTAATAAATGTTATCAAAGCCGGCAAAGATTGAGGAAAGATGTACACGTTTGTAAGTACTTGCGTAACTGCTTCGTGATCGGGCCCATGATAACTATGGGGTGCACAATAAACTAAGACTCTCAGGATGAGTATGTGGTTCAAAATATATACTTTAATAACAAAAATGTGAAACTATATTTTTATGTTTCTGAATTTCTGATGATATAGACTATATATGGTTTATAATTAAGTTAAGAGATGTATTTGTGGATGCCATTCCAAGGCTTTGGGCCTTCTTTTGAAAATTACCTGCTTGTGGCTGACATATGTAATCTGACTGTGTCAGCCATAATTCACCTAGACATCGATCCTGCGTCATAATTAACATCATCAATAAATGATGATGATAGAGTGCAATTCAGGTATCTTTGCAACTTGATAGGAAATCGTTAAGTCCTAAATATATCTTTGTTCTTATACTTGAAATATTGTTACATTCAACGTTTGAAAACAAAGTTTATATCTGTATCTTTAATAAAAAAAACATTAATGTTTATCAGCGCATCTTTGTGAATTACATATTTTATCAGTATTGTGCAGCCTGTTTTCCCCGCCTGGCTGGACAATTTCAATTTCTTTCTTTATTATGCACCCCATACCCATCCCGTGGGCGGTGGTGTAAAGGATTACAGAGGCACATAATCGGTTCAGGAACTGAACCCTCTAGTTCGTTTAGCTAAGCAAATAACAATTTTTGACGCTAGTTACAAAATTATTAATGTTATATACACATGTACACACTCATACATACATGTACATATATATATGCGTATACATATATACATACACATACATATTTAATCACCCACACAAATAAACACATCAATAATCTTTGTGCCACAAGTGATCAACAAGAGGCTCACAACAGTCACTATACAAGGCACTTTACATTTATGATGAGTCACACAGTTACTAGTCTTGCTGCACACCCACCCAACTGGGCGGCAGCTTTACAGTCATGTGCTCCACACCCACCCAACTGGGCGGCAGCTTTACAGTCATGTGCACCACACCCACCCAACTGGGCGGCAACTTTACAGTCATGTTCATGATTACCTACAGTAAGCAAATTTTGGATACTTCGCTAAGATTTTGGGCAGCACATCATTATGAATGAAGTACTTACACACACTGATGCCAATAGTTTTCTTGTGTCCTGACACCGGCGATGGGGTTGTATTATTTATTTAACGAAATATATAAATATATATTCCTTGAAATTTTGTCACATTAACGTCTACATCTGTCGTTCTTCTAACATATAGATGTTAAGGTTAATTAACATATATGCAAATTTCAAAATTTATTAACTGGAGTGCAGAGCTTCACACACTCAATGCTAGCCATCAAGTAACTATCAAAATGCATATATCTTTGCTTTCACTTCTGTTATATTTATGACAAGGGATTTAAAATTTCCCTATATTTCTGCTTTTCTGATGATATAAAAAAAACTTTCGTTTATTACAGTATCTACATAAAATTAACATTGATCTTCATTAGGTTGTAGTTCCCATCAATAGGGAGAGCGTCGGTCAAATTTTTTTTTTTAAATATAAATATCTTTCCTCTCAATAATATGCCCGAAACGCTATGCGTACTAGTGGCTTTAGATATTGTATGTACTAGCTCTATCTATAAATCCAATATTATGTTTGTAAATCGACTATTTATGTACTTTCCTGAATAAAATGAACTTTAGTAATATCTAATCTCTGTGACTAAAACGTAAGAACGACTTTATCTATGCCTTTTTGATAACATATACAATTATAAGCTTTATTAGTGAATCTCTATTAATTAAGCAATATATCAGAGAGTGTGTAGGGTTCGGTGTTCCATGTGAGAAGAGACATGGGAGATTTTACATCAGTACAGTAAATGGTTTAAGTAGCAAACGCATACTAACGAATAATGATTGGTATCTATAGACCAACACTAGAAGTCGATTTAACTTCCAGACATGTATTTTTCAATAAGTCTTAAATGTTTTGTGGCTAGTTATGTTAGATATTATTAGAAATACGTATTCTACTTGTTAATATTAAATTTGCGATCATTTAAGGAGAGAAGTGCGACGACTGGATCACTGTGTACAGAAGGTTGAGATGCCAACAAACACTTTCCAGACAACAATATATCTTGGATAAGTCGCTCCACAACATTGACACCTGGACCGTTGACTTCCTGTGAGGCCACATATTTGCTTATTTCATAATGAAATTATATTATTTCATAATAAATATATGTTTTCTCGTGTTCTGCATTAAGCACCAACATTATTAGGAATAATTATACCATATTTCTTCATTATTTAAGTAATGCTATAAGGCTTTGAGTAGCTTTGGGTCATTAGGTGAACAGAATCTCCAATAGATGGGGCGAGAGTCGCGCTATCTCTCGCCGGGCGAGAGTCGAAACTTATTTTAGAATTGATATATCTTTGTCCTCCAACAAGATATATTTCCTTTGGTGCACTCACAATAACGAGTATATCTCGGTCTTTCTGAAGGCATATAATATTTTAGGCTTTATAAGCGTATCTTTGTTAATTACACACTATATTGACAAGTGCGTAGGCTTCTGCACTCCATGACCGACAAGCTACTGAATGCCACTATAAAAACGTATGTATCTTCACGTGAGCTTTATATATGTCTATGGTAAAGTATTTAAAATGAAGCTTATATTTCTATCTTTCTTAAGACATATAAAACATTTGTGTTTATTAACGAATTTACGTGAAATAAGCATTGTTCTGAGAGAGAGTTGCTCTGTCGATCAGTCTGTGCGGGGTCGGAGGTCGGCGATTATTAAAACACATGTATCTTCATTAGAACTTTATATATTTCTATGGTAAAGTAGTTAAAATGAAGCTTATATTTCTATCTTTCATAAGACATATAAAACATTTGTGTTTATTAACGAATTTACGTGAAATAAGCATTGTTCTGAGAGAGAGTTACTCCGTTGCTCGATCTGTGCGGGATCGGAGCTCGCCGATTATAAAAATACACGTATCTTCGCTTTAAATACAAATATGCCCATGGTAAGGCATTTAAAATGAAGATTATGTTACTATCTTTCTTGAGACGTATAAACCTCTTACGTTTATTAACGATTCTGCGTGAAATAAGCATTGTTCTGAGATGAATATTGCGGATTTCCAGCTCTACGACCGATGAAAAATGCATCTTTTATACAACTGCAAATATCTTCAGTTTTAATTTAAATTTTGTCCTGAAAGAGTTTCCATATATAGATCCAGTTTCTGCCGTTCTCCTGGCATAAAAAGACCTTTGGTTTAATAAGTTATCAAGATGTTTTCAACAATATTACTAGGGCGTTCACCGATTCCAGCATGGGCGACCCTTTTGGAAACGCAACACATGGGTTGACCTGATTGATATATGGGTCAGATTCCATTAACGTTCGGAACAGGGTTACTTGATTGTTTGAAATGTGGGTTTGGACATGTAAATGAGTGGCATTGGGTCTTTAAAAAAAAGGTTCTTCCTCGTATGGGCCAATAGGCATTCTCCAGTTATTTTTATTCTTATGTTCTTAAATTACATATTCTAGAAAGGCGAAGAATTAGGGGTGATATGACAGAGGTGTATAAGTGTATAAATGTGCATAACAAAGGGGATATTAATAGAGTATCAACACAACAAATAACAAGAAACAATGGGTATAAATTAAATAAGTTTAGATTTAGGAAAGATCAGAGTAAATACTGGATCGGTAACAGGGTTGTTGATATGTAGAACCAGTTACTGTGCAACTTAATAGAAGTAGGATTCCTTAATTGTTTAGAGCGTAGGTTAGACATATATATGAATAAAATTGGGTGGTTGTAAATAGGAACTGCCCATAGGTGTTCTGCAGTTACCTTAATTCTTATGTTCTCCTCACCCTCACTAAGATAATCTCACCTCACTTCTCCTCCTAGGGTTATATAGCCTCGACTTGGATTAACTGAGTCCGACGGGAGACATCTCCTGTTCACGAGGCAATCCATAGCCCGTGCTTCTTGCCCCGCTCCTGAGCCAGGTAAGTTACGGGCTCACCATAGCCCGTGCTACTTGGAACTTGTTCCGAGTAGCTGAATCTATAACAACAAACTGAGTCCACCATTTGGTCACCATTTGGTCCGGGAGACATCTCCGGTCACGCAGGGTGCAGTCGCACCTCCACAGATCTCCAGTATCATCTCTCGATACTGTTAATGGCTCATAAGGGCCACCACTTACGGGCTATTCATGCCCGTGCCACCTCTTGGGTGGCTTAATCTTTATCAATCTTAACTGAGTCTTATTCAGGCAATCCCAGTCATAGGGAATCTAGTACCTCAGACATAATTTTCGGAAGAGTATTTATCTTCGTTTAAAAATGACGGCCAACGAAAATACCACCTCTAATCTCCTGCCATTCCTTGCAGCTGTGTCGAAGATCGACCCCATTAAAATCTCTGTAGTTCATCTTTTGGAAACTATAGAGAAAGACGTGCACGATCTTCATATTAATGAAGAGGAAACAGATACTTCCACCAACAAAGCAGATCTTGGAATATTTTGGGCACTAACATTGTCCTCATGCATGGGATCGAAGTCAGTTAAGATGACGGATCGTTGGGAAAACGTCCTGTGGACAATCATCGAGCTTGTTTCTCACTGGCGGTCTGAAAACAACCAGGATTTAGGATATTTAGTTAATGATTTATTGAAACCATGGGTTCTCAAAACGTTCACTGATCAAAAATTGTGTCCCAACCCATACCTGCGTCTGGAGATGCTTCGATTCATTTGCATGTATCCAGATACGTTCCTGCTGGACACCTACTCCGGAATGCAAGTTGTTGAGGGATTGATCGTCAATAGCCTGTACATGGAGCTGCAACACCTGGAGCAAGATGACTTACAGATGAACGTTGCTTATCCTTTCATCAATGTTTTGGAGAAACTTAATGAATATGGTCATACACGTGCACTTGCAGCTGCAGCCGTACAACAGGTGACCTGTCTGAAGATTGGACCAGAAGCATCATTTTTCAACCACATTGTGCAGCTGTTGGGGCAACACGCAGACGCATCGCGAGTGAATTACCTCAGCAATCTAGATGTTGTTGAAACTATTTCGTCGTTCTCGGACATTATTTCCTTATTTGAGCAGCTGGTGGTTACACAATACACAATGACTGCTTATGAAGTTCCCGGCTTGGCTGAGGCCGCTGCAGCTTCCCTTGTTGCTATTACATCTTCTTTAGTTGCAACGACACAGACGTTACGACATGAAGCTGGTCGTAAGAAGAAGAGCCTCCTTTCGCTCTTCACTCAGTTGGATGACGTTTACGAACTGTTATCAATTGCAGACAACTCGTCTATTTTTCAAGTTTTGTGTCTTAACCACGCTCAGCTCCTGTCTTCCCTTAACAAACAGGTAGCAAAGTGGGGATTCTGCTTCGACTACTTTCCAGAACCTAATGAGGAGTCAAGCGAGGACTGCCCGGAGAAGGTCATCGACAGCTTGACACAGGCAGTGATGAAGGGGCCGGTGTTGTTGCATTCGTCCAAGATGGTGGTGGACGAATCAACGCTGATCCACCTGCTGCTGGTGTCCCCCACCGACCCATTCACGCGGTGCCCTCTGGACAACGGCTCATACAGTCGCCTGCCCGAGTTACAGGCTGAATTTTTTACATGGAGAAACTCTTCACTCGAAAATATCGTTATCTATAGTGACGTAAGCAGCGATGGGAATAATAGAGAGATCGATAGCAGAAGCGCTGGTAACGCTGATAGTAGTACAGACTACATGAACAGCATTGATGTAAAAAGTTGCGACTGTGAACTGCAGAAATTGCTTTTGCAATTTGGTTTTTACTTATGACTATTAGTGTCTAATAATTGACACACTTATGTATATGAATTGTTAATCGCAATGTTATTGATTGTATTATGTGGAAGTTTTTTAATTAATAAAATTACAAAATAAGATTTGTTTATCTCATAGAGAATTACTTGGAGTTAAAGTTACATTGCCACCAACAACAAAAATAGAATATGCTAGAAAAATGAATAATTTGGTTTATTGAAGAGCTCTTATATGAGAACAATAAAGGTTAATATGATTTTATCTAAACAATTGAGAGAATTGTTGTGTAGATGAGAACAATGAAGGGAACATCCGTGTGTTTGTATCTACACAATTGAGAGAATAGTTGTGACTATTTATTTGTCCATCCAAAGTTAGGGGTTAGCCGCATACAAATATGCATGGGACCCATCTCGTCTGTAATACGAGATGATACCTTTATCAATTACAAACACCCTTATGCCTTTTTCAAAACATCAGTGTGATATATGGCATAGGATTTACGGTAGTATAAGATGACTTGACTCAAATTCTCACCAATTTACTATTAATTTTTTTTGTCCGTAATTATTTCCTATGTATAACCTTGGCAGGGGTGTGTATTTACAACCCATCCTCTTGTTTAGATATTACTTTTTGTAATTATGTGGACCATCGAATATATATAGACGTTATGTACTATTATATAGAAGAATTTGGTACTGTTGACTATAGAAAGCATTAATGCTGACCACACCACACACGAGAAATTGAAGAGACGACGACGTTTCGGTCGTCCTTGGCATCAAGGGCCCCTTCTAACCGCTCCTCAAAACCAAAAATTTGTTCCACTGGCAGGTAAGGGTAGGAAGGCTATTTCTGCTACATACCTCCTTCCCCTTTACAGGCTGGGTCTCCTGTCTTAGACCTGCTCAGACCAGGTGGTCTCTGAGATATATATTCCAGGCTATCATAAGAGGATCTCTAGGAAAGTTCTGCCTGGATGGATGGTCCTCGTATGTATCCTTCATCCAGAACCATACTCAGGTAATTTTCTGCTTCAGATGCGTTGCTAAGCCTGAGGGAAAAAGTCGAAGGGGATCCATCTCTAATCGTCTTGTTTTGGAGTCGGGTTGAGCTCGGGTTTGTGTTGTCAGCTTTGCATATATCTGGATAACCTCTGTACTTCTCCCAGAGATCCTGTAGCTGCGGCTGCATACCTAGTTAGGGGCTAGCCGCAACTCAGGAAATTTTAGAACCATACTCAGGTAATTTTCTGCTTCAGATGCGTTGCTAAGTCTAGGGAAAAAATCGAGGGGATCCATCTCTTATCGTCTTGTTTTGGAGTCGGAGGTTCGGGGAGTTAAGCTCGGGTTTGTGTTGTCAGCTTAGTCTGGGCTTTGCGTATATCTGGATAACCTCTGAACTTCTCTCGGAGATCCTGTGGCTGCGGCTGCAATGTTTCATCCGGGCTGTTTATTCTCTTTAGGCGGAGGCCTAGTGAGTATGGCAGGGAAGTCTTCAAAGCGGCTGGGTGGCTTGAATCAAACTTCATATACGTATGGAAATTTGTTGGTTTGTAGTATGCCGTCATGTGGAAGCGTCTTGAATCAAACTTCAAATAGGTATTGAGATTTGTGGGGTTTGTAGTTCGCCTTAGTTTAGAGTCGCCAACTCATGTTGCCAATGAACACTGTTATATCCGGGAAATTTATTGTTGAACTGTTATGCTCTAATGTAAATTTCAAGTTGTCGTGGGCCGTGTTTGCCCGGACAAAGAAAGTGTGAAGATGTTGTTCGCCAGTGGTCATGACGCCAACCATGTTGTCAATATATCAGTAATATATGAGAGGTCTTTATATGTAATTACTAATTCAAAAGCCACGTGCACAAACTTCTCAGCGATCGCCAAGCTGCTGGAACAAGGGAGTGGGTTCGTCCTTCGAACTGAAAAAGGGTGTCTCATCATATGTAGGAAAGCACCCCAATACAATGAGCCACTAACTTTTTAATCATTCTTTCGTGAGACACTATTAAAAATCTTTCCCAATGTACAGGGACACAACATCACAAACCACTATCAACTGCCTCAATTATGCTGGAATAAAATGATAGCAAATTTGTTAAACATGAACCGCCAGTTGTAAACCTTTGTTGTGAATCATTTATTAATTTATGTTTTTGAAGGTGAAGGCTGATGGTATTTGCAATTATTGATTCAAGCAACTTTCCATCAATAGACGTGAAGCTAATTGGCAGATAGTTTGACATAAGAGATCTATCTCCTCTCTTGAAAATTGGAACCACATTAGCAACCTTCCACAACACTGGTGTAGTGTAAGAAAATTCACTAACCGACAGTTTCATATTTTTTTTCCATGCCGGTCAGTGAGTCGTGATTTTTTTCCGTAGAACGGCGACTGCCGGTCAGGGAGTCGTCATTTTTTTCTTGGAATTAAACGGACATTTTTTGGCCCATGCCACTTCGCTCAAGGGGATTAAACTGCAGGCTTCCGTCGCACCTAAATTTCGCTAACTCGGTGACCCTGCACAGACATTGCTAATGGTCAATGACGTTATCGACTCACCATCTTCATTGTATTAGTGTGTTCTAAGGACGTTCTGGAGGACGAGTGCTGTGGTGAGCCTGCAGTTCACTCAGAACGGAAATCAGCGAGGAGCGGCGGAGAGCGGGCCCCTCAGGGTGCTCAGATAGTTAAGTTACCGAAGAGAATTTTGGTTGTGGGAGATTCCCAGGTGAGGTATTTAGACAGGACGTTTTGTGCTAGAGATAGGGGGAACAGAGATAGGGGCTCTGCTATCCAGGAGCTGGAATTGGAGATATTGTTGAAAACATAAAAGATATTATGACGGGAAATGGGAACAAACCCATTATTTGTAAGGCATTATTTGTAGTGCAAGGGGTAATGATGTTGGACGAGTTGGGAGTAAGGAACTAATACAGAGATTCAGGACAGCCATTGAATTAGTTAGGGGCAAGGGAGGAATCCCGTTCATATGTGTCATTCTTTCAAGAAAGAGCGTTGTTAATGAATGGTTGTCGAGGGCACTTGGTGTCAATTGCCGGCTGGAAAGATATTGCAAATCAAAGTGCAATATCTTTCATAGACAACTGGGAACACTTCTATGGAAGAAATGAAATGTATGTGATGGGGTGCATCTATCGAGGGCTGGGGTTGTTCCTGTTGCGAACTCGTTGGAACCAGTGGTTAGAGGCAGTTGTTTTAGTTTAAACTGTTAGTAGATAGTGGTATGGGAATTGATAGGGGTGAAGGAGGTAATAAAAATATGTGTTTGCTGGAGAAACAAATTGGCAAAATGATCATGGAAAGAGAAGAGCCTCAAAATAACAATTCACTTAGGGTATATAACACTAACAGTAGAGGTCTAAGACACAATATAAACGAGTTAAATGCTCCTATCTGTACAGAAGAAATAGTTATTATTGCACTTACCGAAACGTGGATGAATGTAGAAAATAGAGAACTATTAGCTGAATATCGAATAAATGGATTTAAACTATTTCACACAGATAGATATATTAGACGAGGAGGGGAAGTAGCCATGTATGTTAGGGACAATTTAAAATGTAGTCTCAAAGAGGGACTCAAAACTTAGCCACACACAGAAACAATTTGGATACAATTAAAAGAAAAAGCCAATAATATTATAATAGGAGTCAAATAGGCCACCAAATTTAGACAGAATGGAAGGAAAGCTTCCATTCTAGGGAAGGGATATGCTCTAGATATTTCAGGGATGAAATATCTAGAGAATCTAGATCTAACAGTATTTATGTTAGATGGGTGTTAGATTTAGATAGATTTATGGGTGACTTTAATTTTAGTGGAATAAACTGGGTGAACAAAACAGGGAATAACGAAGCAGAGGACTTTCTAGAATTAATTGACGATTGCTTTCTTACGCAACATATTAAGGAACCAACGCGGGGAAATAATATTTTAGATTTAGTGTTAACTTACAGGGAAACACAAAATAAGGACATAGAAATAGGGAGTGAGCTAGAGAACAGTGATCATAAAGAAATCAGATTTAGCATAGAATGGAATAGATCTGTAGGAGAAAATTCTGTTAAAGGGTTTTCGAAAAGCTGATTTCACTAGCTATAGAAATTGTTTGGGTCAAATAGATTGGAATGTCTTGGGGATGGGGTGTGGGCTAGACGTGAACCCAGAGACAGGAGACTTAAAAGGGGATTTCGATGTGGATTCAAAATTTAACCTATTTAAAAATATTCTAAGCAAAGCCCAGAAATGTAGTATACCATATAAATTGAATAGATCGAATACTAATGATCCAAAGTGGATAACAAATGATCTGAAGAACCTTATAGGTAAAAAGAGAGCGTGGTAGAAAAGGATTAAGAATGGGGAGGTCACTTTAGAACAGGAATTCGTACAACTGGTTAGAAATGTTAAAAAGAGATACGGAAAGCAGAAAGGAACTACGAAGTTCGCATAACAGGGCAAGCGAAGATAAATCCTAAAGTTTTTTTCAGTTATTGAACTATGACTAGGGGAAAGGATAGGTCCATTAAAAACTGAGACAGGTCAAATAACGATAATGACGAGGAGATGAGTAGTATTTTTAATAAATATTTTATATCTGTATTTACTAAAGAAGAACTTAACAATATGCCTTCAGCCGAACAAGTCCATGTGGGTGGGGATGAGGACAGGTTGACAAGTTTAGCAGTTACCAGGATGACGTAATTAAATAAATAGTAAAACTAAAACCAAACAAATCCCCAGGGCCGGATGAAGTGTTTGCCAGGGTGCTTAAAGAATGCAAAGAAGAGCTTTCCGAGCCACTGTCTACCATATTTAATATATCAATAGAGTTAGGTAGAGTACCAGAGTCATGGAAGGTAGCTAATGAGGTACCAATTTTTAAGAAAGGAGATCACTTGCGTCAAACTATCGGCCAGTTAGCCTAACGTGTATTGTGGGAAAGTTACTTGAATCGGTAATTGCAAATACAATTCGTCTTCATCTTGAAAAACATAAATTAATAAATGAGTCGCAACATGGTTTTACAAATAGCCGTTCATGTTTAACAAATTTGCTATCTTTTTATTCCAGTATAGTTGAGGCAGTTGATAGTGGTAATTATTGTGATGTTGTGTATCTTGACTTTAGCAAAGCTTTTGATACTGTGCCACATGAAAGACTGATTAAAAAAATAGAGGCTCATGCTTATTGGGGGTGCTACATTAAGTTGGATTAGGGCATGGCTATACCAAAGGAAACAGAGAGTTAGTATAAATGGGGTTAAGTCAGAGTGGGATAATGTTGTTAGTTGAGTACCTCAGGGCTCTGTCCTGGGACCTCTGTTTTTTATAATATATAAACGATTTAGATTCAGGTTTGACTAGTAACATCTGCAAATTTGCAGATAATACAAAAATCGGTAGGGAAATTAACACGGAAGAAGACTCACTATCACTTCAAGTTAACCTAAATAGGGTTTTGAAATAGTCAAAAAATGGCAGATGCAGTTTAATGTGATAAATGTAAAGTTCTGAGGCTAGGTTATGATGATAGATATACATAAGAACATAAGAACAAAGGCAACTGCAGAAGGCCTATTGGCCATACGAGGCAGCTCCTATTTATAACCACCCAATCCCACTCATATACATGTCCAACCCATGCTTGAAACAATCGAGGGACCCCACCTCCACATGTTATGCGGCAATTGGTTCCACAAATCAACAACCCTGTTACTGAACAGTATTTACCCAATCTTTCCTAAATCTAAACTTATCCAATTTATACCCATTGTTTCGCGTTCTGTCTGTGTTGATACTTTTAATACCCTATAATATCCCCTTTGTTATGTCCATTCATCCACTTGTAAACCTCTATCATGTCACCCTAACTCTTCGCCTTTCCAGTGAATGCAATTTTAGCTTTGTTAATCTTTCTTCATATGAAAGATTTCTAATTTGGGGAATTAACTTAGTCATCCTACGCTGGACACGTTCAAGTGAATTTATATCCATTCTATAATATGGCGACCAAAACTGAACTGCATAATCTAAATGGGGCCTAACGAGAGCAAGATATAGCTTGAGAACCACACCAGGTGTCTTGTTACTAACGCTGCGATTAATAAATCATTAATTAATAAGAGTATAGAAGATACGAGCTAGATGGTGTTGATATGCGAAGTGATTGCGAAAGGGTTCTGGGAATTAGATTAGTAGAATTAAAAAAAATGATCAATGCATGAATGTTCGTAATAAGGCAAATACGACACAGGGATTTATTAATCGAAGCGTTATAACAAGACACCTGGTGTTGTTCTTTGCTATATCTTGCTCTGGTTAGGCCCATTAGATTATGCAGTTCAGTTTGGTCTTTTTGGTAAATTTTGGTTTTTGTCTTTGGTCATTGTTTTTTTTTTTTGTTAAATTCACTTGAACGTGTCCAGCGTAGGATGACTAAGTAATCCCCAAATTAGAAATCTTTGATATGAAAAAAAGATTAACAAAGCTTAACGTGCATTCACTGGAAAGGCGAAGAGTTAGGGGTGACATGATAGAGGTTTACAAGTGGATGAATGGACATAACAAAGGGGGATATTATTAGGGTATTAAGAGTATCAACACAAGACAGAACACGAAACAATGGGTATAAATTGGATAAGTTTAGATTTAGGAAAGATTTGGGTAAATACTGGTTCGGTAACAGGGTTGTTGATTCTGGAACCAATTGCTGCGTAACGTGGTGGCGGTGGGGTCCCTCGATTGTTTCACAGCGTGGGTTGGACATGTTTGTGAGTGGGATTGGGTGGTCATAAGAAAACATAAGAACATAAGAACAAAGGTAACTGCAGAAGGCCTATTGGCCCATACGAGGCAGCTCCTATTTATAACCACCCAATCCCACTCATAGTCCAACCCATGCTTAAACCAATCGAGGGACCCCACATCCACAATGTTACGCGGCAATTGGTTCCACAAATCAACAACCCTGTTACTGAACCAGTATTTACCCAAGTCTTTCCTCAATCTAAACTTATCCAATTTATACCCATTGTTTCGCGTTCTGTCCTGTGTTGATACTTTCAATACCCTATTAATATCCCCTTTGTTATGTACATTCATCCACTTGTAAACCTCTATCATGTCACCCCTAACTCTTCGCCTTTCCAGTGAATGCAAATTAAGCTTTGTTAATCTTTCTTCATATGAAAGATTTCTAATTTGGGGAATTAACTTAGTCATCCTACGCTGGACACGTTCAAGTGAATTTATATCCATTCTATAATATGGCGACCAAAACTGAACTGCATAATCTAAATGGGGCCTAACCAGAGCAAGATATAGCTTGAGAACCACACCAGGTGTCTTGTTACTTACGCTGCGATTAATAAATCCGAGTGTCCGATTTGCCTTATTACGAACATTTATGCATTGATCCTTTTGTTTTAAATTCTTACTAATTATAACTCCCAGATCCCTTTCGCAATCCGACTTCGCAATCTCAACACCATCTAGCTCGTATCTTGTAACTCTATCATCATTACCTAGCCTCAGAACTTTACATTTATCAGCATTAAACTGCATCTGCCAGTCCTTTGACCATTTCAAAACCCTATCTAGATCAACTTGAAGTGATAGTGAGTCCTCCTCCGAATTAATTTCCCTACCGATTTTCGTATCATCGGCAAATTTGCAAATGTTGCTACTCAAACCTGAATCTAAATCATTTATATATATTATAAACAACAGAGGTCCCAAGACAGAGCCTTGAGGCACTCCACTTACAACATTTTCCCACTCTGACTTGACTCCATTTATACTAACTCTCTGTTTCCTTTGGTATAGCCATGCCCTAATCCAGCTTAATATAGCACCCCCAATACCATGAGCCTCTATCTTTTTAATCAGTCTTTCATGTGGCACTGTATCGAAAGCTTTGCTAAAGTCAAGGTACACAACATCACAATCCTTACCACTATCAACTGCCTCAACTATGCTAGAATAAAAAGATAACAAATTTGTTAAACATGAACGGCCATTTATAAAACCATGTTGCGACTCAATTATTAATTTATGTTTTTCAAGATGAAGACGAATTTTATTTGCTATTATAGATTCGAGTAACTTTCCCACAATAGACGTTAGGCTAATTGGTCGATAGTTAGACGCAAGTGATCTATCTCCTTTCTTAAAAACTGGTATCACATTAGCAACTTTCCAAAACTCTGGCACTCTGCCTGACTCTATTGATTTATTAAATATGATTGACAGTGGGTCACAAAGCTCCTCTTTGCATTCTTTCAGCACTCTGGCAAACACTTCATCCGGCCCTGGGGATTTGTTTGGTTTGAGTTTTACTATTTGTTTAAGAACATCCTCCCTGGTAACTGCTAAACTCGTCAACCTGTCCTCGTCCCCACCCACATAGACTTGTTGGGCTGAAGGCATATTGTTAAGTTCCTCTTTAGTAAATACAGATACAAAATATTTATTAAAAATACTACTCATCTCTTCATCACTATCTGTTATTTGACCTGTCTCAGTTTTTAATGGACCTATCCTTTCCCTAGTCTTAGTTCGATATAACTGAAAAAACCCTTTAGGATTTGTCTTTGCTTGCCCTGCTATACGAACTTCATAGTTTCTTTTTGCTTTCCTTATCTCTTTTTTAACATTTCTAACTAGTTGTACGAATTCCTGTTCTAAAGTGACCTCCCCATTTTTAATCCTCTTGTACCAAGCTCTCTTTTTACCTATAAGATTCTTCAAATTCTTTGTTATCCACTTTGGGTCATTAGTAATCGATCTATTCAATTGTGTGGTATACTACGTTCCTGTGCTTTGTTTAGAATATTCTTAAATACGTTATAAATTGAATCTACATCGAAATCCCCATTTACATCACCTATCGCTGGGTTCATGTCTCGCTCCAAGACCGGCCCACACCCCATACCCAAGACTTTCCAATCAATTTGACCCAAAAAATTTCTTAGGCTATTAAAATCAGCTTTTCGAAAATCTGGCACTTTAACAGAATTTTCTCCTACAGGTCTATTCCATTCTATGCCAAATCTGATTTCTTTGTGATCACTGTTCCCTAGCTCACTCCCTATTTCGATGTCATTAATTTGTGTTTCCCTGTTAGTTAACACTAAATCTAAAATATTATTTTCCCGTGTTGGTTCCTTAATGTGTTGCGTAAGAAAGCAATCGTCAATTAATTCTAGAAAATCTTCTGCTTCACTATTCCCTGTTTTGTTCAACCAGTTTATTCCACTCAAATTAAAGTCACCCATGACATAAATACTGTTAGATCTAGATGCCCTAGATATTTCATCCCATAGATGCTTTGCTTCCATTCTGTCTAAATTTGGTGGCCTATATATAACTCCTATTATAATATTATTTGCTTTTTCGTTTAATTCTATCCAAATAGTTTCTGTGTGTGGCTCAGTTTTGATTCCCTCTTTGAGACTACATTTCAAATTGTCCCTAACGTATATGGCTACTCCACCACCTCGTCTAATATATCTATCTGTGTGAAATAGTTTAAATCCATTTATTTGATATTCGGCTAATAGTTCTCTATTATCAACATTCATCCACGTTTCGGTAAGTGCAATAATATCTATTTTTTCTGTGCAGACAAGAGCATTTAATTCGTTAATTTTATTTCTTAGACTTCTACTGTTTGTGTAATATACCCTAAGTGAATTGTTATTTTGAGGCCCTTCTCTTTCCCTGATCATTTTGCCAATTCCTTTCTCCCGCAAACACATACTTTTATTACATCCTTCCTCCAAATCAATTCCCATACCTCTATCTACTAACAGTTTAAACCCAAACAAACACCTCTAACCACTTCTTCCAACGAGTTTGCAACAGCAACAACCCCAGCTCTCGATAGATGCACCCCATCCCGAGCATACATTTCATTTCTTCCATAGAAGTGTTCCCAGTTGTCTATATAAGATATTGCATTAGATTTGCAATATCTTTCCAGCCTGCAATTGACACCAAGTGCCCTCGACATCCATTCATTTCCCACTCCCTTTCTTGGAAGAATGCCACATATGATCGGGATTCCTCCCTTGCTCCTAACTAATTCTATTGCTGTCTTGAATTTCAGTATTAGTTCCTCACTTCTAACTCTCCCAACATCATTACCCCCTACACTAATACAAATAATGGGTATGCTCCCATTTCCCGTCATAATATCTTTCATGTTTCCAACAATATCACCAATTCCAGCTCCCGGATAGCAAACTCTTAATCTGTTCCCCCTATCTCTGGCACAAAACGTTCTGTCTAAATACCTCACCTGGGAATCTCCCACAACCAAAACTCGCCTCGGTACCTCCCTAACTTTCTGAGCACCCTGAGGGGCCCGCGCTTCGCCGCTCCTTGCTGATTTCTTTTCGGAGTGAACCGCTGGCTCACCACAGCACTCGTCCTCCAACACGGCAAATGAATTTGCCGTCTTTAGGGCGTCTGTAGACGGCCTTGTCAAGGTCTTCTTAAGACCCCTGTCCTCAACGACTCTCCACGACGAGGTCTTGTTTATCTTGGTCTTCTCCGCCTCCCCCGACGCTTCAGCTGTCGCACCTCCTCTCGTAAGGAATCCACCTCTGCTCTCAGAGCCCCAACCAAGTTCACCAATTCCTCCAGTAATCCCTCCATCACTGCTACAATGAGATAGGAGCTGCCTCGTATAGGCCAATAGGGCTTCTGCAGTTTCCTTGTTCTTATGTTCTTATGACCGTTTTCTGATATGGTTTATTTATTCCCATTTTCAATATTTATGTCAAGGGAATAAATAAGCCGCCTTCCGTCAAGGCCTAATACATAAGGACGTCATTCAAAATCTTTCCATAATAAGCCCGTTTTCAGTAATGGCATATTCAACCTATTTTCTTATTGTTTCCCCATTTTCAAAAGATAATATCTTCTAGTCAAGACTGCATATTGAATATAAGAAAAAAATCACAGAAGGTCTTTGTAGAGAAGCATACAGATGCACCCCATCCCGAGCATACATGTCATTTCTTCCATAGAAGTGTTCCCATTTACCTATGAATGATGGCATTTGATTTGCCATATTAGTTCAGTCGGCAATTGACACTAAGTGCCCTCGACAATCATTAACTTCCAACTCCTTTTTCTTGGAAGAATGCCACATATGACCGGGATTCCTCCCTAGCTCCTAACTAAAAGAGCTGGCAGCAGCAACAACCCCATCCCAAGATAGATGCGCCCCATCTCGAACATACATGTCATTTCGTCCATAGACGTGTTCCCAGTTATCTATGAATGATATTGCTTTTGATTTGCAATATTTGTCATCTCTTCAGCTAAATTTTGCTCAGGTTAGGACCCATTTAGATTATGCAGCTCAGCTTTGGTCACCGTACTATAGAATGGATATAAATTAACTAGAACGTGTCCAGTGTAGGATGACAAAGGTAATTCCTCAAATTAGAAACCTGTCATGAGAAGAAAGATTGACAAAGCTTAAATTCCATTCTCTAGAAAGTTGGATAGTTTTAAAAACAAATGAAACTTTTAATTGTTTCGAAACTGAAAGGGTAGTCCAAGAATGTAGGGATACCTTGCCGGGTCCCTCTGAAGAGACAACTAATACAACACCTATACCCCCTATTAGACTATTTTACAGGAACTTCTTCTCCACAGCTCATAAAACGGAGGAAAGGGTCTTGAAAGTTATTGTTAATAGAAATGTTATCCCTACAGACAAAAATCAGACGATCCAACTAACGATTTACTATAAAAAAAAAAACCGCCATCCTACTCATGAGAAACTCTCCAGACACGGAGCAGAACGCTCTAAAAGAGACAAAAGTCGTCTATGCCTTCAAATGCCCTCTTGGGGACTGTAAGCCTAAAAAAAATCAGTATATAGGCAAAACAACAACATCTCTTTCCAGGCGTTTAACGATGCATAAGCAACAGGGCTCCATTAAGGAACATATATATATATATATATATGTAGTTACCAGTTGCTTTGCTCCTGGGAGTATGGGTTCGAGTCACTTCTGGGGTGTGAGTTTTCAGTTGTATCTAGTCCTGGGGACCATTCAGGCTTGTTTGCATATATATATATATATATATATATATATATATATATATATATATATATATATATATATATATATATATATATATATATATATATATATATATATATATATATATATATATATATATATATTGGTGTATACTGGCAGCAGGTTTTCTTTTAAACATGTCTCATTAAATATGACCGCATATTCTGTATTTACTATCTTCTGATTTAGGGCTTCTATCCCTCTAACTATTTTCTTAGCATCAGGGCTTAGCTGAAATAGGAGTTCTCCAAAACTCATTTTCGTAATTTCCGGGTGAAGAAAAGAGGTAAATTACTATAGAATGTATTACACTTATTTATACAATATGCACAACGTTTCGAACCTCCATGGTTCATTCTCAAGTGAATGAATTTTACAATGTGATTGATTTTATACCCGCACTGGGTGAGGTGATAAGATAATAAATGTGAAAACAAAAGGGGATACAAAGGGGATATAAGTGGGGTCACACATATGAACATAAGAATATAGGTAACCGCAGAAGGCCTGTTGGCCTATACGAGGCAGCTGGTATCTACATACGAAGATTAATCCAGTGTAATTGGCCTGTTATATTGAACATTGTCTTCTGTGTTGGCATCGTTATGTTCTGGTCTTGTCCTTACTCTCATTGTGGGTAGGGTAAATAGTTCCGTGATTTGGGTGTTCATGGTAGGTTGTTCTATTCTTATGTGGATTGCTTCAAGAATTTGTAATCTTCCTGCATCTTGTGTTTTGTCTATTATGCATGTATTTTTGTTCAACATTTCTCTTGTTAGGGTGACGTCATGGGCTTGTCTCATGTGGTTCCTAGGGGCACCGGATTGAAGATGGCATGTCAAACGCCTCGTCAGCTTGGTCGACGTCATACCTATGTACTTAGATTGAAGGTTACATCCTTCGTGGGGGCAAGTGTACATGTATACAACGCTTGACTGCTGTAGAGGGTTCTCTGTCGGCTTCGGGCTGTTTTTGATAAGGAGTTCGGAAGTCTTCTTGGTTTTATAGAATATTATCAGGTTTATGTTTTGGTTAGGAGTAGTGCTTTTTACTCCTTTACGGATTATTTCTTTCATTATTCTTTCCTCTTTTATATGTTCACTGTGCATGGTTGATTTGTAGTATAATTTTATTGGAGGTATTGTGGTTTCTGCTCTAGGTTCTGGATTATACCAGCGGTCCAAGTGTCTTCTTATAGCAGCGTTTAAGAAGACACTTGGACCGCTGGTATAATCATGTATACATGATTATACATGTACATGTATACAGCAGTCAAGCGCTGTATACATGTACACTTGCCCCCACGAAGGATGTAACCTTCAATCTAAGTACATAGGTATGACGTCGACCAAGCTGACGAGGCGTTTGACATGCCATCTTCAATCCGGTGCCCCCTTGGAACCACATGAGACAAGCCCATGACGTCACCCTAACAAGAGAAATGTTGAACAAAAATACATGCATAATAGACAAAACACAAGATGCAAGAAGATTACAAATTCTTGAAGCAATCCACATAAGAATAGAACAACCTACCATGAACACCCAAATCACGGAACTATTTACCCTACCCACAATGAGAGTAAGGACAAGACCAGAACATAACGATGCCAACACAGAAGACAATGTTCAACATAACAGGCCAATTACACTGGATTAATCTTCGTATGTAGATACCAGCTGCCTCGTATAGGCCAATAGGCCTTCTGCGGTTACCTATATTCTTATGTTCATATGTGTGACCCCACTTATATCCCCTTTGTATCCCCTTTTGTTTTCACGTTTATTATCTTATCACCTGACCCAGTGCGGGTATAAAATCAATCACATTGTAAAATTCCTTCACTTGAGAATGAACCATGGAGGTTCGAAACGTTGTGCATATTGTATAAATAAGTGTAATACATTCTATAGTAATTTACCTCTTTTCTTCACCCGGAAATTACGAAAATGAGTTTTGGAGAACTCCTATTTCAGCTAAGCCCTGATGCTAAGAAAATAGTTAGAGGGATAGAAGCCCTAAATCAGAAGATAGTAAATACAGAATTGTTGGAAATAACCAACAGTTTTATACATCATTGTATTTATACAACCTTTGAATTAACCAAAGTAGTTACTAAAATTACTAACTTATAGATTTAATCATTATCATGATTTATTCATTGCCAAATTCTTCCTAGTCCGTGAGGAACGACAGGCAGCAACATGAATTTTCTCCACATTTAGTTGAATTTATAACAAGAGTCCAGTTTATCATTTCCTTTACTAAAAATAGTTAAGTTTGATTTCGTAGTATACTATTACTTACTGAAGCTCCCTTATTTAACTAACATTAAGTATTCTAGAGGAAATTAGTTTGATGAAAATGATTTTACTTTAATTTCCTTGATTGGCTGCACAACTTTTAGTAAGCCAATTTATGTTACTAGAACTTCTATTTTATCACAGAAGAATTTAATGTGGTATTAATACTTGTTATTACCTCTTCCTTCCTTAGTCAATTGCGATAAATACATATTCATTTACGCTCGAAAGCCGCGCATGCGCAATAAGGAGCAGAAGGAAGAAGGGAGAGCGTCACTTGACACGTGAACGAGAGCACGGACGCCATTAAGAGCGTGTAGCAGAGTTGTGATTGACCTATTTATTTCGTTGAGCGGTGCCACGTTATTTGGCACAACATAGCTGTGTCATAGACTATTATACGAGCATCTCCAGAGTCAACGTCTTTCAAGCAGCAGCTGGAGGACGAAGAGTTGCTCAAGTCTTCACATCAACGACACGAGGCTCGGCCGCTAAGTTTACCCTTTTTGTTATTATGTGGCCACTATTAACATTTAGGCTAGCAGTCGTTAGGCCGAATGCAAACCAACAAAAGCTAGTACGTGTCTTAATTAAATTTACTATCTAATTAGATGATTATCAGTTTATTTCTATGATACAAATTGTTCAGACAATAGTTGATAATTTACTACCGTCATCCTCATGATTTAGGATGTAAATGTAATTACCTATTATGTAGAAGATGGCTACAATGTAATTGCCTTTCAGTACCAAGGCGACTTCAACCGAGGTGCTAGGCTTCCCCACCGTTCTGTGCAACAATTTACCCTATGCAACACGTCGTCGGTGGAGTGTAGCAACCGACTACTTCTTCTTAGTCTTACAGCTAAGCTGTCCATTTTTCCATCAGTAGCAATAACTCCATAGTTACAGTAGTGATCTCCTAAAGAGATCAATTATACTAACCCTTTGATTTACTGATGCTGTTCAACATTTCAGTAGTATATTGAGGTGCATTTACCTCCATCAATATTATATATTCTACATTTATTGATTTCCACATTTGATTTACTCTGGTGAAGAACCAGCACCAGAATAATGCTAGGATGTATTAATCTTTTAGCATGTAACCCCCCAATTTTGTGTAGTTAATTTGACTCCATTCATATAAGCATTACAGTTTTACCAAGATCCATAGGACACTAGTTCCTAGGATCAGTTTTTTCCATTGTCTCTTTGTTTTCCACTTTTTCTCAAAAAGTGGTGGTCCTTCATAGCTATCGAAGTATATATATATATTTATTTAATTATTAATTACTGGGTCTCAGAGCCCAAAACAAGTTATTAGTTATTGGAGTCAGGTTTTCCCACAAAATTTTGGTCCTTCGCGAACCGGATAGATCAATGCTAAATATACAGATTCTCGGACAAATTTTGGTCCTTCGAACCTAGATACATATACCATTAATTATTTAGGGTCCAGTATATTCACCCAAATTACTGGCCCCATATAATTAACTATTTACTAGCACAACTAGTGTGTTAATATTATTAGGCTATTTACCAGTATATTTCATTATTTACGGCTGTCAGCAGACTGCCCATATTATAGCCTAAAACTCATTTATTATTATTAACATTTCTATTAATACTTTATGCACAAAGTAACCTTAGTGTTATACATTTATAAATTTTCACTTGTGTTTCTAAGCACAAACATATATATCAAAACAAAAAATCCCAAAAACATAGCACCATATATCTATATTACTGCACCATTGCATTTATGCCAACCTTTGATGAGGTAGAATATTTAGACTGTAATTGTACTAATGTTTGTACAAATGCAGCCTAAATCATTTAGTCATTCCTAGGTAGGAATTATTAACGAGTACTGTACTAGACAGTACTGGTATACATACATATTATTTAGATTGTGCTGACCCTGATTTGGGGTGGGATTACCAAAATCTTTTTGTGCTTTTAACATATTATTCGTGTATTATTTTTTTTGAGTACTGCCGAATGTTCACTGTTGGATCGAATGGTGATAATTGATGAGCTAACCGGACGAAATCCAATAGTGGCATTCGAATACTACTCAAAAATATTAGCTATCTATTGTTAGGTAGGCAAATTACCCTCTAAACGAGGTATTATAGTCTATTCAATACATTAGGCTATTATATTAGTATTGAGCTCCATTGAATGAGCCAATATCTCAGTTACATCAGTAACAACTATTTACTATCAGACCAGCCCTTACCCATCAAGATGGAAACGGCTGACAAAATGAAAAGGACCCTTACCGGTCTAAAAGGTCACTTGACCCGACAGATTACCAAGTGTCAAATCTGTCACAACAGTCACCTGTTGACTACATTGAATTAGAAGACTTACTTCAAGTTGCTGAAGGCAAATTCGAGCATATTAAACAGCATATGAATCTGTACTTGACAGAACTTTACCAAACTCAATAGGTGAAACTGAACTTGAGGACATTGTAAATGATTTAGCCCAGTACGAAGATGATGTACAGGCTAAACTCAACCCTTCAAAAGCAAATTGCTAAAAACAAATTAACAACAGCCTCTACTGCACATCCAGATCCTGATGTCAAATACCTCAGATCAATATACCCCATTCTCTGGTAACGAGAATGAGAGTTGGGATGATTTCTGGAGTAAATTCGTGGATGCAGTAGACTCTAAAACTAACATCCCTCAAACAACTAGTTCACTTATTTACAAGGCTTGTTACAAATGAAGCCTTGAAGGTATATCTAACATAACACTGACCAGTGATGGTTACGACCTAGCTGTTCAATTGCTTAAAGCAACTACGATAACAAGGAAAGACTATTACTATCTTAGTCCAAAAATTGCTGGATTTACCATCTGCTAATAATTCTACAGATTCTCTCCAAACTTTCAGACTAGAGCTAGAGTCTTTACTCAAGGCCTTAAGCTTAAAGTCCAAATTCAGACTGCTGAATGGATGACAAAAGTAGTTGTAAGGCGCAAATTACCAAGAGAGACTTTAGATAAATGTGTACTATGTACAATAAAACCTCTCTGTCCATGAATGAANAGTATGGGTTCGAGTCACTTCTGGGGTGTGAGTTTTCATTCGCATATAGTCCTGGGACCATTCAGGCTTGTTGCATTTGTGTTCCTCACGTGTTGCCCAAAAAATGAGGTGATTTGATAAAATGCTATGCCCAAGATTACCATCCAGTGCCGTGGGAAGTGGTCAATAGCCCAGCTATCACTTCCTTATGTCCGGTCGTGATGGTCAAGTGGTTTAAGGCATCCCTGTACATACCAGTTGCGTTGCTCCTGGGAGTATGGGTTCGAGTCACTTCTGGGGTGTGAGTTTTCATTGCATATAGTCCTGGGACCATTCAGGCTTGTTCGCATTTGTGTTCCTCACGTGTTGCCCCAAAAATGAGGTGATTTGATAAAATGCTATGCCCAAGATTACCATCCAGGTGCCGGCGGGAAGTGGTTCAATAGCCCAGGCTATCACTTCCTTATGTCCGGTCGTGATGGTCAAGTGGTTTAAGGCATCCCTGTACATACCAGTTGCGTTGCTCCTGGGAGTATGGGTTCGAGTCACTTCTGGGGTGTGAGTTTTCATTGCATATAGTCCTGGGGACCATTCAGGCTTGTTCGCATTTGTGTTCCTCACGTGTTGCCCCAAA
This sequence comes from Procambarus virginalis, assembly GCA_020271785.1. Taxonomy (NCBI): domain Eukaryota; kingdom Metazoa; phylum Arthropoda; class Malacostraca; order Decapoda; family Cambaridae; genus Procambarus; species Procambarus virginalis. The sequence goes on along the minus strand of WNGS01069535.1, from coordinate 27,602 downwards.
AAATGAGGTGATTTGATAAAATGCTATGCCCAAGATACCATCCAGGTGCCGGCGGGGAAGTGGCTCAAATAGCCCAGGCTATCACTTCCTTATGTCCGGTCGTGATGGTCAAGTGGTTTAAGGCATCCCTGTACATACCAGTTGCGTTGCTCCTGGGTGTATGGGTTCGAGTCACTTCTGGGGTGTGCGTTTTCATATTCATATATATAATATATATATATATATATATATATATATATATATATATCTATATTAGTATATTTTGGTAGCAGTCTTTCCTGTAACATTTTTATTAATATGACCGAAAAAGTAAGATTAATTATTCTAACAGGAATTTTCTCGATCTTCCTTATGTTTCTTTTTACTGTTGATGGTAAATGAAAAATCAATTCTCCCAAATTCATTTTTATTTCTAGTCTGACGCGACACTTGAGTGCGTTTCGTTAAACTTATTACTTTTCATACACTTTAGTTTACACACACACAACAACTTGAACTGAACAGAGTTTAAACAGCTTGTTGTTGTTATAGATTCAGCTACTCGGAACAAGTTCCAAGTAGCACGGGCTATGGTGAGCCCGTAACTTACCTGGCACAGGAGCTGGGCAAGAAGCACGGGCTATGTTAGCCTCGTGGACAGGAGATGTCTCCCGTGGTTTAAATAGCTTTGATTTTCTTTTTTATACCTGTATTTGGGTGAGGTGACATGTTACAATGGTTTTTAGATGAGGTGAAAACAAACTTTCAACAAAACACAGAACACGGAACAATGGGTATAGATTTGTAACTGCAGACGGCCTTTTGGCCCATATTTCTTGATGTTTCTATATTGGAGCGGAGTCTTGAAGTGGGTAGAATATAGTTGTGCGTTAATTGGCTGTTGATTGCTGGTGTTGACTTCTTGATGTGTAGTGCCTCGCAGATGTCAAGCCGCCTGCTGTCGCTGTATCTATTAATGATTTCTGTGTTGTTTGTTAAGATTTGTCTGGTGATGGTTTGGTTGTGGGAAGAGAATATATGTTCCTTAATGGAGCCCTGTTGCTTATGCATCGTTAAACGCCTGGAAAGAGATGTTGTTGTCTTGCCTATATACTGAGTTTTTTGAGGCTTACAGTCCCCAGGAGGGCATTTGAAGGCATAGACGACGTTTGTCTCTTTTAGAGCGTTCTGCTCCGTGTCTGGAGAGTTTCTCATGAGTAGGCTGGCCGTTTTTTTGGTTTTATAGTAAATCGTTAACGATTTACTATAAAACCAAGAAGATGACAAAAATCAGAAGATACAACTGACGATTTACTATAAAACCAAGAAAACGGCCAGCCTACTCATGAGAAACTCTCCAGACATGGAGCAGAACGCTCTAAAAGAGACAAACGTCGTCTATGCCTTCAAATGCCCTCTTGGGGACTGTAAGCCTCAAAAAACTCAGTATATAGGCAAGACAACAACATCTCTTTCCAGGCGTTTAACGATGCATAAGCAACAGGGCTCCATTAAGGAACATATATTCTCTTCCCACAACCAAACCATCACCAGAGAAATCTTAACAAACAACACAGAAATCATTAATAGATATAGCGACAGCAGGCGGCTTGACATCTGCGAGGCACTACACATCAAGAAGTCAACACCAGCAATCAACAGCCAATTAACGCACAACTATATTCTACCCTTTTCAAGACTCCGCTCCAATATAGAAACATCAAGAAATATGGGCCAATAGGCCTTCTGCAGTTCTATTTGTACCCAACTTCTATATCTATTATTCTGTGTTCTGTGTTTTGTTGAAAGTTTGTTTTTCACCCCACTATTGTATTACATCACCTCACCCAAATGCAGGTATAAGAGCCAATGTTGTTTCAGGCATAAGTTGTGTGTTGATAAACTAAAGTCTTTGAAAATGTAATAAGTTTTACGAAACGCGCTCAAGTGTCGCGTCAGACTAGAAATAAAAATGAATTTTGGAGAATTGATTTTTCATTTACCGTCACCAGTAAAAAGAAACATAAGGAAAATCGAGAAAATTCGTGTTAGAATTATTAATCTTACTTTTTCGGTCATATTTAATAATATATGTCTACAGGAAAGACTGCTACCAAAATATACCAATACATATATATATATATATATATATATATATATATATATATATATATATATATATAGCACATACTTGCATGAACCACAAGAGAAGATTAACAATCTTTAGACACACCCACCAGTGGGACTCGAACCCAGAAAGCACAACTTTCTTCCAATAGCTGCCATAACTAGTATGCCTTAACCCACTACACCAAGTCAGACCCTTAAGGGCGCCAGATTAGTGAGGGGTCACTCAAGCATTTTTCATCAAGCCACTGTCAATGTGGGAGAACTCGTGTCTATGCTATAAGCACATACTTGCATGAACCACAAGAGAAGATTAACAATCTTTAGACACACCCACCAGTGGGACTCGAACCCAGAAAGCACAACTATCTTCCAATAGCTGCCATAACTAGTATGCCTTAACCCACTACACCAAGTCAGACCCTTAAGGGCGCCAGATTAGTGAGGGGTCACTCAAGCATTTTTCATCAAGCCACTAGTTATGGCATACTAGTTATGGCAGCTATTGGAAGATAGTTGTGCTTTCTGGGTTCGAGTCCCACTGGTGGGTGTGTCTAAAGATTATATATATATATATATATATATATATATATATATATATATATATATATATATATATATATATATATATATATATATATATATATATATATATATATATATATATATATATATATATATATATATATATATATATATATATATATATATATATATATATATATATATATATATATATTAATGCTTATACCTAATTGAACCATTGTTATGAAGAATATTGAAGGGTGTACTTCTGTTATTGCTGACCAACTCGACTTTTTTTGAAAGTCGGCACAGTTATTTGTGGCTGGATTCAGTAACTCTGGAAAAACTACCATACTAACAAATTGATGTGTTAAATACCACAACAAATTCTCAATTTTTTTTGTTTCAACTGTGAATAATACAGAACATTTACTTTCAAAAGGGTCCATTCTGCGACACAAAATTACACCTATTCATGGACTGATTAATTCAGCTGAGTACGAGGACTCCCTTTCAAGAGAATAAATTTTGTATATAATTGACGACTTATACCTAGAAGCCACTCAATGTCCAATCATAGCCAATATCTTTACCTGTGTGAGACACGATAATATTTCCATAATTCTATTCAGTCAAAATTTATTTGGATTTGACTATACCCACATCCCTCTGTCAGAGCTGAGATTTAATCAGTTTTCATTGTAGATAGAATATAATTATTGAGAGTCAAGCATTTCTAATCTTATGCATGATTTGAATTTTAATATGCAGTAGTATTTTTGCATTACATTTTTATTTATCATTTTCTATATGTGTGTGCATATTATCATTGTTATTATTACATAATACATGTTACACATAGACTAACCTCATAGAAGACCCCTCAAAATGTGTCATGGGAAGCAAGTTCTAGCATACATAAAATTTAGTCATTGCTTAATAGAATATAATTACATATAATTATAGAGATCCATAAGTCACTGGTTCTCTCATTTAATAATGCATTCTGGTCCTTCGAGCTATCTTAGATTTAATCTTTATTTTGCATTTATAGAATTATACATTATATTGGTATTAAACTAGAGCCAGATTTCCCCACAGTAGAGGTAGTGGTGGGGGTGGGGGGATGCCTACTGGGTCGTGGGGGTTGCGGTGGTGGCGGCGGCGGTTTATGGGCGGGACGATGGCGGCTGCGGCGACTCCCCTTTTAAAAAAATATATCTATATACCCCCTACCCCCCGAAATGTATATTGTTGCCACCCCCGGTACAACCACCATCACCCCCCCAAAAAAAATCAAAGCCAAGTTTGAAGGATTTAATAAATGTGTATTTTAAAATTGGGGAAATTCCGTACGTCAAAACATTACCCTACCGTGAGGTGCTTCCGAGGCTTAGAGTGCACGCGGCCCGGTCGTCGATCAGGCCTCCTGTTCGACAACCTGACCCTGACTTCTTGACCTGACCTACTGGCCGTGACATGATTACTGAAGAGGTTTGCACAAAACCACCAAGTGCTTTGGATTGGCAATTTATTAAAATCTGTACAGATTTTAAATATATTGAATATAATTAAAACTTTAGGGTTTTCGAAGGGTCAATTTAGAGTAGGAGATAAACCTAATGTAATGATTTTACTTAAAGTAGCTGGTATAGACCCGAGCTATATTCGCAATTATCTTGCCAGGGGGCAGTTAAAGAGGGTAAAGGCCATTCGTAGAAGACCCCGCTGGGACCCCTATTGAAGATGTTTCCTTAAACACTATTATATTTAGTTGTTGATTATACATCATGGACCAAGGGCCTACGACTCCCCAACCCTCACCGGCTGCAAATGAAAAATCTGCATTATTAAAGCGTTTGGATGCTGCACAAAGATACCACATGTTCGCTGCACACAAATGTAGATTGATAAATTCTTTGTGGGAATGTTACGACCGTTTTGTAATGAGTGCACAACCGGTGCAGTTTTTTAGGATATTTAACGAGACTGTGCAAAGCTATGAAACTTATTCTACAGCAGAAATGAAAATGAAAATTTGGAGGGTTGAAAAATTATCGTTCCAAAACCGTGACATGATTACGGCCTTTGAAACAGGTCGGTGTGTGCACGGGGTCATATAGTAAAGTTGGTGAACTCTACCACCCCCACCCCCTAACCTCTAACCCAAATCACCAACTGCCACTAGTTTCCTCCTCCTCCTTCCCCTCTCCCCCTACGGACCTCCCGGGTACAGTCAAGTGAATTAAAAGAGGCCCCACCTCCGTACTTGGTGGGGAAGTACAGAGAAAGAATCTAGAGAAAGTGGACTTGAAATGGACCATTAAAAACATAGGGAAAGATAGACCATATCAACACTTTCGGAAGCCTCCTCCATGGGAAGAATCGAATCTAAAGATAATCATTGAAGGATTACCAGTAAAAAAATCAGCATGTGACATGCAAGTTGTTGTTAAAGATTTGCTACCTGGATCAAGAAGTTCCAAATAGCACGGGCTATGGGACATGCAGAGGCTCAAAGCAGTCATAAAACAACAAATGAAAACCATCTCAAGACCTATAACGACTCATATCTTCACAGACGGATCTGTTGATCAAGAAAGAGGTTCTGCTGGGGAAGCTGTTTACACAACCAACCATGAAGCTTAGTGGAGCATGAATAGTGGGTGCTCACCCTTGCAGACAGAATTATATGTTCTGAAGGAGGCTATAAAGTATACAATTAAGAATAATTTACATGATGTCATCATTCATACCGACTCTAAATCTTCGCTCCAGGCATTGTTATCCAGTCAGCACAGAGATAATATACAACTCCTCACTGAAATCCAACATATAGGAAAAGATGCCCATAATCTAGGGCTATCAATCACCCTAAATTGAATACCAAGTCACATTGGCAGAGATGGTAATGAAAAGGCAGACTCAATAGCAAAAACTGCCACTGCTCTACCTGTTGTACAGGTTTAAATACATCCAAGTTTTCACAGATTTAGGAGCAAATCAAGAAGAAAATACTCTCAACTATCAAAAGTCACCACAAAGCCAAGTAGCGGAAGGAAGATCCACTGTGATATGGTACGAATAAGCCACTGGGTACTCCTTTTTCAAGCCTGGCAAAAAGATATCCAGAGACATTGCAGTATACTTACACAGACTCAGACTTAGTTACAAGTGCTGCTGGGAGGTAATGAACCTAATAGTTAAAGAGTGTCATATCTGTGGCACAGAAGCAGAGGCGTCACTATTGCACTACTTACTGGAATATGAAGCTACTGAAGCCCTGTGCATCAAACTCAACATTATTCCAATGACAGCAGCTGCATTAGACGCAGATTTCACCGCGACTACAATGATTAGAAAAGCAGTTGAGGAACGGGACTCACTAGTGAGCATTCTGCTTCTACATCCGCCACCAAGATAATGTTATTAAAACAAGACTAAAACCAGTGTACTTAACAAGCGAAATAAAGCGAAATCGGAGGAATCCCCACCTCCATTTTAAACGTTTACCCAAAAATTACAGTAACAAGGTTATCGCGAATAACCAAACTCAATTACGGGCTCATCATAGCCCGTGCGACATGGACATTTCGTTCTGAGTAGCTAAATCTAAAACAACAACAACCGTATTTGGTACAGGAGGACGGTTGCTAAGTCTCTCTGCTCACTGCCACCAAACACCCTAAACCACCGCCATTACCAACCATATCTTGGCATTCATCGACTCCGATAGTACGGACCGAGACTCGTTTGGTATGGGAGACGTAATCGCATACAAATAGTCCGTTACTGTTGTGAGACCCTACGAACTGGCGTCCGTAGTGTGGAAGACCTACACCTATGCTCGTGTTGAGAGGAAGAGTCTCTCCTATACCAACAGAGCCATCATACGTGACCGTGCCACCCCCAGAGATGTGGAGATGAAGATTGCCCCAGAGCCTAACAACGACCTCATGTCAGACCCCAGCCTCTTCTTTCAACTGACCATGGCTGCTTTCATAAGTTCATTTAGGGCCGGGGGTTCCACTGAAACTAACGTCATCGCCCAGCAGCAGGTCCAAACCAGCGCGGATTCGCACTACGTTTCAAACATCACCCTGAACACCGCCCCAAATAGGTTATATTGGTTGAAAAAATCACTCATCAGGCTGGGGAAAATGATCCTTAAGATACCGTCGGTTTACCGACTGGTGCCCGCCAAACACACACCGAAACATCGACGTTGGTAAAACGTTCGAACAAGTTTTAACACCTCCTAACCAGTTATAACAACCAATATAGCCAGTTGTAACAACGTTCTTATACGTCATAAACACGTTAAACCAAGATGTAACAACTTTTTTACAAGTTGTATCAAGCAGAAAATAGAGACAGTTTCGGTTTGTGTTTCCAGGGTGTTGCCATACGGCATCGGTGCCACCCCAGACACCATGGGCAGGTGGTACGCTGATGACGCACCCCTCATCATGTCCCTCAGGGATAGGCTGATGAAACATGGCAAGGAAGTCGTCATTTTACGACGCATCTTGGGGAACAGTCCAACGAATGTCCCCCTCCCCATTGATGACCCCAGAGATACTACTGACAGTAAAATCATCATTCTTGATGATGATGATTTGGAGAATGGAGTCGTCGTAGAACCTTCTACATCAATATCAACATCACCACCACCCCGCCAATCAAGAGGAAGCACCACCAGCAGCAGCAGCATGAGTTCTCCCCCAGTGCATCAACAACTACTGCCGTCAATACTACCCCACACACAGCCAGTGTCAAGCGAAGACTTGACACTATCCTCGATGCTGAGTCCCAAGAAGTCATATTTGTGACCTCATTACCCAAGAAGTCCCGCAAAAAATAATGTCAATATAAAATTTGCTTCCTCATAATAAATAAATAAAAATATTTTAATTGAAAAAAAAAAACGAAACAATTGTGCTTCTGTTAACAACAGCAGCCGGGTGTCCTCTCCATCCAACAGCAGTGGGCGAGAAGTAAGTCACATCGACGATATTAACGCATGCTTAATATTTATTTTTCATTACAGACGGTACAATGACGGATGAACATTACATTCATCTCACTAGTCTCGAGCAAGGAGATATTACAACAACAACGCTTAGGCATTTACAAACATTTCTCCATTACATATAAACCCATCCATTAAACATGAGATTGCTTTAATAAATATACTCTTCCCGAAACGAATTAACGGTTTAATCAAAGATGATGAAGGGTCTGATATATACTGAATGTACATATATTATTTTTACCCAAACCAACATCTTTTCACGAAACATCAAATATATGACTTCCGAACTTAGTCGTCAAATTACAACTGACAACAAATTACAGCTAACAACAAATTACAAATTTTGTGTTAGCTTCATAAACGATATGAAGCTGAGTTTTAAAGGGGATTTTAAGGCTTACTTCTCGGTTAAAAAGCCAATTCTTTCCTATGACGCATCTTTAGAGAGCGTGTTACTAACCCCCATTTTTAACCTTTAAATGAGGTTCTTTATGTTCTCTTCATCTCCAATTCAAACAAAGAATTGCCAATGTACTTGGTTTCGACAGCAAGCGCAAATACACTATTTATCGGACAAAAACAGATGACCTTACAAGAGCCTCCAGGATTGTAGGTTTATTCCCCCAGACAATGATGGGGGTGGGGTGCGATTACTTTTTAACTTATTGCGATATAATCGAACCAGAAAGATACAGGGGACAGATTATAAATATCTTGGATGCATTCAGCTACCATGATTCATATTCTAGAGGGGCACACCCCCTAATGTACAAGACATTAAATACCAACATCTCAGAGAAAATCAGTCTTAAGATTACCGATCAGTTTGGGCGGGGTGTCAGTTTTAAGGATGGGAGGTCTATCACCGCTTTCCTACATACCCGTCCTAAAGTATTGTAATATATAGAACCGTTTCCCCAATAATTTGTTATTATAAAGACAGAGGTCAACATGAGAATACCTTTCCAGCCCCCTACTCAAGATGAATTTCGGGAGTTATTTGCCCCTCTATCTCAAGAAACGACCTTTGAGGGGGAAGCCTTAGATGATATTCGAACATATCAGGCTCCTTATCTCAGATCTGGTGGAGGCTTCTTCAGAACTCTAGCTGGTATTGCACGACGTGCCATGCCATTTATCATGAGGGCTGTAATACCAAGCGCTATTGATTTTGGGAAAAAGGTACTTGGTGCATCCAGCGGTAAATGAGATGTGAAGGGCGCTATGAAAACGCACGGTTTTGACGCCCACGACTGTGGGGAGGAAATTGGTGACAGGCAATAGAATTAAAAGGCTCTCTAGGAGAAAGACTCTTACTAAGCAAATTCGAAAGAAGAGAAAACGTAAACAGAGTCTTTGCTATAAAGATGATGTATTTTGACTTTGACTTTCGGGGGGAACATGGTAGGTAGTGGGGCTGGTTCGAAAATACAATTAGAGTATTATAGTTCTAATATTATTGACCAGATTCACAGAAACAATAAAATTCCTAATGTAGAGAGTTCAATTGCCTCCACACAACAAATAGACATTCTGCCTGTTAATTTTCCAATCAATCAGCGACTGAGTGATAATTATCTAGAATAATTTGGCAGTCTCCGTGGTGTAGTGGTAAGACACTCGCCTGGCGTTCCACGAGCGCTATGTCATGGGTTCGTATCCTGGCCGGGGAGGATTTACTGGGCGCAAATCCTTAACTGTAGCCTCTGTTTAACGCAACAGTAAAATGTGTACTTGGATGAAAAAACGGTTCTTCGCGGCGGGGATCGTATTCCAGGGACCTGCCCGAAACGCTACGTGTACTAGTGGCTGTACAAGAATGTAACAACTCTTGTATATATCTAAAAAAAAAAAAAAAAAAAAAAAATCGTAAACCTGGGACCCAGGGTGCTTTCTAAGACTTGACCAATATTGCGACTGACTCTAAAGAACCTTTAACCAAAGATGACGACACAACAAAATTAGAGGATGACGATTATGTAAAATTTGTAAACTGTTTGTCAAATACCATATTTACGGGTGTACAGGTCTTCTTAGAGGAGCAAGTAGTTGAAACATAAGAACATAAGAACAAGGTAACTGCAGAAGGCCTATTGGCCCATACGAGGCAGCTCCAATCTATAACCACCCAATCTCACTCATGAACATGTCCAACCCACACTTGAAACAGTCGAGCGACCCCACCTCCACCACGTAACGCGGTAATTGGTTCCACAAATCAACAACCCTGTTACCGAACCAGTATATACCCAAGTCTTTCCTAAATCTAAACTTATCCAATTTGCACCCATTGTTTCGTGTTCTGTCTTGTGTTGATACTTTAAATACCCTATTAATATCCCCTTTGTTATATCCATTCATCCACTTGTAAACCTCTATCATGTCCCCCCTAACTCTTCACCTTTCCAGAGAATACAAGTTAATCTTGGTTAATCTTTCTTCATATGAAAGATTTCTAATTTGGGGAATTAACTTAGTCATTCTACGCTGGATACGTTCAAGTGAATTTATATCCATTCTATAGTATGGCGACCAAAACTGAACTGCACAATCTAAATGGGGCCTAACCAGAGCAAGATACAGCTGAAGAACAACACCAGGTGTCTTGTTACTAACGCATCGATTAATAAATCCCAGTGTCCTATTTGCCTTATTACGAACATTCATGCATTGATCCTTTGGTTTTAAATTCTTACTAATCATAACTCCCAGATCCCTTTCGCAATCCAACTTTGCAATCTCAACACCATCTAGCTCGTATCTTGTAATTAACTCTATTATAATTACCTAGCTTCAAAACTTTACATTTATCAGCATTAAACTGCATCTGCCAATCCTTTGACCATTTCAAAATCCTATTTAGATCAACTTGAAGTGATAGTGAGTCTTCTTCCGTATTAATTTCCCTACCGATTATTGTGTCATCTGCAAATTTGCAGATGTTGCTACTCAAACCTGAAACTAAATCATTTATATATATTATGAACAACAGAGGATCCAGGAGAGAGCTTCAAGGCACTCCACTTACAACATTTTCCTACTCTGACTTAACCCCCATTTATATTAACTCTGTTTCCTTTGGAATAGCCATGCCCTAATCCAACTTAACATTGCACCCCCAATACCATGAGCCTCTATTTTTTTAATCAGTCTTTCATGTGGCACTGTATCTAAAGCTTTGGTAAAGTTAAGGTACACAACATCACATTCCTTACCACTATCAACTGCCTCAACTGTACTGGAATAAAAAGATAGTAACTTGTTAAAAATGAACAAACAAATCCCCAGTGCCCCAAACAAATTTTTAATACAGTGCCACATCAATTCTCATATAAATTCATAAGAACGTGCCCAGCGTAGGATGACAAAATTAATCCCTCAAATTAGAAACCTGTCACATAGAGAAAGATTGACAAAGCGTTAAACTACATTCTCTAGAAAGACGAAGAATTAAGGGTGACATGACAGAGGTGTACAAGTGGATGGATGGGCATAACAAAGGGGATATTAACGAAACATAACACGAAACAATGGGTATAATTTACAGAAGTTTAGATTTATGAAAGACCTGGATAAATACTGGTTCGGAAACAGGGTTGTTGATTTGTGGCTCCTATTACCGTGTTAGGTGTTGGTGGTGGTGGTGGGGTTGTCTCGTTTCCATGCGTTTCCAAAA